>CM061747.1:167150247-167660246 GCA_030979885.1 Lolium multiflorum
CTAGTGCTCAACATGCTGCTTTGCAGAGAATTTATAATTTTGACCAGGAAGATGGAGAGAAATTGCCTGAGGCTTGGGCTAGATTTTGTTCTCTTATTAGAGCTCAGCCTGACCATGATTTGGAAAAGAATGATTTACTTGATATATTTTATAGTGGACTAACCATTGAGTCTAGGGCATACCTGGATAGTTGTGCTGGTTGTGTTTTCAGGAAAAGAACTCCAGACGACGCTGAAGAATTATTGGCTAAAATAGGCCGGAATCATGATGATTGGTCTACACCTGAACCAACCCCGACACCGATAGTGAAGAAGAGGGGTATGATTAAATTGAATGATGAAGATATGAGGGAAGCCAAGAAGTCTCTTAAGGAGAAGGGTATTAAACCTGAAGATGTGAAGAATTTACCTCCTATAGAAGATATATGTGAGACAATTCCCCCTTCATCTATGATTGAGGTACACTCGCTTCAACACTTTACTAGGGAAGATATTCCGTATTCAAAATCTCCTGCTCAATGCTTAGATGAATTTGATAATTATATTGTTAAGCAAGAAAATTTTAATATGAGAGTAGAGAATCATTTAATGGAAAATTCCCGAGCTATTAGTGAATTGCATGGTATTGTGGAGAGAACCTCCAATGATGTTAAGATACTTGTTAAACATTTTCAAATGGTTCAAACTCAAATTGATCAACTTACTAAAGTGCAAAATGACTTGTTAGGAAATAATTCTAAAGAAAAACATGCTTATGAAGTAACAACTAGAGGTGGTGCTTCTACCCAGGATCCTCTATATCCTGAAGGGCATCCCAAAAGAATTGAACAAGATTCTCAACTAATTAAAACTAGTGCTCCATCTAAGAAAAAGAAAAAGAAACATAAGAATGTTGTAGAATCCTCTGAACCTGTTAATGATCCTAATAGTATTTCTATTTCTGATGCTGAAACTGAAAGTGGTAATGAACATGAGGAAGATAATGATAAGAATGATACTCCTGATAAAGAAGAAATTGAAAAAGAACCTGAAAAGCATGCTAAAAATAAAAAGTATACTAAAGAAGATTTTATTACAAAGAAACATGGTAATGAAAGAGAACCTTGGGTTCAAAAGCAAATGCCTTTTCCTGCTAAGAAACTAAAATCAAAGGAGGAGGAACACTATAATAAATTTTGTGATTGGATGAAACCTTTATTTCTGCAAATCCCTTTGACTGATGCTATTAAATTGCCTCCTTATTCAAAGTATATGAAAGATATTGTTACTAACAAAAGGAAAGTCCCCAATGAGGAAATTTCCACTATGCTTGCTAATTACTCCTTCAATGGTAAGATTCCAAAGAAGCTTGGAGATCCAGGTATACCGACTATTCCTTGTTCCATCAAGAATAATTATGTTAGAACTGCTCTATGTGATTTGGGAGCAGGTGTGAGTGTGATGCCTTTTTCTCTTTATAAGAGACTTGATTTAGATAAATTGATACCTACTGATATATCTTTGCAAATGGCTGATAAATCTACTGCTATTCCTGTTGGTTTATGTGAAAATGTTCCTGTTCAAGTTACTCAGCATTGCTTGATATTAACTGATTTCGTTGTGTTGGAAATGCCTGAAGATGATAATATGTCCATTATTCTTGGAAGACCCTTTCTTAATACTGCAGGGGCTGTTATTGATTGCAATAAAGGCATGGTTACTTTCAATGTTGATGATAAGGAACACACTGTCTATTTTCCCAAGAGGATTGATAAAGTATGTGGAGTCAATACAATTTTTAATGTGAAAACTATCAAAGTGGGATCCATTGATTGTCCTATATATGAGCCTAAAGAAGAATATCAAACTCTTGTGATTGGATCCATATCAATTCAATATAAGGTAACATGATTGATTTGAGGTTTATTTCTTCTTATGTCATATAAAATTTATTTGGTAGCAAGACTTGATCAACCTTGTTAACAAGTATATTTTATTGCATAGGAGAGCTAAACAACACTTCTTTCTTTCTTTCTCCCTCCACTTATTTTATTTGCTGTAGCACTTTTGTTTTGCAATATGCTTAGGTCATTTAAGATTTTAGAAATCATTTTCCTGCGCAGTAATCATTAATTTAATACCCAGAAATGTGCATTTTTCGAAGTTCTCTAAAAATTACAAAAATTATACCGTTGGTCCTATTTTTCGACGAGGCACCTGGGAGCACCAGAGGATGACCTGTGGGGCACCAGGGGGTGCCACACCATAGGGCGGCGCGGCCAGCAAGGGGGCCGCGCCACCATGTGGTGTGGGCCACCCCTTGCCCCACTACACCATCTCTTTCTCCCAGCACCTTCTCTCTCCCGAAAAAACTCGTACCAAGTTTCTCTCACTCGTGTTTCTGCTCAAGAACTCGCGATTTTTCGATCTCCTTGCTCAGCCCAGATTTCTGTCTGAAATTTGGCACATTTACTCCTTGGTATGTGACTCCTTTGATTGTCCAATTAGAATTTCATTTGGTTGAGTATATCTTGAATATTTTGCTGCTGTATGTAACATGTTTAGTGAGCTTGCATGCTTGTTCTAAGTGGTAGAAATTAGTTTTGATGCATGTTTAGCACTCTAGCAAGTTCCTATAGTAGTTCCCTTCAATTACACACCTTGAAATCAAATTTTATAATGATTGTTGAAAATTTCAGAAAATGGAAGGTGTGCCCCAATTGAACCAAGAAGAATTGGAAGTCCAGCAAGTTTCAAGAGTCAATCGTGAGGAGGGAGTATACCCCTCTTACTACCCATGCGTGGACTTTATGAGAAGTGCGGGGATTTTACAAGATGTGCAAACTCTAATCTCTCGTGCAGGGCTGAGTGGTTTTGTTGAAGGAGAGCCAAGACAATATGTAAAATTAACTATGTCTTTTGTGCAGGACTTCAAGTTCAATTGGTCGCGGTCCGACCCCATGGTCCAGTATAAAATTTACAATAAAGCTGTCAACTTGCCATTTGGTGTTTTTTGTGCAGCAATTGGAGTACCGCAATGGGGATCCTGCGAGAAGATCAGGGGAACACCGCGGGAGCTCTCAGATCTTTATACAAGGATTTGTAATGGGAGGAGCCTCTCCAATGATGATGGTAAGATTAGTAGCATTCAACATCCAGCCATCCGCTACTTTGCCTATTTCATTACAAAGTGCGTCCTTGCAAGAAGGACCGGAGGTAAATTATCTGTCCCAGACTTGGCTTTCTTAGCTGCTGCTTTGCAACAGGATAGGACTTATAATTTGGGTGCTTTAATAGCTTGTAGACTTGCTACTAACCGTGAGAAAGGAGGAATTTGTGGAGGTCTTATCGCCTCTCGCTTATTAGCTATGCATGGTGTAGAACCTCACCATTTAGATATTCCGCTTTCTATAGAGAAGCTTGATGTGGTTTCCATGATTAGACATGAGTTTATTTCAGATGCATCTAACTTGAACAACCTGCATTATAGGATAACTTTATATAAGAAAAAATGGAGTGTAACTAAGAAAATTGAAAAACTAGTACGATTGCCTGCACCTGCTTTGTTTAACCTTGATGCCAGGGACGGGTGGTCGATCACAGCAAGAAGGATTGATGACAACCCCCGGGACTTGTTGGAGCTATACCGAGGGATCACCGGGGATGATTGCCGCACCATCCAGCGAGGGAAGATAAGAAACATTCAACTCCCCGCTATTAAGTATTTCGCATATTACATTGGTACTAGCATTTTGGGTAGAGAAAATACTAGTAACATTTCTAGCTACCATCTTGCTTTCTTGAATGTTGCACTTACTGGAGAGACACCTTATCATCTTGGTTCTCTTATTGCTCGCCGCCTGTCTAGCAGGGGGCCTATTTTTGGAGGAACTATTGCATCACGCATTCTAACACATCTAGATATTCCTCTTGATTCTAATGATGTACCATTAACCCCTAGGAAGCTAGATATTGCTGCTATGAAGAGCCATCATTTTGTTACTACTAACTCCACCATAGATAATATTGTCTATAAAATGTTGTTTGCTGACGGGAACGAGAAAGAAATCCCTCTTCCCCAGCAGGGTTTGTTTAATATTGACAGGCAATCATGGTCGCTAACAAAGGAGGTGGTGGAAGAGCATATGAAGATACAAGAATTCCACCAGCAACATGACTCCGAGAACGCCGAGCCCTCCTACGACTACACCGTCACGTACCCCGACGTTTCCTCCAGCACATACATGGAACCGGGTCGTTCTTCGTCATATTACGAAGACACCACTTCATGGGGACCGTGGGAATGAACTCCACTTAGGCCAAAAGCCTAAGCTTGGGGGGAGGTATACCGGCATCACTCATTCTTTGCATATTATGGTTGCTGGATACTTGTACATACTTGTTTAGTCTCTAGAGTGGTTTTCTAATGAGAGGGAGATGATATTTGGGGAAGTGCTGTCCAAAAACAGATTCTGTGCTGTTACCAAAAAAATTCGTACGCACAGCCAGAACGTTATTTTGAGTTGCCAATTTTTGAGCAGGTTCCCCAGGTTGTTATCTAACTTTCATTAGTTGAACACTTTTTGGTCTGAGCAATGGAAGATTTTTGTTAAATTCGATTTCTGTACTGCTGTCAGGATTTGGCAGATTTCTGTCATCCTGCTTTTCTGTGTTTCTGTTAGTTTGCATTCTTTAGTTTTCGCTTTGTTTCTCTCCTAAAACACAAAAAGACCAAAAATATTTCTGTAGTTTCTCTGCACCATTTGTTTATTTGGTTCCTTGCTCTTAGTTTACTTTATTTGCTATCATTAGTTTGCTATAAGAAAACCCAAAAAGATTTTGCTTTGTTTGCTTGTTTTCTTTCGTTCTTGTTTCTAATTCGAAAACACCAAAAATATTTGCTGTTCTTCTTTGGTTTGTAAAGTTCATCATGAGTTCAATGGTCTTCGGTGGCTGGAGCGTGGTTTTCATTTCATATTATCCAAGCTACACAAGTGAAAAGGCAATAATGACGATCTACGACAATCTGATTGTGGTGAGAGGCTGGTATGAACTCTATTTGCTTTCATTTTTGTACATATACTCATCCATATGAGCATGCTTAGTTGGTTCATGTGAGGTATATGTTATTTGAGAAAGTCTAGTAGCTCATGATCTCTCATGTTTAGTTTCAATTTATTAATATGAGTAGCATGTCGTGGATGTTTGCTTGCATTGTTTTATTCATAAGTAAGTATGGCATTGTGGTATCCTCCTCTGAATAATTCATTTATATCGACTTGGCACATGCTCACGCATGCATATGACTGAACAAAAAGTCAATTAAGCCTCGATGATTTATATTGCTTCAGAGTTATTGTATCACTTTTATGCCTCCGTTAATTTATTTTGCCGCAAGCATGATTATGACAGTTATTGCTCTCTTGATTTGTCGCTCCCTAGTCTTTTGCTAGCCTTCACTTGTACTGAGCGGTAACGCCGCTCGTGCTTCCAAACACCTGAAAACCAAGTTGTTCCATAAGTGTCCACCATAAATACCTATGCATGGCATTTCAAACCATTCCAAGTAAATTCTCATGCGCTACCTTTAAAACCTTCAAAATGCTTCTCAATTTGTGTTAATGTTTCATAGCTCATGAGGAAGTATGTGGTGTTTAGCTTTCAACCTTGTCATTTACTTTTGACGGACTCTCATATGGACTAGTGGCACATCCGCTTATCCAATAATTTTGCAAAAAGAGCTGGCAATGGGATTCCCAGTCCCGAATTAATTAACTTAAATAGACACTCCTCCATGGTTTGTGATTGTTGGACGGCACCCGAAGGATTCGGTTAGCCATGGCTTGTGTAAGCAAAGGTTGGGGGAGTGTCATCATCATAATAAAACTTAAATAAAAAGGCACTCCTTCATGGTATGAGATTGTTGGCAGGCACCCGAGGATTCGGTTAGCCATGGTTTGTGAAAGAAAGGTTGGAAGGAGTGCCAACCAAAAATAAATAAATGGGAGCCGCTCTTGTGAGTCCGGTTGATGAGGGAGTTAGTGTACCCATTACTATTCGTTGACAACAACAAACACCTCTCAAAATAATTTTACTCCTGTTTTACAAATAAAAAGCTCTAGCGCATGTTAATCCCTGCTTCCCTCTGCGAAGGGTCAATCTTTTACTTTTATGTTGTGTCTCCATTCTTTCTTTGAGCACTATCTTGAGAGCACAACTGTCATTCTTAGTATAATATGCTTGTCTCAAAATATGATTGATTGTGGTATAACTTTGATGCTTTTATCTTTGACAATCACTACTTCTAGTCTTTCTATGAACTCAAGAGGTGCCTCGGCATTTATGTTTTGCCGATCAAATACAGGCAAGCGAGATACCACTTTATCATATTCTCTTATGAACATTGCAATCTTGCTTACATACATGATTCATGATGCTTATTATTAATTGTTGGTACTTCTCCATGATTGACATAGCTGTTGGATGATCTTATTTGCATGTATCCCATTATGAACTGCTTAAGTATTAGCCATAGCATGAGAATATATACATCATATGAGCAAATGTGTTCGTGAAAGTTCTTTTATCGCTCAGTTGTTAACTGAATTGCTTGAGGACAAGCAATAAGCTAAGCTTGGGGGAGTTGATACGTCCAAAACGTATCTACTTTCCCGAACACTTTTGCTATTGTTTTGCCTCTAATTTGTGTATTTTGGATACAACTAACACGGACTAACGCTGTTTTCAGCAGAATTGCTCTGGTGTCTCGTTTTTGTGCAGAAATCCAACTTTCGGGAAAATCCTCGGAATTTCTTCAGATGGCCCTATTTTACCAAAATATGACGGAGCCAGAAGGGCGAAGGAGGTGGAGGCCCGAGGGCCCCACACCACATGGCGGCGCGGCCCAGGGGGGCCCGCGCGGCCATGTGGTGTGGCCCCCTCGGCCGGCCTCCGACGCCCCCCTTCGGACTACTTATTCGCCTCGACCTAAAAACGCACGGAGAGAAGTCGACATCGCCAGAAACCCTCCAGAGAGCCGCCACATCGCGAAACTCCGTCGCGGGAGCCAGAAGTCTCCGTTCTGGCACTCCGCCGGACGGGAATTGGAGGAGATCTTCACCGCCATCACCGCCAACGCCTCTCCATCAACCAGCAATGTTTCCCCCATCCATGTGTGAGTAATTCCCGCTGTAGGCTGAAGGGGATGGTAGGGATTGGATGAGATTGGTCATGTAATAGTCATAAGAATGTTAGGGCATAGTGCCTAGTATCCGTAGATGTCACTTTTATGATATTGTTGCAACTTGTTATGCTTAATGCTTGTCACTAGGGCCCGAGTGCCATGATCTCAGATCTGAACATGTTATTGTTTCATGAAGATATTCATTGTTTATTGATCTTACCTGCAAGTTGTATACACACGTCGCTGTCCGGAACCAATGGCCCCGAAGTGACAGAAATCGGGACAACCGGAGGGGATGGTAGTGATGTGAGGATCACATGTGTTCACGGAGTGTTAATGCTTTGCTCCGGTACTCTATTAAAAGGAGTACCTTAATATCCAGTAGTTTCCCTAGAGGCCCGGCTGCCACCGGCTGGTAGGACAGAAGATGTTGTGCAAGTTTCTCATTGCGAGCACGTACGACTATATATGGAACACATGCCTATTGATTGATTAGTACTTGGATACTGTTTTATTATTATCTGCAAATGCCCATGCTTTGATTGTTATATGAGTTTCTCTCATCCATGCAACGCCCGTTAAATCCGTCCCTATGCCTACAGTATTTTAATCCTGCTGTTTACTATAATCACTACTGCTGTCTTTATTTCACTGCTGCTGTTATTCCGCTATTTCCACTACCATAGAACTGTTACTACTGATAAACTCTTGCGAGCAAGTCTCTGCAGGTGCAGCTGAATTGACAACTCCGCTGTTAAGGCTTACAAGTATTCTTTGTCTCCCCTTGTGTCGAATCAATAAATTGGGTAATACTTCCCTCGAAGACTGTTGCGATCCCCTATACTTGTGGGTCATCAAGGCCGCCGCCAATCCCATCTCGGGGGATTCAGGAGATCGCCTCCGGCACCCTGCCGGAGAGGGGAATCATCACCGGAGGGGCTCTTCATCATCATGCCCGCCTCCGGATTGATGCGTGAGTAGTTCATCCTTGGACTATGGGTCCATAGCAGCAGCTAGATGGTTGTCTTCTCCGCATGTGCTATCATTGTTTAGATCTTGTGAGCTGCCTAACATGATCAAGATCATCTATTTGTAATGCTACATGTTGTGTTTGGTGGGATCCGATGAATCTAGAATATTATGTCAAGTTGATTATCAATCTATCATATATGTGTTGTTTATGTTCTTGCATGCTCTCCGTTGCTAGTAGAGGCTCTGGCCAAGTTGATACTTGTAACTCCAAGAGGGAGTATTTATGCTCGATAGTGGGTTCATGCCTCCATTTAATCTGGGACAGTGACAGAAAGTTCTAAGGTTGTGGATGTGCTGTTGCTACTAGGGATAAAACATCGATGCTTTGTCTAAGGATATTTGTGTTGATTACATTACGCACCATACTTAATGCAATTATCTGTTGTTTACAACTTAATACCGGAAGGGGTTCGGATGATAACCTGAAGGTGGATTATTTAGGCATAGATGCATGCTGGATAGCGGTCTATGTACTTTGTCGTAATGCCCTGATTAAATCTCATAGTAATCATCGTTGATATGTATTGAATCTTTATTTGTCAATTGCCCACCTGTAATTTGTTCACCCAGCATGCTAGTTATCTTATTGGAGAGACACCACTAGTGAACTGTGGACCCCGGTCCATTCCTTTACATCTGAATACATTCTACTGCATTTACTGTTCTTATTGTTCTTTGCAAACAAACACCATCTTCCACTCGATACGCTTAATCCTTTGTTTTCAGCAAGCCGGTGAGATTGACAACCTCACTGTTACGTTGGGGCAAAGTACTTTGATTGTGTTGTGCAGGTTCCACGTTGGCGCCGGTTTCACTGGTGTTGCGCCGCACTACATTCCTCCACCAACAACCTTCACGTGCTTCTTGGCTCCTACTGGTTCGATAACCTTGGTTTCTTTCTGAGGGAAAACTTGCTGCTGTGCGCATCACACCTTCCTCTTGGGGTTCCCAACGGACGTGTACATCTACGCGCATCAACCACTAGTGAAAGTATGATCTCTAGGCCTTGTTTCTAAGCATTGAAACACCGTTTCCAACAAGTTCTGCTACATGTTCGTTTGCTGCAATATTTATTTCAGATCGCAATTACCGTTTACCACCATCTATACCATCTGCATTTTAATATCTCTTCGCCGAACTAGTGCACTGATGTCTACGGGTGCTTCTATTCTTGTAGACAGTGTTGGGCCTCCAAGAGCAGAGGTTTGTAGAACAGCAGCAAGTTTCCCTTAAGTGGATCACCCAAGGTTTATAGAACTCAGGGAGGAAGAGGTCAAAGATATCCCTCTCAAGCAACCCTGCGATCACAATGCAAGAAGTCTCTTGTGTCCCCAACACACCTAATACACTTGTCGATGTATAGGTGCACTAGTTTGGCGAAGAGATAGTGAAATACAGTGGTATGAATGTATATGAGCAATAGTAACGGCACCATAATAGCTTGATGCTACAACTGGCGTGTGGTTGATGGTGGTAATATTGCAGCAGTACGGATGCAGTAAAACAGTAAACAAGCAGCGATTTCAGTATTTAGGAACAAGGCCTAGGGATTATACTTTCACTAGTGGACACTCTCAACATTGATCACATAACAGAATAGATAAATGCTATACTCTACACTCTCTTGTTGGATGATGAACACCACTAATTGTGTAGGATTACACGAACCCTCAATGCCGGAGTTAACAAGCTCCACAATATTCGATATTCATGTTTAAATAACCTTAGAGTGCACGATAGATCAACACAACTAAACCAAGTACTAACATAGCATGCACACTGTCACCTTCACACTACGAAAGGAGGCATAGATCACATCAATACTATCATAGCAATAGTTAACTTCATAATCTACAAGAGATCACAATCATAACCTATGCCAAGTACTACACGATGCACACACTATCACCATTACACCGTGCAGGAGGAATAGAGTACTTTAATAACATCACTAGAGTAGCACATAGATGAATAGTGATACAAAACACATTGCAATCATAAAGGATATAAATAAGCACTTCAATATGCTATTCATAACAGTGAATAAGTATTCTGTGAAATATAGCCTAAGAGACCCACACGGTGCACACACTGTCACCTTTACACACGTGGGACAAGGAGTCTCCGGAGATCACATAAGTAAAATCCACTTGACTAGCATAATGACATCTAGATTACAAGCATCATCATATGAATCTCAATCATGTAAGGCAGCTCATGAGATTATTGTATTGAAGTACATAGAGAGAGATTAACCACATAGCTACCGGTACAGCCCTTAGCCGATGAAGAACTACTCCCTCCTCATGGGAGACAGCAGCGGTGATGAAGATGGCGGTGGAGATGGCAGCGGTGTCGATGGAGAAGCCTTCCGGGGCACCGTCCCGGCGGCGTGCCGAACAGAGACTCCTATCCCCCAGATCTTGGCTTCACGATGGCGGCGGCTCTGGAAGGTTTCGCGCACCGTGGCTTATGTGTATCGAGGTTTTAGGTCAGGGAGACTTTATAGGCGAAAGGGGAGCCTCGGAGGGGGCCTGGGGCCACCAGACAACAGGGGCGCCCCCCTGGGCCGCGCCGCCACCTTGTGTGGTGAGCCTGTGGCCCTCCTCTGGCCCCTCTCCGGTGTTCTGGAAGCTCCGTGCAATTATAAGATGCTGGGTATTAATTTCGTCCAATTCCGAGAATATTTCCTTACTAGGATTTCTGAAACCAAAAACAGCAGAAAACAGGAATTGGCACTTCGGCATCTCGTCAATAGGTTAGTTCCGGGAAACGCATCAAAACGATATAAAGTGTGAACAAAACATGTAGGTATTGTCATAAAACAAGCATGGAACATCAGAAATTATAGATACGTTGGAGACGTATCAGCATCCCCAAGCTTAGTTCCTACTCGCCTCGAGTAGGTAAACGATAACACAAATAATTTCTGAAGTGACATGCTACCATCATAATCTTGATCAACATTATTGTAAAGCATATGACATGAATGGAGTGATTCAAAGCAATATCTATAGTTTGCTAACAAATAGATAACATATAGCAAAACCTTTCATGAATAGTACTTTCAAGACAAGCATCAAAAAGTCTTGCATAAGAGTTA
Organism: Lolium multiflorum; assembly: GCA_030979885.1. NCBI lineage: Eukaryota > Viridiplantae > Streptophyta > Magnoliopsida > Poales > Poaceae > Lolium > Lolium multiflorum. The sequence continues at coordinate 167,161,544 of CM061747.1, forward strand.
ACTCATAAAGCAATAAGTTCAAAGTAAAGGCATCGAAGCAACACAAAGGAAGATATAAGTTTCAGCAGTTGCTTTCAACTTTCAACATGCATATCTCATGGATAATTGTCAACACAGAGTAATATGATGAATGCAAATAAGCAAGTATGTAAGAATCAATGCACAGTTGACACAAGTGTTTGCTTCTAAGATGGAAAGAAGTAGGTAAACTGACTCAACATAAAGTAAAAGATAGGCCCTTCGCAGAGGGAAGCAGGGATAAAATCATGTGCTAGAGCTTTTCAAGTTTTGAAATCATATAGAGAGCATAAAAGTAAAGTTTTGAGAGGTGTTTGTTGTTGTCAACGAATGGTAATGGGTACTCTAACTACCTTATCAACCAGACTTTCAAGAGCGGCTCCCATGAAGGACGTTATCTCTACCAGCAAGGTAGATCATCCCTCTTCTCTTTTGTTTACACATGTACTTTAGTTTTATTTATTAGATGACACTCCCCCAACCTTTTGCTTACACAAGCCATGGCTAACCGAATCCTCGGGTGCCTTCCAACATTCACATACCATGGAGGAGTGTCTATTTGCAAATTTAAGTTGCTTACTGATAGATCAGGGCAAAACATGTGAAGAGAATTATTAATGCAAGTTAATTAATTGGGGCTGGGAACCCCATTGCCAGCTCTTTTTGCAAAATTATTGGATAAGCGGATGAGCCACTAGTCCATTGTGAAAGTCCTGAAGTAAATGACAAGATCGAAAGATAAAACACCACATACTTCCTCATGAGCTATAAAACATTGACACAAATAAGAGATAATAACTTTTGAATTGTTTAAAGGTAGCACATGAAGTATTTACTTGGAATGGCAGGAAATACCATATAGTAGGTAGATATGGTGGACACAAATGGCATGGGTTTTGGCTCAAGGTTTTGGATGCACGAGAAGTATTCCCTCTCAGTACAAGGCTTTGGCTAGCAAGGTTGTTTGAAGCAAACACAAGTATAAACCGGTACAACAAAACTTACATAAGAACATATTGCAAGAATTATAAGACTCTACACTGTCTTCCTTGTTGCTCAAACACTTTTACCAGAAAATATCTAGACCTTAGAGAGACCAATCATGCAAACCAAATTTCAACAAGCTCTACGGTAGTTCTCCACTACTAGATTTAAACTACATGATGCAAGAGCTTAAACATGATTTATGAGAGCTCAAAACAATTGCCAAGTATCAAATTATTCAAAACCATATGAAGCATTTTCTGATTCCAACCAAATAGCAACAAGTGAAGCGATCAACTTTCGCCCTTGAACATTAAAAGCAAAAATGAAGAACACTAGTGTTCATATGAAAAAGCGGAGCGTGTCTCTCTCCCACACATGAGCATGAATTTATTCAGATAATGAAAATAACAAAACGAAAATAAAAGCACACAGACGCTCCAAGTAAAGTACATAAGATGTGACGGAATAAAAATATAGTTTCAATAGAAGAAACCTGATAAGTTGATGAAGAAGGGGATGCCTTGGGCATCCCCAAGCTTAGACGCTTGAGTCTTCTTGAAATATGCAGGGATGAACCACGGGGGCATCCCCAAGCTTAGGCTTTTCACTCTTCTTGATCATATATCACCCTCTTCTCTTGACCCTTGAAAACTTCCTCCACACCAAACTTTAAGCAAACTCATTAGAGGGTTAGTGCACAATCAAAACTTCACATGTTCAGAGGTGACACAATCATTCTTAACACTTCTGGACATTGCACAAAACTTCTGAAAGTTAATGGAACAAAGAACCATTCAACATAGCAAAAGCGGCAATGCGAAATAAAAGGCAGAATCTGTCAAAAACAGAACAGTCCGTAAAGACGAATCTGGAAGGGGCACTTAACTTGCTCAAACGGAAAAACTCAAAACTAATGAATGTTGCGTACATATCTGAGGATCACACACGTAAATTTGCAGATTTTTTGATTTTTTTACAGAGACTTCTGCGCGAATTCGTGACAGACAGCAATGCTGTTTCTGCGCAGCAATCCAAATCTAGCATCAACTTTACCATAGAGACTTTACTTGGCACAAAAACATGATACGGAGAGGTTGCTACAGTAGTAAACAACTTCCAAGACTCAAATATAAAACAAAAGTACTGTAGTAAAATAAACACATAGGTTATCTCCCAAGAAGTTCTTTCTTTATAGCCATTAAGATGGGCTCAGCAGTTTTAATGATGATGCTCTCATAAGGACGAGAGTCGAAGCAAAAGAGAACATCAAGAAGCAAATTCAAAGCACATTTAAGCCTAACCCACTTCCTATGAAAAGGAATCTTGTACACAAATAGATTCATGAAGAACAAAGTGGCAAGCATAGGAAGGCAACACAAGCGCAATTTCAAGATTCTCAACATAAAGAGGGGAAACTTAATATTATTAAGATGCATATAACCATATTTCCCTCTCTCATAATATCTTTCAGTAGCATCATGAACAAACTCAACAATATAACTATCACATAAAACATTCTTGTCATGAGCCACATGCATAAAATTATTACTCTCCACATAAGCATAATCAATTTTATTAGTTGTAGTGGGAGCAAATTCAACAAAGTAGCTATCATTATTATTCTCATCAAGTGTAGGAGGCATAGTATAATCACAATAAAATTTACTCTCCATAGTAGGCGGCACCAAAAGACCACTATCATTATAATCATCATAAATAGGAGGCAAAGTATCATCAAAGAAAATTTTCTCCTCAATGCTTGGGGGACTAAAAATATCATGCTCATCAAAACCAGCTTCCCCAAGCTTAGAATTTTCCATATCATTAACAACAATGGTGTTCAAAGCGTTCATACTAATATCATTGCTACTAGCATGCAAATAAGATTCCATAGGTTTTTTAATTTTCGCAGCAAACGATCCATGTCTTAACTCGGGAAATAGAATAAGAAGCTCATTGTTGCTCTCCATTATGCCTTACTAGTGTAAAAAAGAAACCAAAAGATGCAATTGCAGGATCTAAAGGAAATAGCTTTGAGCACTTACAACGGCAACTGAAAATAACTTAGTTACCTAGGACCGGAGTATGAGTGCCTTTTACCTTTCCTCCCCGGCAACGGCGCCAGAAAATAGCTTGATGTCTACGGGTGCTTCTATTCTTGTAGACAGTGTTGGGCCTCCAAGAGCAGAGGTTTGTAGAACAGCAGCAAGTTTTCCCTTAAGTGGATCACCCAAGGTTTATCGAACTCAGGGAGGAAGAGGTCAAAGATATCCCTCTCAAGCAACCCTGCGATCACAATGCAAGAAGTCTCTTGTGTCCCCAACACACCTAATACACTGTCAGATGTATAGGTGCACTAGTTCGGCGAAGAGATAGTGAAATACAGGTGGTATGAATGTATATGAGCAGTAGTAACGGCACCAGAAAATAGCTTGATGCTACAACTGGCGTGTGGTTGATGGTGGTAATATTGCAGGCAGTACGGATGCAGTAAAACAGTAAACAAGCAGCGATTTCAGTATTTAGGAACAAGGCCTAGGGATTATACTTTTACTAGTGGACACTCTCAACATTGATCACATAACAGAATAGATAAATGCTATACTCTACACTCTCTTGTTGGATGATGAACACCACTAATTGTGTAGGATTACACGAACCCTCAATGCCGGAGTTAACAAGCTCCACAATATTCGATATTCATGTTTAAATAACCTTAGAGTGCATGATAGATCAACACAACTAAACCAAGTACTAACATAGCATGCACACTGTCACCATCACACTATGAAGGAGGCATAGATCACATCAATACTATCATAGCAATAGTTAACTTCATAATCTACAAGAGATCACAATCATAACCTACGCCAAGTACTACACGATGCACACACTGTCACCATTACACCGTGCAGGAGGAATAGAGTACTTTAATAACATCACTAGAGTAGCACATAGATGAATAGTGATACAAAACACATTGCAATCATAAAGGGATATAAATAAGCACTTCAATATGCTATTCATAACAGTGAATAAGTATTCTGTGAAATATAGCCTAAGAGACCCACACGGTGCACACACTGTCACCTTTACACACGTGGGACAAGGAGTCTCCGGAGATCACATAAGTAAAATCCACTTGACTAGCATAATGACATCTAGATTACAAGCATCATCATATGAATCTCAATCATGTAAGGCAGCTCATGAGATTATTGTATTGAAGTACATAGAGAGAGATTAACCACATAGCTACCGGTACAGCCCTTAGCCTCGATGGAGAACTACTCCCTCCTCATGGGAGACAACAGCGGTGATGAAGATGGCGGTGGAGATGGCAGCGGTGTCGATGGAGAAGCCTTCCGGGGCACTTCCCCGTCCCGGCGGCGTGCCGGAACAGAGACTCCTGTCCCCTAGATCTTGGCTTCGCGATGGCGACGGCTGGAAGGTTTCGCGTACCGTGGCTTATGCGTGTCGAGGTTTTAGGTCAGGGAGACTTTATAGGTGAAAGGGGAGCCTCGGAGGGGGCCTGGGGCCACCAGACAACAGCGGGCGCCCCCCTGGGCCGCGCCGCCACCTTGTGTGGTGGGCCTGTGGCCCTCCTCCGGCCCCTCTCCGGTGTTCTGGAAACTCCGTGCAATTATAAGATGCTGGGTATTAATTTCGTCCAATTCCGAGAATATTTCCTTACTAGGATTTCGGAAACCAAAAACAGCAGAAACAAGAACTGGCACTTCGGCATCTCGTCAATAGGTTAGTTCCGGGAAACGCATCAAAACGATATAAAGTGTGAACAAAACATGTAGGTATTGTCATAAAACAAGCATGGAACATCAGAAATTATAGATACGTTGGAGACGTATCATGCACCTATACATCTGACAAGTGTATTAGGTGTGTTGGGGACACAAGAGACTTCTTGTATCTTAATTGCAGGGTTGCTTGAGAGGAATATCTTTGACCTCTACCTCCCTGAGTTCAATAAACCTTGGGTGATCCACTTAAGGGAAACTTGCTGCTCTTCTACAAACCTCTGCTCTTGGAGGCCCAACACTGTCTACAGGAATAGAAGCGTGAGTAGACATCAAGCTATTTTCTGGCGCCGTTGCCGGGAGGTAAGGTAAAAGGTATTCACATCCTCCGACTACTGAGTTATTTCCTAGCACTGTTGCCGGTGTGTGAGTGCTCGAAGCTATTTCCTTTAGATTCTGTAATTATATCTTTTTGTTTCTTGTTTTTATTTTCACTAGTTAGGCTTAATGGAAAACAACAAAAAAATTAGAGATCTTTATGAACTTTATCTTGAATTAGGACATGATGTGTTTGAAGAGAGAATTAAAAAACCTATGGAACTTTGTTTGCAAAATAGTTGTAGCAATGTTATTAGCATGAACTCTTTGAACACTATTATTGCTAATGCTATGGAAGAATTTAAGCTTGGGGAAGCTGGTTGTGATATTTTTAGTCCCCCAAGTTTTGAGGAGAAAATTTTCTTTGATGATACTTTGCCTCCCATTTATGATGATTGTAATGATAGTGGTATTTTGGTGCCACCTACTATGGAGGATAAAGTTTATTATGATTATACCATGCCTGCAATTTATGATGATTACAATGATGGTTGTGATAGTTTTACTCCCATTATTACTAATAAAATTGATTATGCTTATGTGGAGAGTAATGATACTTTTATGCATGTGGATCATGAAAAGAATGTTGTATGTGATAGTTATATTGTTGAGTTTGTTCATGATGCTACTGGAAATTATTATGAGAGAGGAAAATATGGTTGTAGAAATTTTCATGATACTAAAACACCTCTCTACATGCTGAAAATTTTGAAGTTACTCGTGTTTTGTCTTCCTATGCTTGTCACTTTGTTCTTTATGAATTTATTTGTGTACAAGATTCATATGCATAGGAAGCGGGTTAGACTTAAATGTGTTTCGAGTTTGCTTTTTGATGCTCTCTTTTGCTTCAACTCTTATTTCTTGCGAGAGCATCATTAAAATTACTGAGCTCATCTTAATGGCTATAAAGAAAGCACTTCTTGGGAGATAACCCATGTTTTTATTTTGCTACTGTTTTGTTGTGTCTTGGAAGTTGTTACTACTGTAGCAACCTCTCCTTATCATGTAATTGTGCCAAGTAAAGTCTCTGATAGAAAGTTGGTGCTAGATTTGGATTTCTGCGCAGAAACAGATTTGATGTCTGTCACGAATTCGCGACCTTCTCTCTGTAGAAGAATCAAAAAATTCTGCCAATTTACATGCAAGATCCTCAGATATTTACGCAACTTTCATTAGTTTTGAGTTTTTCCATCTGAGCAAGTTAAGTGCCTCAGAAAAATTCGTCTTTACGGACTGTTCTGTTTTGACAGATTCTGCCTTTTTATTTCGCATTGCCTCTTTTGCTATGTTGAATGGATTTCTTTGTTCCATTAAATTTCAGTAGCCTTGGGTAATGTCCAGAAGTGTTAAGAATGATTATGTCACCTCTGAACATGTGAATTTTTGATTATGCACTAACCCTCTAATGAGTTTACTTTAAGTTTGGTGTGGAGGAAGTTTTCAAGGGTCAAGAGAAGAGGATGATATAGTATGATCAAGAAGAGTGAAAAGTCTAAGCTTGGGGATGCCCCCGTGGTTCACCCCTGCATATTTCAAGAAGACTCAAGCATCTAAGCTTGGGGATGCCCAAGTGCAGAGGTTTGTAGAATAGCATCAAGTTTCCTTTAAGTGGATCACCCAAGGTTTATCGAACTCAGGGAGGTAGAGGTCAAAGGTACCCCTCTCAAGCAACCCTGCAATTACGATACAAGAAGTCTCTTGTGTCCCCAACACACCCAATACACTTGTCAGGTGTATAGGTGCACTAGTTCGGCGAAGAGATAGTAAAATGCAAGTGATATGGATAAATATAAGTGGTAATAACAATCGGAAATAAATATGGCAGTAAGTAAACATGCAGTAAAATAGTAAATAAACGGTGATTCCATGTTTGGAAATAAGGTCTAGGGACCAAACTTTCACTAGTCGTCACTCTCAACAATGATATCATAAAGGAATATAAATATAAGAACTTCACTATGCTACTCTGAACTACTCTCCGGTTGGATAACGAACACTAATTCACCGTGTAGGGCAAAAGCAAACCTTAAAGATGTATTCCCAAGTACTAATGAACACCCCACGCTGCACTTTGAGCATTCATAGGAGGTACTAACACATCACAATTTTATAGAGACATCCAACTCAAATCATAATTCAGTGAACAAGTATTTCTGTGAAATATAGCCTAAGAGACCCACATGGTGCACACACTCCACCTTTACACACGTGGGACAAGGAGTCTTCGGAGATCACATAAGTAAAATCCACCTGAATAGCATAACGACATGTAAATTACAAAGCTCATGATCACATAAAGATCACACCATTGGAAGAACATGTCCATTACCCCATGTGTGGTTTTGGTAATTGATGACAATCCCTATGGACTAACGGTTGCATTGAGAATCAATCTTAGGTCAAGTCCATAGCCATGTGTTGGACTCAAGGTTGCAAGATGGAGAAGACGGAGTACAATGACGAAGATGGTGTCGAAGAGAGACGAAGACCATGTTGAAGATGAAGATGGATGAAGACGGTGGCGTGCGTACAAGATCGAAGAAGACGGTGGCATGTACAATGATGAAGAGGATGAAGACGGAGCTTGCCGACTCGAGAGGAACGCGCAAGGTTTAGGTTTGTGCTCGATAGGATAGTGGATCGCATCATCGGAGAGAGCTCAAACCTTGCATGCATTGCATCGTGTTTCTTGGTTGTTCTTGGTTCTTATCCATGAGATGAGTTAGAGCTTGTGTTCATCTCCATGACAAGCTCTAGCTCATCGGAAACGGATTCCGGATGCATTGCATGTTGCATGTGCAAGGGTGATGATTTTCCCGATATACCATATTGAGAGGTTACACCTCTATGACCATGAGAAAATCATCACTCACTCTTTTCCATATTTTCACTTTTTGTAGTGATAGCTCTCGTCGTCCTCTTTCCGGCAAAATTGGTTTCATGTCATTCCGAGTTTCCTAGCTCAAGTTATGGATTTTACATTGCACTGAAAAAGTCCCACAGAACAAGTTACGGTACCTTTGCGGTACCTTGAGCGGTAGTACCGCTTGTGAGCGGTAGTACCGCCTATGGTACCGCTTAAGTACCGTAACTAGTGTTACGGCTGAAAAAGTCCCACAGAACAAGTTACGGTACCTTTGCGGTACCTTGAGCGGTAGTACCGCTTGTGAGCGGTAGTACCGCCTATGGTACCGCTTAAGTACCGTAACAAGTGTTACGGCAGTACCGCTTGGGATCCAGTAAGGTTTGGAGCCCATTGCGGTACCTCGAGCGGTACCGCGAGCGGTAGTACCGCTTTGTGTCCACATGGACAAGTTCTGTGGGGATTTCGAATCCAGAGCGGTAGTACCGCTTACCAAAGCGGTAGTACCGCTCGGGCGCGAATCTGACCGTTTTCTCAGCCCCAACAGCTATATTTTGGGCCCCCTATTTATACCTCTCTTCCACCTCCGACCCAACCACTTCTTCCCCTCCATTCTCTCTCCTCCATTGTTGACCTTGAGTTGCTTGATCCTCCTCTTGATCCCCCCACTACTTGTTGCATATTTTTGGGGGAAAGGAGAGAGGAGATCTAGATCTAGAGCTTCACCAATTGAATCCCTCTCCAAGTGAGGGGATCTTGCTAGATCTAGATCTTGGAGTTGCTTGGTGTTTCTCCTCATATTTGTTCTTCCTCCCTTATTCCCCCAATAGCTTTTGTAGCTTTGTTGGAATTTGGGAGAGAAGAACTTGGGCATCTTAGTGGTGTTCTTAGCCATTGCATTAGGTGCATCGGTTTGGGTTCTCTCCGGGGTTTCGGTCTCGTAGAGGGCATGTTGACCTTGGTGGTGTTGTAGCCTTAGTGGCCTTGTTACCTTTGTGGTGTTGTAGCCTTTTGTGGCCTTGTAGCCTTTGTGGCCTTGTCGTCTTTGTGGCGTTGTTGCCTTTGTGGTGTGGTAGCCTTAGTGGCGTTGTTGCCTTAGTGGAGTGTGGTAGCCTTTGTGGTTTTGGTGCCGGTTGTGGCGCGTTGGTGTCTTGGTGGCCTTGTCGCCGGTGTGGCGTGTTGTAGCCTCTTGTGGCCTTGTACTTGAGAGCCTCCGTGTTGTGGAGTTGCCTCAAGCTTGATACTTGGGAGTTTGCCCAAGCTTGTACGGGTTCGGTGACCACCCTCAAGGGTCCCTTAGTGGATCGAGGCGTTCCTCCTTGGACATGAGAAATTTCCATTTAGGATGGTGTTAAATAAATCAATCTGTGTGGGTCAGTTCTGATAATACAGAAAATAAATACAGTTGTGCATAAACAATCAGTTCAAGAACTGGGATGTAACCAGACTTAGTCTATGGATTAGAGGAAGTACCATACGTACCTGAGAAGACATACGGCAGGGAGAAATCTTCCTCGATCTGGAAAATTTTCTACACAAGGAAGAAACAACTGCAGTACATTACAGATTCATAGGCGATGCGGCGTACCTAGGCACAACACAACTCACACATACTCGTGTAGGTCGTGGAGTGAACCACCTCCCTCCATAACATGGACGCCAGTCTGCAGCACACCACGTCTGTCTTCACGCGTACTCGGCTGTGGCCGGCGGATCTCACCCAGACTCGGATATGGCAAACCTGCTTTAGAGGTCAAGTTAATTAGCGACCAATGGAGCCAGAAAACGGGTTCCTAATCCTGGCAAAGAACGAGCAGATCACGGTGTAGTCCTTGGGCGTCGATGACCTGGTGTGTGCCGGTGGCGTGATGCCGTGGTGGTGCGTGCCGGTGGCGGGGCGCGGGCAGAGTTTCACCATCCGGCTGTTGCAGAAGTTCGGGCGACGATGCATTAAGGGAGAAAAAATCCAGGATCGGGCGACGATACCGTTTCCTTTTTTTTACAGTGCGGTTTCTTGTTCGCCCGAAGTAGCGAGGAGTCATGCGTGCGTGGTAATTCCGTTTTTTCGCTGGTTCCTTCCCAGGGGATACCAACCATCCCACCACCTCTAGCCATTTAATATAGTAGAGATTCTCTCTCTACACTTGAAAACTTCCTTCATACAAAACTTCACACAATTCTCTATTAGCAGCATTAGTACAATCAAAATAAACAAATCCACTTTGGTTCATTGATAACATATATCAAACATCTATTAAAGCATTAGCTACTGTAGCAAACTTTCAAAAAGCTCTTTGATCAAAGGTACTAAAAAAGAAAGAGATTTAAGAGGCAAATGCAAATAATGCAGAAATCTGTCAAAACAGAATAGCAGGTAAAGATCAATTTTTCGAAATGCTCATCTCGAAAATTGGTCAACTAATGAAAGTTATATAATAACCCGGGGCATATGCATAAAAAATGGCATCTCAGAATTCCGCTCTGGCTATTTATACGAATTTTTATGGTGACAACATAGAATCTGTTTTCAAGACAGCAACTTCCCCAAATCTTACTTTCTTCCTATTAGAGGCTATTCTTGGCACAAAAATGAAATAAAAATGATAAGGAGAGGTTATTACAGAGGTAATAACTTCCAAGACACAACAAAAGAAAAATTACAGAAAAAAAAGTAGTGTTTTTCTTTAACGCCTTTCAGCTAGGTGCAGTAGTTTGAGAAGATGCTCACATAAGCAATATGAATTGAAGTAAAATAGAGAATCAAGAAGCAAATATAAAAAAAATTAAGTCTAACCCACTTCCTATGCATAGAAATCTTGTACACGAATAAATTCACAAAGAACTAAGTGACAAGCATAGAAAGATAAAACAAGAGCAACTTCAAAACTTTTAGCATATAGAGAGGTATTTTAGTAACATGAAAACTTCTACAGCCATATTTTCCTCTCACATAATAACTTTCAATAGCATCATGAATAAACTCAACAATATAACTATCACATAAAATATTCTTATCATGAGCCACATGCATAAAATAATTATTACTCCCCACATAAGCATAGTCATTCTTATTAATTGTAGTGGGAGAAAATTCAACAAAATAGCTATCATTATTATTCTCATCACCATAATCATCAAATATAGGAGGCATATTGTAATCATAATTAATTTTCTCCTCAATAGTAGGTGGACTGAAAATAACATAATCATCATTGTAACCATCATATATTGGAGGCATAGCATCATCAAAGTAAATTTCCTTCTCCATGCTTGGGGAACTAAAAAGATCATTTTCATAAAAACTAGCTTCCCCAAGCTTAGACTTTTCCATAGCATTAGCAATAATAGTGTTCAAAGAATTCATAATAATAACATTGCTACCAGCATGCAAGTAAAGTTCCATAGATTTTTTTAATTTTCTATTCAAACACCTCATGTCCTAACTCAAGATAAATACTATAAAGCTCCTCTATTTTTTGTTGTTGTTTTCCATTAAGCCTAAGTATTGAAAATAAAAACAAGAAAAAAGATATAATTGCGGAATCTAAAGGAAATAACTTCGAGCACTCACCAGCAACTAAAAGACTTAGTAGCTAGAGGATGTGAGTACCTTTTACCTTACCTCCCCAGCAACGGCGCCAGAAAAGAGCTTGATGTCGCACGCTTCTATTATTGTAGACAATGTTGGGCCTTCAAGTGCAGAGGTTTGTAGAACAGCAGCAAGTTTCCCTTAAGTGGATCACCCAAGGTTTATCGAACTCAGGGAGGTAGAGGTCAAAGGTATCCCTCTCAAGCAACCCTGCAATTACGATACAAGAAGTCTCTTGTGTCCCCAACACACCCAATACACTTGTCAGGTGTATAGGTGCACTAGTTCGGCGAAGAGATAGTAAAATGCAAGTGATATGGATGAATATGAGTGGTAATAACAATCTGAAATAAATATGGCAGCAAGTAAACATGCAGTAAAACAGTAAATAAACGGTGATTCGATGTTTGGAAACAAGGCCTAGGGATCATACTTTCACTAGTGGTCACTCTCAACAATGATATCATAAAGGAATATAAATATAAGCACTTCACTATGCTACTCTGAACTACTCTCCGGTTGGATAACGAACACTAATTCACCATGTAGGACTGCAAAAGCAAACCTTAAAGATGTATGCCCAAGTACTAATGAACACCCGGCGCTGCACTTTGAGCATTCATAGGAGGTACTAACACACCACAATTTTATAGAGACATCCAACTCAAATCATAATTCAGTGAACAAGTATTTCAGTGAAATATAGCCTAAGAGACCCACATGGTGCACACACTCCACCTTTACACACGTGGGACATGGAGTCTCCGGAGATCACATAAGTAAAATCCACCTGAATAGCATAACGACATCTAAATTACAAAGCTCATGATCACATAAAGATCACACCATGGGAGAGAGAGATAAACCACATAGCTACCGGTAGAGCCCTCAGCCCCGGGGAGAACTACTCACTCCTCATCATGGGAGTCGGAAACGGCAATGGAGATGGCGGTGGAGTCGATGGAGATGGTTCCGAGAGCAATTCTCCGTCCCGGCAGGGTGCCGGAATAGAGACTTCTGTCCCCCGGATCTTGTCTGCGACGGTGGCGGAGCTACGGAACTTTTCATGTGCGGAGGCTTGTATATTTAGGGTTTTTTGCATCGGGAGCTTTATATAGGCGGAAGGGTGAGGTCGGTGGAGGCCTGGTGGCCCTAGACCACCCCTCGGCGCAGGCCAGGGCCAGGCCGTGCCTAGGATAGGTGTGGCCACCCTGTGGCCCTCCTCCGTCTCTTCTCTGGATTCCGTCTTCGCTCTGGGAAAAATAGGAAGTTTGGCTTTTGTTTCGTCCAATTCCGAGAATATTTCGTGTATAGCTTTTCTGAAATACAAAACATCAGAAAATAGGGAACTGACACTATAGCATCTTGTCAATAGGTTAGTACCGGAAAATGTATAAAAGTTTCACGAAGTGTAAACAAAACATATAGCAATTGGTGCAAAACAAGCATGGAGCATCAAAAATTATAGATACTTTTGCAACGTATCAATGATGTGTGAGGCAATCTATCGTTTTCCCATGATGTATTGTACCTCTATCTCTTTGTTTGAGCAGTGAAATGTGTTCATGACAATTGTAAGATATCGTGTGATGGTTATATATAAGTATTTGTTATCTTCTATGATGATATTTGTACTGATATATGAGTGCATACATATGTCGGGGGATGCATAAGGTTGTCACCATTGCATGTTGATAGAGAGAGGGACAACGGGAGCTGACAGAAACCTTGTCCTAATTCTTAGATGCATGTTGTATTAATCGTGATTAATCAAACGGGGGGTATATCTATATATGGGGACCTTTAAACTTACAACGGTGGTTAGACTTCATGTCTTAATAATTCTCATGTTTGCTCTTAACTGACCTTGGGATCAATCACTAGGGGTTTATTTGCGCATATCCATGGCTACACCTATCTATGGTCCTCTCCAGAAGAAACACTAAAAAGACTATGATGAGATTCACTAATTGTGACAACCACACAAATGAAGTAGCAATTTTCTAGAACAATTACTCCCTTGAGTTACTCCACTCCACTTCATCTAATTTTACTTTACATCACTTTACTTGTCTTGCATTTTAACTTCAGCACTTGTAGTTTCATAGTAAAAACCTCTTCACACAAACACACCATATCTCCTAGCTTTTCATAGAAGACCATATAAGTGGGTTATAGGGATTTAGAGAATAGATTGTTTATCTTCAGCTCCTCGTGGGTTCGACACTCTAATACTTATCGAATTGTACTGCGGTGATCCCCTGCACTTGGGGGTTATCAATATCCTTTTCTAGCGCCGTTGCCGGGGAGCGTAGCGCTAGGATTCTATTCTTGTTTGCATTGCTAGTTTACTTTTAGTACTTTATTTTAGAAAATGGAAAACACCAAAAATACTCATGTTATGAGCACAAGTATGAATATCAATGACATCTTTTTTATGTACTTGAATGCTACTGAGATTGCTAAGAAACCTAGGGAATAAAAAAAGTTATGAGATTAGAATTGTTCTTGAAAATGCTAAACTCTATTGCGATTGAATTGCTTTACTACTATGATGATAAGAATTGTTGCTCTGACCAAATTTTAGGCACTTTAATTTTCAATGTAGATCCCACAAAGAATATGTTATTGCATCTTATCATAGTTGTGATTATGCTCATTTAGGGATGGAACAAGTTGAGCAGTGTGTTACTTATTTGGCAGCATGTGAATTATACACCTTCCTATGTGAAGAAACGTGTCCTGTATCTTCTAATTCTATCCTTAATTATTGTATAATCAACTATCGTGAAAATATTATGAAAGAGGAAGAGCTAAGAGTCCTATTTATGTATTCATGTTATTTAAAATGCAAGATACTGGTAATTATATGTATTGGCTACCTTTTATTTGTTGTTATTTATTCATATATAAAATGCCAATGCATAGGAAGAGGGTGAGACTTAAAAGTTAATGGTTTCAAATATTGTGGTGTGCTCCATATGCTTTCAAGTAACTTTTAATTTGAGCACACCTTTATATCCTTGTTAAATAGCTTTACATATTGTTACATATTATTGAGTTTATGATTTTTAATAAAAAAAAGTATGGAAGGTAAATGAGAAGGATGAGCAATGAAAAAATTGGGGTTGAAGAAGTGAGCCTAGCTCACTTGGTTAGGGAAGTGGATGTACAACCCAGCCACCCAGGTTCAGGTCCCCAGGGACATGAATTTGGGTTCTTATTATTTAAAAAACAAAATCACTGTAGGGGCTTCCCCTACCGTATTCCTTGCAAAAAAAATTGGGGTTGACCTTGAGCATGTGTTGTTCATGCCAATGGAACCATTGCAAAGTATATAACATTAAAACTCTTCCTACAGTACAATAAAATATAAATAGTGTTTACTTTCTTGAATAAAATAGTTTCCCAATGATTCCTTTAGTTGCCATCTTGTTAGAAATTATCATATCATTTGTTTGGAGAACTAACAATTTTGTAGGCATTGGAGTATCATGAAGATGAGAATATTTATTTGTTTGAGATGAGTAACATGATATTATGAGGAAGAATTAGAGTACCGGAATTAGCAAGATCATAAGCTCGGGGATGCCCATGCATCCCCCTCTTCTTTCAAATATCTCAAGTAAATTATTTCAAACTCATGTTCTAGTTTTACCTTCGTGATCCCTTTAAATGTTTGCTGGGACCCTGCTTTTATTTATATTTGTTTGTTTTTGTTTTTTATATGCATTCTTGTTGTATAATGTTAGTTTTATTTTAGTTTACTCTCTGATTTTTAAATAAATTATCAATTTTTTACCCATTTGGATGTTTAAAGTTGCAAACATAATATTGAGTTGATGTTTTCTGCGCTGCACTTTTTAGTGCACGATTTTGTTATTTTTTGGTAACTCCTAAAATCTTGATATATTCACAGTAGCTTTGAAATTTCATCCTCTATATGCACGTAAATTGTCTAAAATTAATAATGTGTATAAGTCATGCTAAAAATTCAGTTTTACTGCAGACAAAATTGTCAACACCCGGATTTTTAAGTCCGGATGCCTATTATATCATTCATCGCAATCCCAGGAATATTGTTGTTGCGAGATATAATAGCTAAGTATCACAGTCATCATTTATTACAACTCAATAGGTCTTACAACTTGAATCACATGATCCATCTTACACAAATAGTTGATCTATTGATCAACGAACAAACACAAGTTCAATGCGGAAGCGTAAAGATAAAGGGACTCTGTAGTCCACAGGCCAACGCTTGACGTCAGAAAGCTCCTAGTTATCATAGGCGTCCTGCTGGTCATCCTCGCGGTAGTTCTGTTCATCATCGTACTCTGGCCATTTGAATAGCCAGGGACAAAGCCGTAAGTACTTCAAGTACTTGCAAACTAATACCAATGTAAAATGCTAGCTCTTGGAGTTAAGCTCTATTCTTACTTGCATAAGCCATATTTTAGTTTATAAGTAATAGATCATGTACTAGCTACTCAAGGGGGAACATTAGTGTCATTCCCACACAAGGATTTTCATTCTACCAAGTCACCAAGTCACCATTCACATTCAGAAAGTTTTCAAAAGACTGACACAGGAAATTGTATGGCCTTTCCAATTGTCCGTAACCGTGGACACGGCTATTCGAATAGTTTGACACTCTGCAGAGGTTGCACACTTGTGCCACAACATTTGATTTCATCCGTCGGAATAACTCCGAGTCACCGTAACACAGTACGCGGATCATCAACCATAACCTTTCGCTTACAAACCCTAGTATGAGCACCTCTCCCCATGAGCTTGGCCTCCCAGTGAAAACCAACTGTTAACCTGGGAACTGCACAGGGCTTGGCCGTACAATTTCACCTCAATTCACATCCTTCTCAACAACGGAGGCAGCCTCGGCATAACCCCTATGATGTGTGTTCAGAGGGAACCCATTGATGTGGTCTAAGACCCCGTGTGTGGCCCGATCTTGCGGATTGACTTCGAAACCAAGCGGGTGAGATGGGAAAACGCGAGGGGATGAAGAACACGATGAACTCCGAGACTCACGCACGCACACCAACCCGATACACCCGATGCTTACCTCCGTGGCTCGATGGACCACGCCAATAGAATCTCCGTGGAAGAGGCACGAGGCAGAATTCCCGGAGAGAGATTGGGATTGGAGAGGATGAACTTGGGGAGGGAGAGAGAGTAACAAGTACTAGAATCTCACTCCACAAATTCAAAGTCAACAACCAAGGTGCCTTGATTACAGAGGGATGATACCCAAGGGAGACTAAGCTCAAAGTTAGGTTTGAGTTCTAAACAAGTCTAAAGAGCTAAAGGGGTGCTTGGGGTGCTTATATAGTCTTACAAGGCGACACAGGCCGAAAAGGTAAGTTTGGGCCGAAATTATAACTTAAGTCGTGCAGGCCGGTCAGGGATCCGGTCAGACCGGGTCTGTGACCGGGCGGCCGGTCAGGGGACCGGGCCTGTGACCGGGTGGTCCGGTCCGGATCCGGGCCTGTGACCGGGCGCCGACCGGACGAGGTCCCGAGGCCCCGGGATGTTGTCCGGATGGCACCGGTTGGTAGCCCGGTTGTGATCCGGGCGGCCCGGTCAGGCGGCCGGTCGACCGGATTCTGAGCCGGGTGGCCCGGTCAGGAGTCCGGTCAGACCGGGTTCTGGACCGGCCGTCCGTCTTCTCTTCCTTGCGCTCTTCGGGCGACTTCGGGTCCAGCTCCGTGTACATCTTCTTGCTCAGCTGCTCCTCTCCTTCCCTTGACCATGGCGTAACGTCCTCTCCGTGATCTTGATGCTCCACGTACCTAATGACACAAAGGGTTTCGGCATGAGGTAGCATTCCATCCAATGGGGTATCTAGGTCGAGGGAAGTGAGGAGCGAGTTCACCTTGTCATGTATTGCTTTGGCTCGAGCACGAGTCATGGGTCCACTTGGGGGACTTGTTGGTCTTGGTGAGGAGGTGACCGAAGGCCACCCCGCATCATCTCCCCCCCTTGGGAGAGAGTCGTCCTCGACTCTTGTTCCTCCTCATCTCCATGATAGGGTGAAAGATCCGAGACGTTGAAGGTGTTGCTCACCAAGTACTTTGATGTTGGTATGTCGATGACGTAGGCGTTGTTGTTGATGCGCTTGAGGACCTTGAAAGGCCCATCTCCTCTTGGCTTGAGCTTGGAGTTGCGTTCTTGCGGGAACCTTTCTTTCCTTAGGTGGATCCACACGAGGTCTCCTTCTTCAAACACGCGTTCCTTTTTCTTGGCGTTGAGGCGGGTAGCTTGGCGAAGTACATGCTCTTGTATGGTTGCTCTTGTCTCTTCATGTAGTTTCTTGATGGCGGTGGTGCGCTCGTCGAAGTCCATGTTCGTTCTTTCATGAAGAGGTAGTGGGAGGATGTCGAGTGCCGTTGGAGGTTCGAATCCGTAGACGACCATGAAGGGACTCCTTGCGGTTGTGGAGTGCTTGGCTCGATTGTAGGCGAACTCCGCGTGGGGTAGGCAATCTTCCCATGACTTCAAATTTGTCTTCACAAGTGTGCGGAGGAGTGTGGAGAGGCTTCGATTGACCACTTCGGTTTGTCCATCGGTTTGAGGGTGCGAGGATGATGAGAACAAGAGCTTCACTCCAAACTTCGCCATGAGCGACTTCCATAGGTAACTCATGAACTTGACGTCTCGATCCGACACAATGCTTGCCGGTATCCCATGTAGGCGAACCACTTCCCTGAAAAACAACGAAGCAATGTGTGAAGCATCATCGCTCTTATGACATGGTATGAAATGAGCCATTTTAGAGAACCTATCCACTACCACAAATATTGAGTCATGACCATGTTTGGTGCGTGGTAAGCCAAGTACAAAGTCCATGCTTATGTCCGACCAAGGTGCATATGGAATGGGCAAAGGCATGTAAAGACCATAGGGATTGGAAGTAGACTTAGCTTGTAAGCATGTTGTACACCGGCGGCAAAGGCGTTCCACGTCGCGGTACATTCTTGGCCAATAGTAGTGGGTTGAGAGCATGGCATATGTCTTCTCTCGTCCAAAGTGACCCATGAGACCACCTCCATGTGACTCTTGCAAAAGCAACTTACGAAGAGAAGACTCGGGAATGCAAATCTTGTTAGCTTTAAACAAGTAGCCATCATGCAAATAGAAATCATCAAATCCGTGGTCCACGGAACACTTGGCAAAGATTGGACCAAAGAAAGCGTCGGAAGGGTAAAGTTCCTTGATCTCCTCAAGACCCAAAATGTGAAACTCCAAGCGGGTGAGTAGAAGAGTAATCTTGCGGGAAAGTGCATCCGCAACCACATTTTCCTTGCCCTTTTTGTATTTGATTACATAAGGGAAGGACTCTATGAACTCAACCCACTTAGCATGTCGCTTGTTCAAATTGTGTTGACTTTTCAAATATTTCAATGACTCATGATCCGAGTGGATGACAAACTCTTTTGGCCAAAGGTAATGTTGCCAAACTTCAAGAACACGAACTAAAGCATAAAGCTCCTTGTCATATATAGGATAGTTGAGGCGTGCGCCATCCAACTTCTCACTATAGTATGCCACGGGTTTTCCATTTTGCATGAGGACACCACCGATTCCAAGTCCACTCGCATCGCATTCGATCTCAAATGTTTTGGAAAAGTCGGGAAGAGCAAGTAATGGTGCCTCGGTGAGTCTCTTTTTCAATTCATCAAAAGCTTTTTGTTGTGCTTTGCCCCAAACGAACGGAACATTCTTTTTTGTAAGCTCGTTTAAAGGGCAAGCAATGGTGCTGAAATCTTTCACAAAACGGCGGTAAAATCCGGCAAGACCATGGAAGCTTCTCACTTGACCAACATTTGTGGGAGTGGGCCAATTGTGGATGGCCTCAACTTTGGAAGAATCAACTTCAATCCCGTTGGCGGAAACCACA
The DNA here is from genome assembly GCA_030979885.1 of Lolium multiflorum. NCBI lineage: Eukaryota > Viridiplantae > Streptophyta > Magnoliopsida > Poales > Poaceae > Lolium > Lolium multiflorum. The sequence goes on from CM061747.1 coordinate 167,181,052, forward strand.
AAACCAAGAAAAACCAATTTGTTTTGAGCGAAATGGCATTTTGGAAGGTTGGCAAAGAGCTTCTCGTGGCGCAAGATGCATAAGACTTCTCTCACATGTTGAACATGGTCCTCGAGATTTTTGCTATAGATGAGGATATCATCAAAGTAGACAACCACACTCTTGCCAATGAGAGGTCGCAAGATGTGATTCATAAGACGCATAAAAGTGGAAGGAGCATTGGAAAGACCAAACGGCATGACAAGCCATTCATAGAGACCAAGCTTGGTCTTGAATGCCGTCTTCCATTCATCACCAATTGCCATGCGGATTTGGTGGTAGCCACTACGCAAATCAATCTTAGAGAAAATCGTGGCACCACTCAATTCATCCAACATATCATCTAAACGCGGAATGGGATGTCGATAACGGACGGTAATGGCATTGATAGGGCGGCAATCCATACACATCCGTTGCGTCTCATCCGGTTTAGGCACAAGAATGACGGGAACGGCACAAGGGCTAAGGCTTTCACGGACATACCCTTTAGCGAGGAGGTCTTGAATTTGGCGTTGGATCTCCTTGGTGTCCTCGGGGTTGGTGCGGTAGGCGGCGCGGTTTGGTAGTGGAGCGCCGGGTATGAGGTCGATGCGATGCTCGATGCCCCGAAGCGGTGGTAGTCCATGTGGTAGCTCGTTGATACGTCCAATTTGCATCACTATTTTGTATCATAATTTGCTGTTATTCATTGATATATTTCATATTGGGATACAATACTTATGTTATTTCATCTATTTTACATGTTTCATCATCATTGGAGGATCAAGCACCGGAGCCAGGATTCTGCTGGAAAAAGCACCGTCAGAACGCAATATTTCGGAAGATCAATGTGGAAGGGAATTTCACGTAAATTCCTATTTTTCCAGATGACGGAGGGAGCCAGAAGGGGAAGAGGAGAAGAGCCATGTGGGCCAGACCACAGGGCGGCGCGCCCAAGGCCTGGCCGCGCCACCCGTGCTCTGGGGCCCCACAGCCTCTTTCGCCTCCTTTTCTTCGCGTACTCCTTCGTCCCGAAAACCTAAGCCACAGAGGGATCCTCACGAAGGGTTACAGCCGCCTCTGCGGGGCGGAGAACACCAGAGAGAAAAGAGCTCTCCGGCGGGCAGGAATCCGCCGGGGAAATTCCCTCCCGGAGGGGGAAATCGACGCCATCGCCATCGTCATCAAGCGGGACATCATCTCCATCATCATCATCATCATCTCCACCATCTACACCGCCATCACCACCGCTGCACCTCGTCATCGCTGTAGCAATTCGGGTTTGATCTTGATTGTTTGATAGGGGAAACTCTCCCGGTGTTATTCTATACTTGTTGTAGATGCTATTGAGTGAAACCATTGAACCAAGGTTCATGTTCAGATTGTTATTCATCATCATATCACCTCTGATTGTATTCCATATGATGTCTCGTGAGTAGTTCGTTTAGTTCTTGAGGACATGGGTGAAGTCTAAATGCTAGTAGTGAATTATGGTTGAGTAATATTCAATGTTATGATATTTAAGTTGTGGTGTCATTCTTCTAGTGGTGTCGTGTGAACGTCGACTACACGACACTTCACCATTTATGGGCCTAGGGGAGTGCATCTTGTATTCGGTTGCTAATTGCGGGGTTGCCGGAGTGACAGAAACCTGAGCCCCCGTTAGTATATCGATGCAGGAGGGATCGCAGGATCTCAGAGTTTAAGGCTGTGGTTAGATTTATCTTAATTACTTTCTTGTAGTTGCGGATGCTTGCAAGGGGTATAATCACAAGTATGTATTAGTCCTAGGAAGGGCGGTGCATTAGCATAGGTTCACCCACACAACACTTATCAAAACAATGAAGATTAATCAGCTGTATGTAGCGAAAGCACTAGACTAAAATCCCCGTGTGTCCTCAGAACGTTTGGTCATTATAAGTAATCAAACCGGCTTGTCCTTTGTGCTAAAAAGGATTGGGCCACTCGCTGCAATTATTTCTCTCGCATTTTATTTACTTGTACTTTATTTATCTGCAATATCAAAACCCCCTGAATACTTGTCTGTGAGCATTTACAGTACCTTCATCGAAACTGCTTGTCAACACCTTCTGCTCCTCGTTGGGTTCGACACTCTTATTTATCGAAAGTACTACGATACACCCCCTATACTTGTGGGTCATCAAGACTATTTTCTGGCGCCGTTGCCGGGGAGTGAAGCGCTATTGGTAAGTGGAATTGGTAAGGAAAACCTTTACTGTTTGTGCTGATTTTATTTCTGCCTGCTGCTATAATCATTATGGAGAGATCTTCTCTTCAATTTCTATTTGGGAAATCTACTACTACTGCAACGGTAGTGGATGAAGCGCCAGGTGAGGAAGTAGTACCATATAAAATACCTACGAAAATTATTGAACGTGTTATGGATAACCGCTATGAAGGGGATGGAACTGTCCATCCTGGTGATCATTTACTGTTTTTGCATGAATTATGCGGGTTATTCAAATGTGCAGGTATTTCCATGAATGAAGTTAGGAAGAAACTATTCACTATATCGCTGTCTGGTAAAGCGGCGCACTGGTATAAATTGCTGAAGAATGGTGATTCTATTGATTGGGAGGACATTGTGCCTTTATTCTATTCCAAATTTTATCCTCCAAGTGAAATTCACAAAGATCGGAACCGCATATATAATTTCTGGCCTCATGATGGAGAAAGTATTGCCCAAGCTTGGGGGAGATTGAAGTCTTTAATGCTCAAATGCCCCATTCATGAGCTTCCTGGTAATGTTATTATTGATAATTTCTATGCAAGACTTTCTTTTCAAGACAAGACCTTGCTGGATACTTCTTGTTCTGGATCATTTACACGCAAGAATGAAGAGTTTAAAAGGGACCTTCTTGATCGGATCCAAGAAAATACTGAAGGATGGGAGAATGACAAAGATAGAGAATCAGGTATAATTTATGATTATAAATGCATTGAAGCTTTTATGGATACTGATAAATTTCGTAATATGAGTGCTACATATGGTCTTGATTCCCAAGTTGTTGCAAATCTTTATAAAGCTTTTGCCTCTCATTATGAATTGCCTAAGAAGAATTTTGATAAGTATCATGAACCATATAAAGATAAAATTGATTCATCTGTAAACAAATGTGTAGTGATTGAAACTGTTGATAATGTTATTCCTGAAGCTTATATTGAAAAAACTCCTTTCCCTGCTAAAATGAAGGAGTACTCTGTCATATCTAGTGCAGTTAATAAAAGTGAAAAGAAACCTAAAGAACCTGAAGAACAAATTAAAATTGAACCTGCTGTTGCTATAGTTAAAGATCTTGTGACTGAAAATGTGGAGGATGGTCATATTATTTTCTGTGAAGATGCTTCTAATATTGTTTCGCATCCTAATAAATCCAAACAAGTTAGTGTTCCTATGCTATCTGTTAGAATTGGTGATCATTGCTATTATGGTTTATGTGATATTGGTGCAAGTGTTAGTGCTATACCTTATGAACTTTACACGGAGATTATGCACGAAATTGGTTCTTGTGAACTTGAAGATATTGATGTGGTTATTCATCTGGCTAATAGAGAAACTATTTCTCCAATTGGTATTGTTCGAGATGTGGAAGTTCTATGTGGTAAGATTAAATATCCTGCTGACTTTTTGGTACTTGGTTCTGCTGCTAGTGATTATTGTCCTATCATTTTTGGTAGACCTTTTCTAAATACTTGTGGAGCTATTATAGATTGTAAGAAAGAGAAAATTTTGACTAGATTTGCTGGTGAACCTTATGAATTTAACTTTTCTAAATTTACCAAAACTCCTTATAAAGTTGACTTGCCTAGTAATGATTTTAAAATGGAGCAGTGTGCATCTATTGTTCTTGTTCCTAATAACCCTTTGCAGCAACATTTGGAGAATAGTGAAAGTGAAGCTTTTAGGAAAGAAAGAGATGAGCTTGAGGAAATTTTTCGTCGCCAACCTATTCTCAAGCATGATTTACCGGTGGAAGATCTGGGTACAACACCACCACCGAAGGAAGATCCTGTTTTTGATCTAAAGCCTTTACCTGATAATCTTAAATATGCTCATATTGATGATAAGAAAATATATCCTGTTATTATTAGTTCTAAGCTTTCAGAGATTGAGGAAGAAAGGTTATTGGAAATATTGAAGAAACACCGAGGAGCTATTGGCTATACTCTTGATGATTTGAAAGGGATTTCTCCTTCTATTTGCCAACATGCTATTAATATGGAAGAAGATGCAAAGCCTGTTGTTGAACATCAACGTCGTCTAATTCCGAAGATGAAGGAAGTGGTAAGGAATGAGGTATTAAAACTGCTTGAAGCTGGTATTATATATCCTATTGCTGATAGTAGATGGGTTAGTCCTGTGCATTGTGTTCCTAAGAAAGGAGGAATGACTGTTGTGCCTAATGATAATGATGAGCTTATTCCTCAAAGAATAGTTGTAGGGTATAGAATGTGCATTGATTTTCGAAAAGTTAATAAAGTTACTAAGAAAGATCATTACCCTTTACCCTTTATTGATCAAATGCTAGAGAGGTTGTCTAAAAATACTCATTTTTGCTTTCTTGATGGTTATTCTGGGTTTTCACAAATTGCTGTTAAAGCTAAAGATCAAGAGAAAACCACTTTTACTTGTCCTTATGGAACTTATGCTTATAGGCGTATGCCTTTTGGTTTATGTAATGCTCCTGCTACTTTTCAAAGATGCATGTCTGCTATTTTTCATGGTTTTTGCGAAAGTATTGTAGAGGTGTTCATGGATGATTTTTCTGTCTATGGGAATTCTTTTGATAATTGCTTGCGAAACCTCGATAAAGTTTTGCAGAGATGTGAAGAAACTAACCTTGTTCTTAATTGGGAGAAATGCCATTTTATGGTTAATGAAGGAATTGTATTGGGACATAAAATTTCTGAGAGAGGTATTGAAGTTGATAGAGCTAAAGTTGAAGCGATTGAGAAGATGCCCTATCCGAGGGATGTTAAAGGTATTCGTAGTATTCTTGGTCATGCTGGGTTTTATAGGAGATTTATTAAAGATTTCTCTAAAATTTCAAAGCCTCTTACTAATCTTCTTCAAAAAGATGTACCTTTTGTTTTTGATGATGATTGTAAGGAAGCTTTTGAAACTTTAAAGAAAGCCTTAACAACTGCTCCTGTAGTTGAACCTCCTGATTGGAATTTGCCTTTTGAAATTATGTGTGATGCTAGTGATTTTGCTGTAGGCGCTGTCCTTGGACAGCGAGTAGATAAAAAATTAAATGTTATTCATTATGCTAGTAAGACTCTTGATGCTGCTCAAAGAAATTATGCTACAACTGAAAAAGAATTGTTAGCTGTAGTCTTTGCTTGTGATAAGTTTAGACCTTATATTGTTGATTCAAAAGTTACAATTCATACTGATCATGCTGCAATTAGATACCTTATGACAAAGAAAGATGCTAAGCCAAGGCTTATTAGATGGGTACTTCTGTTGCAAGAATTTGATTTACATATTATAGATAGGAAAGGTGCCGATAATCCTGTTGCTGATAATTTGTCTAGATTGGAAAATATTGCTTATGATCCTGTTCCTGTTAATGATAGTTTTCCAAATGAACAATTGGCTGTAATAAAGGTGAGCTCGCGAGAGAGCCCTTGGTATGCAGATTATGCTAACTTTATTGTTTCGAAGTATTTGCCTCCAACCTTTTCAGCTCAGCAAAGGAGGAAATTCTTTTATGACTTGAGGCATTATTTTTGGGATGACCCACACTTATATAAAGAAGGAGTGGATGGTATTATGCGAAGATGTGTTCCTGAATATGAACAACAGGAGATATTGAATAAATGTCATGGAAGTGTTTATGGAGGACATCACGCTGGAGATAGAACCGCGCAGAAGGTTCTACAATCAGGTTTTTATTGGCCAACACTCTTCAAAGATGCAAGGAAATTTATTTTATCTTGTGATGAATGTCAAAGAGTTGGTAATATCTCTAGACGCAATGAAATGCCTATGAATTATACTCTTGTTATTGAACCATTCGATTGTTGGGGATTCGACTTCATGGGTCCTTTCCCTTCTTCAGACGGTAACACTCATATACTTGTCGCTGTTGATTATGTTACTAAATGGGTAGAAGCTATACCTACAAAAAGTGCTGATGGTGAGACCTCTATAAAAATGCTTGTAGATATTATATTTCCTAGATTTGGAGTACCTAGATATATTATGACTGATGGAGGTTCTCATTTCATTCATGGAGGTTTTAGAAAAACTCTTGCCAAGTATGGTATTAATCATAGAATTGCTTCTGCTTATCACCCTCAAACTAGTGGTCAAGTAGAATTATCAAATAGAGAGATTAAAGCTATCTTAGGAAAGACTGTTAATAAATCTAGAAGGAATTGGGCTAGTAAGTTGAAAGAAGCACTATGGGCTTATAGAACTGCTTATAAAAATCCTATGGGAATGTCGCCTTATAAAATGGTTTATGGAAAAGCTTGTCATTTACCTTTAGAACTAGAGCACAAAGCTTATTGGGCTGTTAGAGAACTAAATAAAGATCCTAAATTAGCCGGTAATAAGAGGTTGTTGCAATTAAGTTCTCTAGATGAATGGAGAAGTGAAGCTTATGAAAATGCTAAACTCTTTAAAGAAAAAGTTAAGAAATGGCATGATAGAAGGATCATCAAAAGAGAATTTAATGTTGGAGATCAAGTTCTATTATATCGGTCTCGTCTCAGATTCTTTGCAGGGAAATTACTCTCGAAGTGGGAAGGACCATATGTTGTTGAGGAGGTGTATCGTTCAGGAGCAATTAAAATTAGCTCTCTCCAAGGCAATGCCACGCAAGTGGTGAATGGACAAAGACTCAAGCATTATATCTCGGGCGATTCTTATAATGTTGATGTTGATATTATTCAAGTGGAAACACCGGAGGCTTTCATCAAAGGACAAATTGACAGTCCGCCAGAACTGGACTTTGAATAGGTAACAGTATAGGTAATAAAAAGTCCGCGTTTACCTTTCCGAACATTATTTCTGCTATTTTTAGAAAATATGAAAAATTACGGAATCGAAACGGAGTGGAAAAGACGCGCGAGGGCGTGCCACCATAGGCCGGCGCGGGCCCCACCCTGGCCGCGCCGACCTATGGTCTGGCCGCCTCGTTGCCCCTTTCCGACTCGTTTTCGACCTGGAACCTTCCTTTTGTCGTAAAAATATTTGCTATATAATTCCCCGGACCCCTGGAGGTCCGTAATATCGTTTTCTCGTCGCGTTTTGTTTCGAGCTGTTTTCTGCCAGGATCTGCTTCGGATCTAGATCCATCATGTCTTCGTCGGGAACTCAGAAGGACAGCTTCTTTGAGGACGTCGTCAACCCGTACATGAACGAGCTGAAGATGCACCCCAAAGAGTTGCAGCTCGTGGATGGAGAGTTGCAGATCAAAGATGTCCAGGGTCCTAAGGGAGAAGGGAGCTTGGAAGACAGGATGGAGAAGCTGGAACAAGAGGTTTTCAACTACAAGAAGATGGCTGAGCGTGAAGTGGATATCTTTCACAAGATTGTGTCTGAACTCATTGATGGACACAAAAAGGAGACTGCGAAGCTGTGGGACGATATCTTCTCACTTCACGACACCACCAACAAACTCCAAGCTCAACTCTATGATGTCCATAATCAGAACTGTGAGTATGAAAACAGGTTTAAGCGCATAAGTCATGCTGCTAGTTTCAGGTTTCCGGAAACCAAGATGTCTTTTGTTGATGGAGGGCCTCTTCCATGGAAGTCTGATGACGACAAAGATTCACCATCATCGCCGAAGGAGTAATTCATCATCGGTATTGGCATCCCCTTGGTTTGTTCCAAGCTTGGGGGAGTGCCGCGGTATCAAATCACCACCACCTTTATCTTTTACTATCAAGTAGCGTCATATCATGAGTAGGGAAGTTATCATATAGAATAGTATGCAATGTGGAAGTATCTCTCTTAGTTAGTTATCGATGTATCCGTTGGTGTGAGTTATCGTTATGGAATATTAATGAGAAGTCTTATCATTTACTTTTTGCACATCTTATTTTAGTTTGCAATCTCCATTATATGATTATTCTTGACATGAGTATTGATATCACTTTGGGAACATTAAGTAAATCTATTTGGTTTTGGCAAACTTAGCATTGGTCAATAGCAACAACATCCTGATGTTTAATAAAAGAGAGAAATACACTTAGATACATTACTCCATTATCTCTATGCTTAGTATTCTTAAGTTAAAATTGCTTGTGCTTATGAGAAAGATGCATGATTGTTTCTATCATATGTATATTTGTTTGTTTCCCTCAACCTTTATGCTTGCTATCAAACCTTGCTAGCCAAAGACCTGTATCGAGAGGGAATGCTTCTCATACATCCATAACCTTAGACCAAACCTATGCCATTTGTGTCCACCATACCTACCTACTACATGGTATTTTCTGCCATTCCAAGTAAATACTTCATGTGCTACCTTTAAATTATTCAAACTATACTACTTCTTATTTGTGTCAATGTTTTATAGCTCATGAGGAAGTATGTGGTGTTTTATCTTTCAATCTTGTTGGGCGAACTTTTCCTAATGGACTAGCGGCACATCCGCTTACCCAATAACTTTGCAATAAGAGCTGGCAATGAGGTTCCCAGCCTCAATTAATAACTTTCATTAATAATTCTCTTCACATGTTTTGCTCTGATTCATCAGTAAGCAACTTAATTTTGCAATAGACACTCCTCCATGGTATGTGAATGTTGGAAGGCACCCGAGGATTCGGTTAGCCATGGATTGAGAAAGCCAAGGTTGGGGGGAGTGTCATCCTAAATAAAACTAAAATACATGTGTAAACAAAAGAGAAGGGGGATGATCTACCTTGCTGGTAGAGATGCCGTCCCTCATGGGAGCCGCTCTTGGAAGGTTCGTTTGGCAAGGGGGTTAGAGTGCCCGCTACCATTCGTTGACAACAACAAACACCGCTCAAAATCTTACTTTTATGCTCTTTATATGATTTCAAAACTTGAAAAGCTCTAGCACATGATTTAATCCCTGCTTCCCTCTGCGAAGGGCCTGTCTTTTACTTTTATGTTGAGTCAGTATACCTATTTCCCTCTATCCTAAGCAAGCAATTGAGTTGTTGTGAACCAATCATTTATGCTATGATTCAGTTGATCATGTCTTTTATACTTTCTTGTTTAGTACCAATTTTATCTGAATGAATATGACTTTGAAGTTATCAATGATTATGAAGAGATTGTTATGCTTAAATATGAAGGCTCAGCTATAAATTCTAATATGAAAGCTTTGCTTAGAAGTACAATCCAGTTCTCTGACCAAGAACAAAGTTTGCCATCACCAATTATGATTTCTTATGCACCTTTACTTGTGATTTCTCTTTACTTATTTCGAGATGAGTTATATGAGGAAGTTGTTTACTAGAATGTCTTGTGTGAATGAATATGATGCTTCTTGTCCGTATTTTATTTATCGACTCTTCACTCCATAAACATGTGGTCTTGTTTATCGAGCTCAGTTTCGCTTGGGGACAAGCGAGGTCTAAGCTTGGGGGAGTTGATACGTCCAATTTGCATCACTATTTTGTATCATAATTTGCTGTTATTCATTGATATATTTCATATTGGGATACAATACTTATGTTATTTCATCTATTTTACATGTTTCATCATCATTGGAGGATCAAGCACCGGAGCCAGGATTCTGCTGGAAAAAGCACCGTCAGAACGCAATATTTCGGAAGATCAACTGTGGAAGGGAATTTCACGTAAATTCCTATTTTTCCAGATGACGGAGGGAGCCGAAGGGGAAGAGGAGAAGAGCCATGTGGGCCCAGACCACGGGCGGCGCGGCCCAAGGCCTGGCCGCGCCACCCTGTGCTCTGGGGCCCCACAGCCTCTTTCGCCTCCTTTTCTTCGCGTACTCCTTCGTCCCGAAAACCTAAGCCACAGAGGGATCCTCACGAAGGGTTACAGCCGCCTCTGCGGGGCGGAGAACACCAGAGAGAAAAGAGCTCTCCGGCGGGAAATTCCCTCCCGGAGGGGAAATCGACGCCATCGCCATCGTCATCAAGCGGGACATCATCTCCATCATCATCATCATCATCTCCACCATCTACACCGCCATCACCACCGCTGCACCTCGTCATCGCTGTAGCAATTCGGGTTTGATCTTGATTGTTTGATAGGGGAAACTCTCCCGGTGTTATTCTATACTTGTTGTAGATGCTATTGAGTGAAACCATTGAACCAAGGTTCATGTTCAGATTGTTATTCATCATCATATCACCTCTGATTGTATTCCATATGATGTCTCGTGAGTAGTTCGTTTAGTTCTTGAGGACATGGGTGAAGTCTAAATGCTAGTAGTGAATTATGGCTGAGTAATATTCAATGTTATGATATTTAAGTTGTGGTGTCATTCTTCTAGTGGTGTCGTGTGAACGTCGACTACACGACACTTCACCATTTATGGGCCTAGGGGAGTGCATCTTGTATTCGGTTGCTAATTGCGGGGTTGCCGGAGTGACAGAAACCTGAGCCCCCGTTAGTATATCGATGCAGGAGGGATCGCAGGATCTCAGAGTTTAAGGCTGTGGTTAGATTTATCTTAATTACTTTCTTGTAGTTGCGGATGCTTGCAAGGGGTATAATCACAAGTATGTATTAGTCCTAGGAAGGGCGGTGCATTAGCATAGGTTCACCCACACAACACTTATCAAAACAATGAAGATTAATCAGCTGTATGTAGCGAAAGCACTAGACTAAAATCCCCGTGTGTCCTCAGGAACGTTTGGTCATTATAAGTAATCAAACCGGCTTGTCCTTTGTGCTAAAAAGGATTGGGCCACTCGCTGCAATTATTTCTCTCGCATTTTATTTACTTGTACTTTATTTATCTGCAATATCAAAACCCCCTGAATACTTGTCTGTGAGCATTTACAGTGAAACCTTCATCGAAACTGCTTGTCAACACCTTCTGCTCCTCGTTGGGTTCGACACTCTTATTTATCGAAAGTACTACGATACACCCCCTATACTTGTGGGTCATCACTCGTCGGGGAAGACGTCTTGGAACTCCTTCAAAAGAGACAACAAAGACGAAGGAATGTTGGTTAAGTCATTAGTCTCCGCCGAGAGGCCCTTGCAAATGAGCACGTAGTGTATGGTGGTGGATGGGTTGTCTTTCACTTCTCTCCACTCGCTTTTGGTGGTTAGGAGGACACTCTTTCTCTCACTCATATGTGGGTGGTGGCGCTCACTCTCTTTTTGGTGGGTCGCTCCCTCTCCTCTCAACTCACTATGGTGGATGTGGTGTTGTGCCCTCGCTAAAGCCTTCGCATTGTCGGCGATGATTTGGCTAGGAGTCATTGGGCGAAGCTCGAACTTCTTGTCCTTGACCTTGAAGGTGTATGCATTGGAGAAACCATCATGTATGGCCTTCTTGTCAAATTGCCATGGGCGGCCAAGCAACATGTGGCACACGGTCATAGGCACCACGTCACACTCGACGGTGTCTTCATAGGGTCCTATCTTGAAGTTGACGGTGACGGTGTGTTGAATCTTGACATTGCCCTTGTCACTCAACCATTGGACATGGTATGGATGAGGATGCTTGCGAAGCGTGAGGTTGAGCTTCTCACATAGCTCGGTGCTTGCCAAGTTGTGGCAACTCCCACCATCGATGATGACCTTGATAGACTTGCCACCAATGCCGGCACGCGTTTGGAAGATGTTGCATCTTTGGTCTTCCATAGCTTGGGGTTGAGTGGTGAGCACTCGAGTGACCACAAGAGAAGGGCTTGGATCATGTGTGCATAAGAGAGGGTCTTCTCCACTTTCTTCATCATAGTCTTCCTCATTAGCAACCGCGGCTTGCACTAGGGCTTCATATTCACCTTCACTTAGAGTCTCTATGTCACCATTCTCCATAGTGATCATGACCTTGGTGTTCTTGCACTCAAAGGATTTGTGGCCTTGGGTGCCACACTTGAAGCAAGTGACATTGGAGGGTCCCGTAGAGGCCTTAGAGGAGGCGGTGGAGGATACCGTTTGCTTCATGCGACTTTGTATGGAAGGTTGCTTGGAAGGTGTAGAGGATGCGGATGGCTTGACACTTGTTGTAGGAGTTGATGTAGCAAGCTTGGAGGCGAAGTATTGCTTGGACTTGGAGTACTTGATGTCCTCATTCACTTGACGCTCGGCCTTGGAAGCTTGGTGAACCAACTCAACCATGTTGGAGTATGGTTGGAACTCCACAATCTTCTTGATAGGGTAGTTGAGGCCATTGAAGAACCTAGCGATGGTTTGGTTCTCGGACTCTTGGATGTTTGCTCTCATCATGGTTAATTCCATCTCCTTGAAGAATTCCTCAACGGTCTTGGTGCCTTGCTTCAACTTTTGTAACTTGTTGAAGAGATCGGTCTTGTAGTGTGTAGGGACAAAGCGGGCTTGCATCTCCTCCTTCATGTCTTCCCAAGTATCAATCGGAGGATCACCCTTTTCTTCCCTAAGAGTGACAACTTGTTCCCACCAAGTGTTGGCATAATCTTCAAACTCGAGGGAGGCCATGGCTACTTTCTTGGCACCGGAGTAGTTATGGATGCGGAAGATCTTGTCAACCTTGAGTGCCCATGAGAGGTAGGCCTCGGCATCGTCTTCACCCTTGAACTTGGGCATATTGAACTTGAGCTTTCCATACATATTCTCTTCATCTTCCATGTTGCGGCGGCGAGGACGGATGCCTTCATCTCTTGCGACTTGAGGAGGTGGAGGAGGTCTTCCACGACCAACCATAGCATTGGGTTGGCGTTGGAGGTGAACACTAGCTTCACTTGGCTCATGGTGAGGATGTTGTTGCGGGTCTTGGCGAGGTTGTTGGCGTTGCCCAATTATGGCTCTCTCATCTTGATCATGTTGTGGTTGCCCTCGGCCCCTTTGGTCATGGCGAGGATGATTCCGGAGATCACGCCTTGGTTGCTCTTGACGACCTTGGGCGGGAGCATCACCATGTGGCGCCATGTTGTGGTGGATGTTGTCTTGGGGATGGTCGTCATACCCATGGTGGGCATGGCGAGCCGCTTGATGACGATCTTGGTGAGGAGCTTGTTCTTGTGGAGGTCGTTCATGAGGACGAGCATGGCGATGGAATTCACCTCTCCTTGAGTTAGAGCGAGAGTCATCTTGACGAGCATGTGGTCGATGAGGACGAGGATGGTCTTCATGCCTTGAGGAGGAGCTTGATGACGAACGGTGGCCATGAGAATAGTAATCTTGTGACGAGCTTGATGATGATGAAGTAGAGCGGTGTCGGCGATGACGACCCAAGTTGGTGATGGCGCGCTCGAGGTTATCCATGCGTCGCTCCATGTTCGCATCATTGGCCGCCATTTGGCCATTCAAGTTGTCCGTAGCTTCACGGAGGAGAGCCAAGTCTTGGTTCACCGTGGAGAAGTTGTGAGCCACTTCTTCATATTGTTCATCGATGCGAGTCTCGAAGAGTGATAGTTGCTCCTTGAACTCTTGGCGTTGAGTCCATAGGTTGTGTTGAGTAGCCAACCTCTCGGTGTTCCGAAGGACTTCTCCATCCCTTGTTTCATCTCCGCTCCTATCCATGATGGAAGAACAAGAACTATGTTGTATGTGTTAGTGGAAGGAGACTACCTCGCACTCTTACCAAGGTAAGATAGTATTGAGGCAATCAACCAAGCCGAAAGTAAGATCAAGTGTATCGGGAACACACGCAAAACCACACGCAAAAGCTAGCAAATATGGTGTTAGGCGAGTGTTGTGGAAAGCCAAAAGACAAATCCAAGATCAAGTATGTTGTTAAAAGTGGATGAGGTCCAAAAATCCAAATGTCAAAGTGCGATCACTATAAACACGGAAAAATGTGGAACTCACACACGAGATAAGCGGGGTTAGTGCAACCAAGGAACGAGCGGAAAAGTGTATGTATAGTTGCTCGGTGTCACACTAACACAAGGAGAGGCAAAGCTTTGGTTGCAAAGGAAGAGACAACAAGATTCACACGCGGCCTCTCTTCTCCTATCTCTCTTTGCTTAAAAGCTTTTTCTCTCTTGTATATGGTGGCACTTGCACTCGTTTTTATCTTTGGTGGCTTTTGTGGACACTTTGGTATGTATGGGCGTATGGTGCTACTTGCACTCTTTTTGTGTTTTTGGGGCTTTTTCACGCACTATGTTAGCGTTAGCCTCGCTTTTGCTATCTTGCCACACGAGTGTTTGCTTGGGTGCCTTACTCAACGCGACACACACACCTCACAATGCGGGGCCACGTGCAATGTCTCGCAACACTAGACAAGCAATGCTCGATGGGGTAGATCGCAAAAGGAAGAGGGGTTACAAGGGTAAACCTGCAAGATATACCTGCGATGGTGGTTGTGGTGGTGGTGGTGGTGGTGGTGGAGATCGCCGGATGTCGAGGTCGAAGGAGGCGTCGCGTCACCCGGTCGGGGGCCCGGTTGGACCGGATCCTGGACCGGCTCGGCCGGTTGTGCGGCCGGTTGACCGGCGTCTGGACCGGCTCGGCCGGTTGTGCGGCCGGTTGACCGGTGTCTGGACCGGACTGCTCGGGATTGCTTTCTCTCTCCTGTTCTTCACGAAAACCAAGCCAAATCGACCAAATCGAAGGGAAACGATGGAATTGGAGGCTAAAAGTTGGGGAAATAGTAGATCAAGCACAACAACACCAGATCCACGGACCAAAACCACTCAAAACTCAACCAAATCACAGATCGGTCAAAAGGCACTTTAGGGCTATTTTTTGGAAAATTTTCTAGAAACGAAATCGGGTGGGTGGAGGGTCAAATCCGCGGGAACCAAAGGCTGCTGATACCATATGATGTGGTCTAAGACCCCGTGTGTGGCCCGATCTTGCGGATTGACTTCGAAACCAAGCGGGTGAGATGGGAAAACGCGAGGGGATGAAGAACACGATGAACTCCGAGACTCACGCACGCACACCAACCCGATACACCCGATGCTTACCTCCGTGGCTCGATGGACCACGCCAATAGAATCTCCGTGGAAGAGGCACGAGGCAGAATTCCCGGAGAGAGATTGGGATTGGAGAGGATGAACTTGGGGAGGGAGAGAGAGTAACAAGTACTAGAATCTCACTCCACAAATTCAAAGTCAACAACCAAGGTGCCTTGATTACAGAGGGATGATACCCAAGGGAGACTAAGCTCAAAGTTAGGTTTGAGTTCTAAACAAGTCTAAAGAGCTAAAGGGGTGCTTGGGGTGCTTATATAGTCTTACAAGGCGACACAGGCCGAAAAGGTAAGTTTGGGCCGAAATTATAACTTAAGTCGTGCAGGCCGGTCAGGGATCCGGTCAGACCGGGTCTGTGACCGGGCGGCCGGTCAGGGATCCGGTCAGACCGGGCCTGTGACCGGGTGGTCCGGTCCGGATCCGGGCCTGTGACCGGGCGCCGACCGGACGAGGTCCCGAGGCCCCGGGATGTTGTCCGGATGGCACCGGTTGGTAGCCCGGTTGTGATCCGGGCGGCCCGGTCAGGCGGCCGGTCGACCGGATTCTGAGCCGGGTGGCCCGGTCAGGAGCCCGGTCAGACCGGGTTCTGGACCGGCCGTCCGTCTTCTCTTCCTTGCGCTCTTCGGGCGACTTCGGGTCCAGCTCCGTGTACATCTTCTTGCTCAGCTGCTCCTCTCCTTCCCTTGACCATGGCGTAACGTCCTCTCCGTGATCTTGATGCTCCACGTACCTAATGACACAAAGGGTTTCGGCATGAGGTAGCATTCCATCCAATGGGGTATCTAGGTCGAGGGAAGTGAGGAGCGAGTTCACCTTGTCATGTATTGCTTTGGCTCGAGCACGAGTCATGGGTCCACTTGGGGGACTTGTTGGTCTTGGTGAGGAGGTGACCGAAGGCCACCCCGCATCACCCATACTACGATGTATAAACTTCCAGTTAAGCCCTACCCATAATCAGGTATTGTGGGGGTACTTGTATTTGGAAAGGTATCGCATTCAAACCAATATCAGGGTTTTATCAAAAATCACCATCTTCTCTTGGTCCTATTCAACTTCAAAACTTTCAATAGGATTTTATCAAAAATCACTATCTTCTCTTGGTCACATTCAACTTCAAAACTTTCAATGGAATGCCTCACCATTCCAAGGTTTCAATTCCATCAAGTCATATGTTCCCATCTAGAGTAGTCAAAGTTTTAGTATTTTAGCACTAGCACTAATCATGAGGGGTGCTACATTGCTTGCCATCTATAGGACTAGCTTTGCTACTCTAATAGTTTTGTTCAACTATACCATTTGAATAACTCATTTGAAAAACACAACAAGTAAGACTTGTAGGGTAAACAAATAGGATAAGCTTGTAAGAAGGTAGATAAAATCATGGTGCCTTGCCCAAGGTGGGCTTTGCACTTTGCAAGAGTATTATCTTGCCTTGGTAGTTCTCAAGGTTCTCTTCTTCCTCTTCTTGGTAGAATTCTCCTTCCTCTTGGTAATTTCCGGTGCTAGCGTCTAAATTTAAATACAAGGTATAATCACTAAACAAACTCAAAGTCTATGCTAAGCACATCATTATCTCACACAAACTATGCTAAGCACACTCATAAAATAATTAGGTGCATTGGTTGTCTTTATTAAAGAAAATAATTTCCTCTCATTACATATGTAATTAATAATATTCATTTAGTTCTTGAGAAAATAATTTCCTCTCATTGAAATCTTCTTAAGATTTAACTTCTCAAATAATCATATATGAATTCATATTGACCTAAGTCAAGTATTCATTATCATTATTTGAGAAAATGATTTAAATGAGATAGATCACCTCATACTATTTTATAATTCCTCAAATGGTTTAAATCTCCAAATATTCATATAGGAGTGTTTGGACCAGGGGTACAAACATCTCATGAACTCATTTGGGACAAGATTTAAATGAAGGAAATCCTCCATATGATTTACATAATAAATTTGAGGCAATTTTACTTGATAAACTAGCCATATTGTTCATTAATTAATCTAGGGCATGATCATGCAAAGTGACCACACCATTTTATTGCATAATCAATTAGTGTAAGTCATTTGTAGGTTATAGGAGTTGGAATTATTCAAATATCTATTTTATTTGATTTTTAATAATTATTCTAAGGCAGAAAAGTCCCTGCCTTGTTTATTTTTCCATTTTAATTCTATAATATATCTAGGGTTCAAACCAGTGGCATTGTGTAGATAATTTCTTAAGCTTTCTAAATATATAAAGTTTGTTAAATTTGGCCAAGCCAAACAGTTTCTATGAATTTTCAAAGTTGGGTCCAGTATTGAATTCAAACCAAATTGATTAAACTAAATTTGAATTAATTAGGCCGGCGGGAAAACTAACTGGGCCAGATTCAAAACGAAACGGCCCAACCTAGCCCAGTCCAGCCCAACCACGGTCCACAGACGCGCGGCGCGCTGACAGGGTGGGGTCCGCTCGTCAGCGACGTTTAAACGCCGAAGCGGTATGGGCGCGTCTGGGGACGTTGGATTAGGATGGGATCGAACGGCGCAGAGCCGTCGTCGTCGACGGCGAGAGAGGAGTTCGCCGGCGACTCAGGTAGGGGGTCGGAGAGCTCACCGTGGCTCCAGCTAGGGTTGGCAGTGGGCTCGACGAAGGTGTAGACGACGGCGATGCAGCCTGTAGCAGTGGCGGCTCCAGGGGCGGCTCCAATCGACGGCGATTTCACCAGGGCTTCCGCGGCTCCGATCGCTCGATTGAGCTTGCTCCGGCGACGATTGAGGTGGCTAGCGAGGCTGGGCGAAGCGGTGGTGAGTGGTGGTCATGGTGGTGTGCTCAGCTAGTCGAGGGGAGGCCTCCTTTTATAGGCGCGTGAGGGTGCCGTGGGTGCTGCGGCAAGTCGTCGTGGGCGCGGCGTCTCCGGCGAGCTAGAGGGCTAGGCGGTGACGCAGCGACGATCGGGAGGGTACGGCGAATCCGCGAGCGTCCATGGCGAGTTAATGCGAGGCGTACGGTGGTCGGGGCCGTGCGCGTACTGTCGCGGCCGTGGCGGGCGGTCTTGTCCTCGCCGGCGACCGTAGGCGCTAGGGGATGACGAGAGCGTGTCCGGCGAGCTCCGCGTGGCAAGCCAGGTACCAGGGCGCGCGGGCTTGGTCGGGGTACGGCGGTGTACCGGCGCCGCGTGGCCGTGTCGCGCGCGTCCGTGCACGGCGACGTCACCATGCCGCTCGCGGCGCGCCAGGGACGTCGTGGGCGCGCGTCGTCCGGGCGCTGTCGGCGTCCTCGCGACCAGGGGCGGGTACATGTGATCTCCTGGGATCCTTGGCGATGCATTGGACATGGTGGTCGTGGCGATCGTGGAGGGAAGGAGAGGGGAAGGTGTCGAGGGCGACATGGCCGGCATGGCCATGTCCACGCCATGCCTGGCCTTCCCTTGGCGTTGCTTTGGCATGGGCTCGATGTGGTGATGCCTAGTGGTCACTGCTAGGGCTGGTGATGGTCAAGAATTGATCTGGTTTGATCAAATTCAAAAGTGGGGTGATCTTATTTTCATTAAAAAGTCTCTACTTTGCTTGATCCTAGCTCTTGATCCAAGATGAATTTGGTGTAGTCTCCTTTACAAAAGTTGTTCACTTTGTTGTGTACTTGGATGACATGCAAAGAGTTGGATGTGTTTGGTTTAGAAATTTTGAAATAGAGAGGCTCAAAGTGGTGACCAGATTGTAATTGTCAAAAATGACCATTATCTTATGTGAGCATGTTTTAATTCTTGGCTTTGATTTAATTTGGGTTTCCTTGATTCTTAAAGTTGTAATAATCATTTAATAACATATTACCACTATTGGTGAAGACCAATTGGGTCTAGGGTCAAAATTTATAATAATATCATATGTCATATGTTAGGGTTTTTAGGGTTTTATTCTTATTTGATTTCTTTCTCTTTTTCATTTATTGGTTTGGTGATCATCATTGAATCACTCTAGGGTTGTGGAGTTTATCACATACACAAAGTAACACTCATCATGGCATAGCACTCAAAATGCACAAGTCCTATGCAGGGTACTATATGAAATTTGAAAAGTTTTTGTTGGTTCTCAAATTTGGATAATTGGACTTGTTCTTCTTCCTTTATTTGAAATTTGAGGTGTTACAAACCCTTCCCCCTTACAAAAGATCTCGTCCCGAGATCTAGAAGAAAAACAGTCTAGGATTAAAGAGATCTGGGTACTCCTTCTTCATATCTTCTTCTCGCTCCCAAGTGGCTTCATCTTCGGTATGATTGCTCCACTGTATCTTCAGAAACTTGATGCTTCGGGTGCGGGTGGTTCGGTATGCCTCTTCCAAGATGCGAATCGGCACTTCGCGGTAGGTAAGGTCGTGATTGATATCCACCGAACGGTGGTCGATGTTCTTGAATACCTCGGTCTTCTCTGGCACTTCTAAGCACTTCCGGAGGAGTGAGATGTGGAACACGTTGTGCACAGCCGCCATTTCTTCTGGTAGCTCTAGTTGATAGGAGACTTCTCCTCGGCGGCTGAGAACTTTGAAAGGTCCGACATACCGGGGTGCAAGCTTCCCTTGAGTTGGAAACGCTGCATTCCCTTCAGGGGTGACACCTTGAGATAGACAAAATCTCCGACCTCAAAGGTCATCTCTCGGCGTCTCTTGTCGGCGTAGCTCTTCTGTCGGGACTGAGCGGTCTTGAGGTACTCTCGGATCTTGTGCACCTTCTCTTCTGCTTCTCGAAGCACATCAGGTCCAAAGACTTGGCTATCTCCGACTTCGGACCAATTCAGGGGGGTACGGCATTTCCTTCCGTACAGGGCTTCGAAGGGGGCCATCTGTAGACTGGCTTGGTAGCTGTTGTTGTAAGAGAATTCTGCGTAGGGCAGACAGTCCTCCCACTTGGATCCATATTCTAGGACGCAGGCTCTCAGCATGTCCTCCAGTATCTGGTTGACTCTCTCGGTCTGTCCATCAGTCTGCGGGTGATAGGCAGTGCTGAAATTCAGACGAGTTCCTAATCCTTCATGCACCTTCTGCCAGAATCTTGAGGTGAATTGTGAACCTCTATCTGACACTATTGACTTTGGGGTTCCGTGTAGTGCGACTATTCTGGAGATATACAGCTCCGCTAGCTTTGGGCCCTGGTAGGTTGTCTTGACAGCGATGAAGTGGGCTACCTTGGTCAATCTATCAACGACTACCCAGATGGAATCATTTCCTTTGCTGGATTTGGGCAACCCGGTGATAAAATCCATGCCGACGGAGTCCCACTTCCATTCTGGAATCTGTAGTGGCTGCAGCAGTCCTGCGGGTCGCTGATGTTCTGCCTTGACTCGCTGACAGATATCGCACTTGGCGATGTAGCTTCCAATCTCCCTCTTCATTCCATGCCACCAGAACTGTTCCTTCAAGTCCTGGTACATCTTGGTACCGCCGGGGTGGATAGAGTATAAGGTGTCATGGGCTTCCTTCAGAATAACTTGCTTCAACTCTGAGTCTGACGGTACACACAGACGTCCGTTGTACCAAAGGACTCCTTCTTCATCAATGGTGAATCCCGGGGCTTTCCCCGCGGCTATCTGCTTTTTGATCCCTTGATACGTCTCCAACGTATCGATAATTTCTTATGTTCCATGCTACTTTATTGATGATACCTACATGTTTTATGCACATTATATGTCATATTTATGCATTTTCTGGAACTAACCTATTAACAAGATGCCGAAGAGCCAGTTGCTGTTTTCTGCTGTTTTTGGTTTCAGAAATCCTAGTAAAGAAATATTCTCGGAATTGGACGAAACTTTCGCCCAGGGTCCTATTTTTGCACGAAGCTTCCAGAAGACCGAAGACCTAACGAAGTGGGGCCACGAGGTGGCCAGGCTAGGCCGGCGCGGCCCAGGCCCCGGCCGCGCCGACCTATGGGCCCCTCGTGTGGCCCCTCGCGTTGACCCTCCGCCTACTTAAAGCTTCCGTCGCGAAACCCCCAGACCGAGAGCCACGATACGGAAAACCTTACAGAGACGCCGCCGCCGCGAATCCCATCTCGGGGATTCTGAGATCGCCTCCGGCACCCGCCGAGAGGGGATTCATCTCCGGAGGACTCTACACCGCCATGGTCGCCTCCGGAGTGATGAGTGAGTAGTTCACCCCTGGACCATGGGTCCATAGCAGTAGCTAGATGGTCGTCTTCTCCTTGTTGTGCTTCATTGTTAGATCTTGTGAGCTGCCTAACATGATCAAGATCATCTATATGTAATACTATATGTTGTGTTTGTCGGGATCCGATGGATAGAGAGTACTATGATTATGGTGATTATCAATCTATTGTTCATGTGTTGTTTATGATCTTGCATGCTCTCCGTTATTAGTAGAGGCTCTGGCCAAGTTTTTACTCTTAACTCCAAGAGGGAGTATTTATGCTCGATAGTGGGTTCATGCCTCCATTGAATCTGGGACAGTGACAGAAAGTTCTAAGGTTGTGGATGTGCTGTTGCCACTAGGGATAAAACATTGATGCTATGTCTAAGGATGTAGTTATTGATTACATTACGCACCATACTTAATGCAATTGTCTGTTGCTTTGCAACTTAATACCGGAGGGGGTTCGGATGATAACCTGAAGGTGGACTTTTTAGGCATAGATGCAGTTGGATGGCGGTCTATGTTCTTTGTCGTAATGCCCGGATTAAATCTCACTATATTTACCATGTCATGTATACGCATTGTTATGCCTTTCTCTATTTGTCAATTGCCCGACTGTAATTTGTTCACCCAACATGCTTTTATCTTATGGGAGAGACACCTCTAGTGAACTGTGGACCCCGGTCATATTCTTTACATAGCATACAATCTACTTGTTTTACTGTTTTCTTTGCAAACATCTTCCACTCGATACGTTTAATCCTTTGTTACAGCAAGCCGGTGAGATTGACAACCTCACTGTTTCGTTGGGACAAAGTACTTGGGTTGTGTTGTGCAGGTTCCGCGTTGGCGCCGGAATCCCTGGTGTTGCGCCGCATCACATTTCGCGACCATCAACCTTCAACGTGCTTCTTGGCTCCTACTGGTTCGATTAAACCTTGGTTTCATACTGAGGGAAACTTGCTTCTATACGCATCATACCTTCCACTTGGGGTTCCCAACGGACGTGTGCATCTACGCGTATCAAGCTAAATTTCTGGCGCCGTTGCCGGGGAGATCAAGACACGCTGCAAGGGGAGTCTCCACTTCTCAATCTCTTTACTTTGTTTTTGTCTTGCTTTATTTTATTTACTACTTTGTTTGCTGCACTAAATCAAAACACAAAAAAATTAGTTGCTAGTTTTACTTTATTTACTGTCTTGCTCTCTATATCGAAAACACAAAAAAATTAATTACTTGCATTTACTCTATCTAGTTTATTTTATTTTACTGCTACTAAAATGAGTAATCCTGAAGTTGAAGTTCGTTCTTTTAAGCAACAAGGTGGAGAAATTTTTAAAGATGCTTGGTATAGAATTAGTAATGCTCATCAAAGGTGCATTAAGAAACACTCCACCACTATCCTTCTTAGGAACTTTTATGTTGGTTTGTCTAGTTGGAATAGATATGTTCTTGATACTCTTTCGGGAGGTAATTTCCTAGGTACTCCCGCTTTAGAAGCTAGTTGCATCATTGAGAGTCTAGTTGGAATACCACCTGTTAATGAAGTTAAAATTGAAATCTCTCTTGTGGATGTTATGAAAAAATTGGAAACCATAGAGAAAAATTTTCCAAGTGTTGAAACTAAATTGGGAATGTTATTTGACAAAACTTATGAACTTGATAAATCCCTAGGAGGAATTAATGAAAGAATTAGTGTCCTAGGAACTTGTGTTATCCATGATAATCAAACCAATAGGATTGATGAACTTGAAAAAGCTATGGGAACCTTGGGTTCAACCTTTTCTTCTCTCAAGTATAATGAGAAAGCCTATGTGGGTAAAGAGCAAAAATTCATGTATGCCTCTAAAGTGCCTAAACAAAAGAATTACTATAGGCCTAAAATTGCTAAAACCCCTAGCACCACCATAGAAAATTTAGATAATGGAGCACCTAAAGTACCCTCTGCAACAAGTTGTGTTTGCATGAAAAATAATAATGTTGATGCTTCTACTCTCGATGTTACTTGATTTGCACTTTCTGCGCCTAGCTGAAAGGCGTTAAAGAAAAGCGCTTATGGGAGACAACCCATGTTTTTACCTAGCAATTTTTTGTTTTGTTGAGTCTTGGAAGTTGTTTACTACTGTAGCAACCTCTCCTTATCATGTTTTTGTGCCAAGTAAAGTTTCTATGTCAAAGTTGATGTTATATTTGGGATCGCTGCGCAGAAACAGCATTGCTGTCTGTCACGAATCTGGGCATAATTCTCTGTAGAAAATTCGAAAAAATCTGCCAATTTACGAGCGTGATCCTCAGATATGTACGCAACTTTCATTAGTTTTGAGTTTTTCCATTTGAGCAAGTCTGGTGCCATTTATAAATTCGTCTTTACGGACTGTTCTGTTTTTGACAGATTCTGCCTTTTATTTCGCATTGCCTCTTTTGCTATGTTGGATTTATTTCTTTGATCCATTAATATCCAGTAGCATTATGCAATGTCCAGAAGTGAAAATAATGATTGTGTCACCTCTGAATGAGTGAATTATTAATGATGCACTAACCCTCTAATGAGTTTGCTTGAAGTTTGGTGTGAAGGAAGTTTTCAAGGGTCAAGAGAGGAGAATGATATACTATGATCAAGAGGAGTGAAAGCTCTAAGCTTGGGGATGCCCCCGTGGTTCACCCCTGCATATTTTAAGAAGACTCAAGCGTCTAAGCTTGGGGATGCCCAAGGCATCCCCTTCTTCATCGACAACATCATCAGGTTCCTCCCCTGAAACTATATTTTTATTCAGTCACATCTTGTGTTCTTTACTTGGAGCGTCGGTTTGTTTTCGTTTTTGTTTTTGTTTGAATAAGATGGATCCTAGCATTCACTTTGTGGGAGAGAGACACGCTCCGCTGTTGCATATGGACACATGTGTCCTTAGGCTTTACTCATAATGTTCAAGGCGAAGTTTCTTCTTCGTTAAATTGTTACATGGTTGGAATTGGAAAATGCTACATGTAGTAATTCTAAAATGTCTTGGATAATGTGATACTTGGCAATTGTTGTGCTCATATTTAAGCTCTTGCATCATATGCTTTGCACCCATTAATGAAGAAATACATAGAGCTTGCTAAAATTTGATTTGCATATTTGGTTTCTCTAAGGTCTAGATAATATCTAGTATTGAGTTTTGAACAACAAGGAAGACAGTGTAGAGTCTTATAATATTTACA
Organism: Lolium multiflorum; assembly: GCA_030979885.1. Lineage (NCBI taxonomy): Eukaryota > Viridiplantae > Streptophyta > Magnoliopsida > Poales > Poaceae > Lolium > Lolium multiflorum. The sequence goes on from CM061747.1 coordinate 167,205,470, forward strand.
ATATGTCTTTTATGTGAGTTTTGCTGCACTTGTTCATCCTTGAGTTTGCTTCAAATAACCTTGCTAGCCTAAACCTTGTATCGAGAGGGAATACTTCTCATGCATCCAAAATCCTTGAGCCAACTACTATGCCATTTGTGTCCACCATACCTACCTACTACATGGTATTTCTCCGCCATTCCAAAGTAAATTGCTTGAGTGCTACCTTTAAAATTCCATCATTCACCTTTGCAATATATAGCTCATGGGACAAAATAGCCTTAAAAACTATCGTAGTATTGAATATGTACTTATGCACTTTATATTTTATTAAGTTGCTCGTTGTGCGATAACCATGCTTCTGGGGAACGCCATCAACTATTGTTGAATATCATGTGAGTTGCTATGCATGTCCGTCTTGTCTGAAGGTCTATCATTTTGGTGGTTGGAGCATGCAAAATTGTTAGAGAAGAACATTGGGCCGCTAACTAAAGCCATGAATCATGGTGGAAGTTTCAGTTTTGGACATATATCCTCAATCTCATATGAGAATAATAACTTTGCTACATGCTTATGCATTTAAGAGGAGTCCATTATCTGTTGTCCATGTTGTCCCGGTATGGATGTCTAAGTTGAGAATAATCAAAAGCGAGAAATCCGAAATGCGAGCATTCTCCTTGGACCTTTGTACAGGCGGCATGGAGGTACCCCTTTGTGACACTTGGTTGAAACATGGCATGCGAAGATCCGGTAGTCCAAGTTAAGTAGGACGAGGTGCGGGCACTATTAGTATACTATGCGTGAGGCTTGCAACTTGTAAAATATAATTTTCATAACTCATATGCTTTATTACTACCGTTGACAAAATTGTTTCATGTTTTCAAAATAAAAGCTCTAGCACAAATACAGCAATCGATGCTTTCCTCATTGAAGGACCTTCTTTTACTTTTATTGTTGAGTCAGTTTACCTATCTCCTTCCACCTTAAGAAGCAAACACTTGTGTGAACTGTGCATTGATTCCTACATACTTGCATATTGCACTTGTTATATTACTTTATGTTGACAATATCCATGAGATATACATGTTACAAGTTGAAAGCAACCGCTGAAACTTAATCTTCCTATGTGTTGCTTCAACACCTTTACTTTGATTTATTGCTTTATGAGTTAACTCTTATGCAAGACTTATTGATGCTTGTCTTGAAGTACTATTCATGAAAAGTCTTTGCTTTATGATTCAGTTGTTTACTCATGACATTACCTTTGCTTTGATCGCTGCATTCATTACATATGTTTACAAATAGTATGATCAAGATTATGATGGCATGTCACTTCAGAAATTATCTTTGTTATCGTTTTACCTGCTCGGGACGAGCAGAACTAAGCTTGGGGATGCTGATACGTCTCCAACGTATCGATAATTTCTTATGTTCCATGCTACTTTATTGATGATACCTACATGTTTTATGCACATTATATGTCATATTTATGCATTTTCCGGAACTAACCTATTAACAAGATGCCGAAGAGCCAGTTGTTGTTTTCTGCTGTTTTTGGTTTCAGAAATCCTAGTAAAGAAATATTCTCGGAATTGGACGAAACTTTCGCCCAGGGTCCTATTTTTGCACGAAGCTTCCGAAGACCGAAGACCTAACGAAGTGGGGCCACGAGGTGGCCGAGGCTAGGCCGGCGCGGCCCGGCCCTGGCCGCGCCGACCTAGCCCCGGCCCCCGTGTGGCCCTCGCGTTGACCCTCCGCCTACTTAAAGCTTCCGTCGCGAAACCCCAGCACGAGAGCCACGATACGGAAAACCCACAGAGACGCCGCCACCGCGAATCCCATCTCGGGGATTCGGAGATCGCCTCCGGCACCCTGCCGGAGAGGGGATTCATCTCCGGAGGACTCTACACCGCCATGGTCGCCTCCGGAGTGATGAGTGAGTAGTTCACCCCTGGACCATGGGTCCATAGCAGTAGCTAGATGGTCGTCTTCTCCTTGTTGTGCTTCATTGTTAGATCTTGTGAGCTGCCTAACATGATCAAGATCATCTATATGTAATACTATATGTTGTGTTTGTCGGGATCCGATGGATAGAGAGTACTATGATTATGGTGATTATCAATCTATTGTTCATGTGTTGTTTATGATCTTGCATGCTCTCCGTTATTAGTAGAGGCTCTGGCCAAGTTTTTACTCTTAACTCCAAGAGGGAGTATTTATGCTCGATAGTGGGTTCATGCCTCCATTGAATCTGGGACAGTGACAGAAAGTTCTAAGGTTGTGGATGTGTTGTTGCCACTAGGGATAAAACATTGATGCTATGTCTAAGGATGTAGTTATTGATTACATTACGCACCGTACTTAATGCAATTGTCTGTTGCTTTGCAACTTAATACCGGAGGGGGTTCGGATGATAACCTGAAGGTGGACTTTTTAGGCATAGATGCAGTTGGATGGCGGTCTATGTTCTTTGTCGTAATGCCCGGATTAAATCTCACTATATTTACCATGTCATGTATACGCATTGTTATGCCTTTCTCTATTTGTCAATTGCCCGACTGTAATTTGTTCACCCAACATGCTTTTATCTTATGGGAGAGACACCTCTAGTGAACTGTGGACCCCGGTCCTATTCTTTACATAGCATACAATCTACTTGTTTTACTGTTTTCTTTGCAAACATCTTCCACTCGATACGTTTAATCCTTTGTTACAGCAAGCCGGTGAGATTGACAACCTCACTGCTTCGTTGGGACAAAGTACTTGGGTTGTGTTGTGCAGGTTCCCGTTGGCGCCGGAATCCCTGGTGTTGCGCCGCATCACATTTCGCGACCATCAACCTTCAACGTGCTTCTTGGCTCCTACTGGTTCGATTAAACCTTGGTTTCATACTGAGGGAAACTTGCTTCTATACGCATCATACCTTCCACTTGGGGTTCCCAACGGACGTGTGCATCTACGCGTATCATCCCTTCAATGCTGGCATTGCCCTTCTGGGCTTCCTTGATCTGACCAATCAAGGTGGGTTGTAGCTCTATACTAGCTAGAAATCCCTTACTGACTAACTCCATTCTAAACTGCTCGAACTCTTGGTGTAAGCTGGGTTGTTCTTCTGCTATCATTGAGTTTAGCTGACATGGCAGTCTACTCAATGCATCCGCTACCACATTGGCCTTGCCGGGGTGGTAGTGGATCTCCATATCATAGTCCTTGATCAACTCTAACCATCTCCGCTGCCTCATATTCAGCTCCTTCTGGGTGAAGATATACTTCAGGCTCTTGTGATCAGAATAGATCTCGCAGCGATTACCCATGAGGTAATGACGCCACACCTTCAGGGCTAAAACTACGGCTGCGAGTTCAAGGTCATGGGTGGGATAGTTCTGCTCATGCTGCTTCAGTTGCCGGGACAGGTAAGATATCACCTTTCCTTCCTGCATCAGCACACATCCAAGACCAATCTTGGATGCATCGCAGTAAACGTCAAAGGGTTTGGTGATATCCGGCATGATCAGGATTGGGGCTGTGGTCAGTCTAAGCTTGAGTTGTTGAAAACTCTCTTCACACTTCTCCGTCCATTCGAACTTCTTGTCTTTCTTTAACAACTGGGTCATTGGTCGAGCGATGCTCGAAAAGCCTTCTACAAATCTGCGGTAGTATCCGGCTAATCCAAGAAAAGCGCGGACCTCGGTCTGGGTGGTTGGGGCTTTCCATTCTGCAACAGTCTTGATCTTGGCGGGGTCGACCGCAATTCCTCCTGCAGACAAGATATGTCCCAGGAATCCTACTTCCTTCAGCCAAAATTCACATTTGCTGAACTTAGCATACAACTTATGCTCTCTAAGGGTCTCCAGGACAGCTTCTAGGTGTTGCTCATGTTCTTCCTCGGACTTGGAGTAGATTAGGATGTCATCAATGAAAACGACAACAAACTTATCCAGGAAGTTCATGAAGATCTTATTCATGAGATTCATGAAATAAGCAGGGGCATTGGTCAATCCAAATGACATGACATTGTACTCGTACAATCCATATCTGGTGGTGAAGGCAGTTTTGGGAATGTCAGAGGCACGAATCTTCAGCTGGTGGTATCCAGTCCTGAGATCAATCTTCGAAAATACTACAGCACCGGTCAGCTGGTCAAACAGGTCTTCTATCTTGGGCAAGGGGTACTTGTTCTTGATGGTGACATCGTTAAGCTTACGGTAGTCCGTACATAAACGACTGGCACCATCCTTCTTATCCACAAACAACACTGGGGATTGATGGCGTGTAACTCACACGTTCGTTGGGAACCCCAAGAGGAAGGTATGATGCGCACAGTAGCAAGTTTTCCCTCAGAAAGAAACCAAGGTTTAATCGAACCAGGAGGAGCCAAGAAGCACGTTGAAGGTTGATGGTCGCGAAATGTGATGCGGCGCAACACCAGGGATTCCGGCGCCAACTAGGAACCTGCACAACACAACCAAAGTACTTTGCCCCAACGAAACAGTGAGGTTGTCAATCTCACCGGCTTGCTGTAACAAAGGATTAAACGTATCGAGTGGAAGATGTTTGCAAAGAAAACAGTAAAACAAGTAGAATGTATGCTATGTAAAGAATAGGACCGGGGTCCACAGTTCACTAGAGGTGTCTCTCCCATAAGATAAAAGCATGTTGGGTGAACAAATTACAGGGCAATTGACAAATAGAGAAAGGCATAATAATGCATATACATGACATGATAAATATAGTGAGATTTAATTGGGCATTACGACAAAGAACATAGACCGCCATCCAACTGCATCTATGCCTAAAAAGTCCACCTTCAGGTTATCGTCCGAACCCCCTCCAGTATTAAGTTGCATAACAACAGACAATTGCATTAAGTATTGTGCGTAATGTAATCAATAACTACATCCTTAGACATAGCATCAATGTTTTATCCCTAGTGGCAACAGCACATCACAACCTTAGAACTTTCTGTCACTGTCCCAGGTCAATGAAGGCATGAACCCACTATCGAGCATAATTACTCCCTCTTGGAGTTAAGAGTAAAAACTTGGCCAGAGCCTCTACTAATAACGGAGAGCATGCAAGATCATAAACAACACATGAACAATAGATTGATAATCACCATAATCATAGTACTCTCTATCCATCGGATCCCGACAAACACAACATATAGAATTACATATAGATGATCTTGATCATGTTAGGCAGCTCACAAGATCTAACAATGAAGCACAACAAGGAGAAGACGACCATCTAGCTACTGCTATGGACCCATGGTCCAGGGGTGGACTACTCACTCATCACTCCGGAGGCGACCATGGCGGTGTAGAATCCTCCGGGAGATGAATCCCCTCTCCGGCGGGTGCCGGAGGCGATCTCCCGAATCCCGAGATGGGATTCGCGGCGGCGGCGTCTCCGTAAGGTTTTCCGTATCGTGCTCTCGGTGGGGGTTTCGCGAAGCTTTAAGTAGGCGGAGGGTCAACGCGAGGGCCACACGAGGGGCCCAGGGGACAGTCGGCGCGGGGGCCTGGCCGCGCCGCCACCCGGCCTCCTCGTGGCCCCACTTCGTTAGGTCTTCGGTCTCTCGGAAGCTTCGTGCAAAAATAGGACCCCGGGCGAAAGTTTCGTCCAATTCCGAGAATATTTCTTTACTAGGATTTCTGAAACCAAAAACAGCAGAAAAAGAATGGCTCTTCGGCATCTTGTTAATAGGTTAGTTCCAAAATGCATAAATATGACATATAATGTGCATAAAACATGTAGGTATCATCAATAAAGTAGCATGGAACATAAGAAATTATCGATACGTTGGAGACGTATCAGCATCCCCAAGCTTAGTTCTGCTCGTCCCGAGCAGGTAAAACGATAACAAAGATAATTTCTGAAGTGACATGCCATCATAATCTTGATCATACTATTTGTAAACATATGTAATGAATGCAGCGATCAAAGCAAAGGTAATGACATGAGTAAACAACTGAATCATAAAGCAAAGACTTTTCATGAATAGTACTTCAAGACAAGCATCAATAAGTCTTGCATAAGAGTTAACTCATAAAGCAATAAATCAAAGTAGAGGTGTTGAAGCAACACATAGAAAGATTAAGTTTCAGCGGTTGCTTTCAACTTATAACATGTATATCTCATGGATATTGTCAACATAAAGTAATATAACAAGTGCAATATGCAAGTATGTAGGAATCAATGCACAGTTCACACAAGTGTTTGCTTCTTAAGGTGGAAGGAGATAGGTAAACTGACTCAACAATAAAAGTAAAAGAATGGTCCTTCAATGAGGAAAGCATCGATTGCTGTATTTGTGCTAGAGCTTTTATTTTGAAGACATGAAACAATTTTGTCAACGATAGTAATAAAGCATATGAGTTATGTAAATTATATCTTACAAGTTGCAAGCCTCACGCATAGTATACTAATAGTGCCCGCACCTCGTCCTACTTAACTTGGACTACCGGATCTTTGCATGCCATGTTTCAACCAAGTGTCACAATGCCGCCTGTACAAAGGTCCAAGGAGAATGCTCGCATTTCGATTTCTCGCTTTTGATTATTCTCAACTTAGACATCCATACCGGGACAACATGGACAACAGATAATGGACTCCTCTTAAATGCATAAGCATGTAGCAAGTTATTATTCTCATATGAGATTGAGGATATATGTCCAAACTGAAACTTCCACCATGATTCATGGCTTTAGTTAGCGGCCCAATGTTCTTCTCTAACAATTTTGCATGCTCCAACCACTAAAATGATAGACCTTCAGACAAGACGGACATGCATAGCAACTCACATGATATTCAACAATAGTTGATGGCGTTCCCCAGAAGCATGGTTATCGCACAACATGCAACTTAATAAAATATAAAGTGCATAAGTACATATTCAATACTACGATAGTTTTTAAGGCTATTTTGTCCCATGAGCTATATATTGCAAAGGTGAATGATGGAATTTTAAAGGTAGCACTCAAGCAATTTACTTTGGAATGGCGGGTAAATACCATGTAGTAGGTAGGTATGGTGGACACAAATGGCATAGTAGTTGGCTCAAGGATTTTGGATGCATGAGAAGTATTCCCTCTCGATACAAGGTTTAGGCTAGCAAGGTTATTTGAAGCAAACTCAAGGATGAACAAGTGCAGCAAAACTCACATAAAAGACATATTGTAAACATTATAAGACTCTACACCGTCTTCCTTGTTGTTCAAAACTCAATACTAGATATTATCTAGACCTTAGAGAAACCAAATATGCAAATCAAATTTTAGCAAGCTCTATGTATTTCTTCATTAATGGGTGCAAAGCATATGATGCAAGAGCTTAAACATGAGCACAACAATTGCCAAGTATCACATTATCCAAGACATTTTAGAATTACTACATGTAGCATTTTCCAATTCCAACCATATAACAAATTAACGAAGAAGAAACTTCGCCTTGAACATTATGAGTAAAGCCTAAGGACACATGTGTCCATATGCAACAGCGGAGCGTGTCTCTCTCCCACAAAGTGAATGCTAGGATCCATCTTATTCAAACAAAAACAAAAACGAAACAAACCGACGCTCCAAGTAAAGAACACAAGATGTGACTGAATAAAAATATAGTTTCAGGGAGGAACCTGATGATGTTGTCGATGAAGAAGGGGATGCCTTGGGCATCCCCAAGCTTAGACGCTTGAGTCTTCTTAAAATATGCAGGGATGAACCACGGGGCATCCCCAAGCTTAGAGCTTTCACTCCTCTTGATCTTAGTATATCATTCTCCTCTCTTGACCCTTGAAAACTTCCTTCACACCAAACTTCAAGCAAACTCATTAGAGGGTTAGTGCATCATTAATAATTCACACATTCAGAGGTGACACAATCATTCTTTTCACTTCTGGACATTGCATAATGCTACTGGACATTAATGGATCAAAGAAATAAATCCAACATAGCAAAAGAGGCAATGCGAAATAAAAGGCAGAATCTGTCAAAAACAGAACAGTCCGTAAAGACGAATTTATAAATGGCACCAGACTTGCTCAAATGGAAAAACTCAAAACTAATGAAAGTTGCGTACATATCTGAGGATCACGCTCGTAAATTGGCAGATTTTTTCGAATTTTCTACAGAGAATTATGCCCAGATTCGTGACAGACAGCAATGCTGTTTCTGCGCAGCGATCCCAAATATAACATCAACTTTGACATAGAAACTTTACTTGGCACAAAAACATGATAAGGAGAGGTTGCTACAGTAGTAAACAACTTCCAAGACTCAATAAAACAAAAAATTGCTGTAGGTAAAAACATGGGTTGTCTCCCATAAGCGCTTTTCTTTAACGCCTTTCAGCTAGGCGCAGAAAGTGCAAATCAAGTAACATCGAGAGTAGAAGCATCAACATCATTACCTTGGGAGCTGGGAGTTTTCTCAACAATGCATTGTATCTGGTCTATATAAGTAACTCCTCTCTCATTGCTCCTAGGCTTACTATTCTCATCAAACAAATTTTCAGGAACAAGCCAAGCATAGTTATTTTCCAAAGCTTCATGCATCCCTAGTAGTTTACTAGGTATTGGCGCTTTAATTTCCCTACCATCATTAACATTATTAGTATACTTAATTCTATCCATATCCATCTTTTCAAGTATTTGTTTAAAATTAGGAAAGAAACCAAGCCTCTTATGCTTAATAAAAACTTTTCTAGCTTCTTTAACTATATCCTCAAATTCTCTAACAAGGACTTTTAAAACAAAATTTCTCTTTTCCCCCATCTCCATATCCGAAAGTGTAAGAAACATATGTTGTATTATGGGATTGAGATTAACAAATCTAGTTTCTAACATGTGTATCAAACAGGCAGAAGCACTTTCATAAGTAGGAGCAGTTTTTAATAATGGTGTATCTTCAAAATCTTCATCCATACTAACATGGGTGAAAAATTCTTCTATATTATCTCTTCCAATGATACACCCTCGTCCTACCGGTATCTCTTCCAAAGTAAACTTAGGATTAAGCATGATGAAATAAGCAAAAAGTAAACTAGGCAAACAAAATAAAGACAAGTAACTAATTTTTTTGTGTTTTTGATATAGCAAACAAGATAGCAAATAAAGTAAAACTAGCAACTAATTTTTTTGTGTTTTGTTTAGGTGCAGCAAACAAAGTAGTAAATAAAATAAAGCAAGGCAAAAACAAAGTAAAGAGATTGAGAAGTGGAGACGTGTCTTGATCTCCCCGGCAACGGCGCCAGAAAAAGAGCTTGATGGCGTGTAACTCACACGTTCGTTGGGAACCCCAAGAGGAAGGTATGATGCGCACAGTAGCAAGTTTTCCCTCAGAAAGAAACCAAGGTTTAATCGAACCAGGAGGAGCCAAGAAGCACGTTGAAGGTTGATGGTCGCGAAATGTGATGCGGCGCAACACCAGGGATTCCGGCGCCAACTAGGAACCTGCACAACACAACCAAAGTACTTTGCCCCAACGAAACAGTGAGGTTGTCAATCTCACCGGCTTGCTGTAACAAAGGATTAAACGTATCGAGTGGAAGATGTTTGCAAAGAAAACAGTAAACAAGTAGAATGTATGCTATGTAAAGAATAGGACCGGGGTCCACAGTTCACTAGAGGTGTCTCTCCCATAAGATAAAAGCATGTTGGGTGAACAAATTACAGTCGGGCAATTGACAAATAGAGAAAGGCATAATAATGCATATACATGACATGATAAATATAGTGAGATTTAATTGGGCATTACGACAAAGAACATAGACCGCCATCCAACCGCATCTATGCCTAAAAAGTCCACCTTCAGGTTATCGTCCGAACCCCCTCCAGTATTAAGTTGCAAACAACAGACAATTGCATTAAGTATTGTGCGTAATGTAATCAATAACTACATCCTTAGACATAGCATCAATGTTTTATCCCTAGTGGCAACAGCACATCACAACCTTAGAACTTTCTGTCACTGTCCCAGGTATCAATGAAGGCATGAACCCACTATCGAGCATAATTACTCCCTCTTGGAGTTAAGAGTAAAAACTTGGCCAGAGCCTCTACTAATAACGGAGAGCATGCAAGATCATAAACAACACATGAACAATAGATTGATAATCACCATAATCATAGTACTCTCTATCCATCGGATCCCGACAAACACAACATATAGAATTACATATAGATGATCTTGATCATGTTAGGCAGCTCACAAGATCTAACAATGAAGCACAACAAGGAGAAGACGACCATCTAGCTACTGCTATGGACCCATGGTCCAGGGGTGGACTACTCACTCATCACTCCGGAGGCGACCATGGCGGTGTAGAATCCTCCGGGAGATGAATCCCCTCTCCCAGGGTGCCGGAGGCGATCTCCCGAATCCCCGAGATGGGATTCGCGGCGCGTCTCCAAGGTTTTCCGTATCGTGGCTCTCGGCTTTCGCGACGGAAGCTTTAAGTAGGCGGAGGGTCAACGCGAGGGGCCACACGAGGGCCCAGGGGACAGGTCGGCGCGGCCAGGGCCGGGCCGCGCCGGCCACCCCCTGGCCTCCTCGTGGCCCCACTTCGTTAGTCTTCGGTCTTCTGGAAGCTTCGTGCAAAAATAGGACCCTGGGCGAAAGTTTCGTCCAATTCCGAGAATATTTCTTTACTAGGATTTCTGAAACCAAAAACAGCAGAAAACAGAATGGCTCTTCGGCATCTTGTTAATAGGTTAGTTCCAAAATGCATAAATATGACATATAATGTGCATAAAACATGTAGGTATCATCAATAAAGTAGCATGGAACATAAGAAATTATCGATACGTTGGAGACGTATCAGGGATCTCCACGGTGACGCACTCGGTCGAATCAGACCTTTGGCTAACAGTTCATCCAGTTGCTTCTTCAGCTCCACAAGCTCTGCTGGGTTCATGCTATAGGCTCTCTGGGCTATAGGTCCGGTTCCGGGAATTAACTCTATGATGAACTCGATATCCCGATCTGGGGGCATACCGGGTAAACCTTCGGGAAACACATCAGGGTATCGACAAACGACCCTGATCTGATCCAAAGTTGGCTTGGTTAAACTCTGGTTGCAGGTAAATTTTCTGGGTAGCAGTTCAGAGACATGCTCTACTATAATGCCAGTGCTACTTGTCATAGTGATGGCTTTCCTTGCACAATCAATCATTCCATGATGCTTGGCCATCCAATCCATACCTAGCACTACCTCCAAACCTTTGGTTCCCAAAATTATCAGATTGGCATAGAATTCTACCTCATGTATTTTGATGGGTACATTTTTACAGAATTTTCTGGCCTTAGTGGTTGATCCGGGGATTTGAACTATCATGACATGTTTCAAGCTGATAGGTTGAATTTTACTTGTTGATGCAAAGTCTTCAGTGACAAAAGAATGAGATGCTCCGGAATCAAACAACACTCTGGCAGGTACTGAGTTGACAGGAAACATACCCAAGACAACGTCCGGTGCTTCCTGGGCTTCTTCTGCCTCCATGTGAAAGAGACGGCCGTTGCGGTTGTTGGGGTTGTTGGGGGCGAACTTCTTTCCGGTAGAAACGCGGCGTTGCTGCTGAGCAGGTGTGTTGCCGGCGAGCTTGGCAAGCCTCTTGGGGCACTCGTTGGAGTAGTGTCCCACTACACCGCACTCATAACAAGTGATAGTGGACTTGTCCTTGTTGGCGACCGGAATGGCGTTGCTCCCAGTCCTTGGAGCGGTGTTGGTGTTGCTGTTATTGGTGTTGGGGGCTCGCATTGGCGCGCGGTTGAAGTTGTTGGTGTTGTTCTGGTAGTTGTGGTTGTTGTTGTGGTGGCCTCCTGGCCTGGGGTTTCCTCCGCTCCGGTTCTGGAATCCGGGGCGTGAAGTCTGCATCTGGGGCTTAGTGTTCCTGGGGGCAAAACCTCCGCTTGAGCTGGGGCGATACTTGGGAGTATGGCTGGGCCCACTCTGGTGCATCATGCGACGTTTGCGGTTTTCATTAGCTTGGTTCAACTTGCCCTCCATCTGGATGGCGGAGTCAACAAGGGCTTCCAGGTCTGCAAAGGGGATGTTGACTAGGACCGTCTGCATCTCATCATGCAGTCCATTCAGGAATCTCTCTTGCCTCTTCTCAGTAGTGTCAGTCTCATCGGGGGCGTACCTTGACAGGGTAAGGAACCTGTCGCGGTATTCTACCACCGTCATCCTTCCTTGCTTCAGTTCGCGGAATTCATCCCGCATCTTCTTGATGAGACCCGGGGGCACATGGTACTTGCTGAACTTGAGCTTGAAATCTGCCCAAGTCATGACTTGACCTCCGTTCATGGCACGGGTGCTGGTCCACCAGGCTCTGGCTGGTCCGGCAAGGTAGTGGGTTGCAAACAGGACCTTCTCATTGGCTTCGACTCCGGCGACCTCCAAGTTGTTCTCCATAGTCTGAAGCCAGTCGTCGGCGTCGAGGGGTTCTTCAGTCTTGCTAAACACCGGAGGATTGGTGTTCTGGAAGTTCTTGAGTTTGGATCCGGGGTGATCATGATTTCCATGGCCTTGGTGAGCAAGGTTTTGCAGTGCTGCTATGTTGGCTTGACGTTCAGCTCTTTCCGTCTCCCTGTCTTGAAGCAGGGTTTGCAGCAGTTGCATCATGGCGTCGTTGTTGTTGCGATTGGGAGGGGCCATCTGAATATATAGAAGATTATGAGATAAGAGGGAAATGTCTAAGGTTTATTTTCATTGAGTTTAACAACTTGTAAAACTGGAATGCTTTTGATGACAACAACATTCATTCATTCCACATAACACATTACAAACTAACATACCATTCCTCCCATGGTTTTAAGAACCATTTCTCAGACTACGATACAAGGGATAGGAAACACACTCATACCCAGGGTTTTAAGAACCCTTCATGCTACGATACACGGGACGGGATACAACTCACACCTACATACGTGCTCAAGTGTGGCTACCCTCATCCTCAATGTCGATGGGAACGACATCATCAGGTCCTGGCTCCAGGAACGCGTAGTCCTCCTCCTCAGTGAACTCGTCCTCCTCGAAGTCGTCGTCGTCACTCAGGAAGGCGTCTCCTCCTCGAAGGTCAGCACCGGCCTCGTCCTCCTCTATCTCCATCAGCTGCTCCTCCTGAGCCTTGACGGTGGCCTCAAGTGATGCGATCTGTGCGCGAAGGCGTGTAATGGTGACATCCTTCTTCGCGCACTTCAGGCGAAGCTTGTTGCGGTCCCTGGACAGCTGCTTGATGGCATCGCCATGCGTGATCAGTGCGAGGTGAGTCTGGTTCGCGTACGCACGGGAGTTGTCTAACTCCTTCTGAGTGTGGTACAACATGTAGTCCAGATGCTCAGCGTGGTGCCTCAGCTGTGGGTGCGACTGCAGCTCCATGGGCACACCCATAGCATCACGCCTCACAAGGTGGGCGTAGCGGGACGCAAGTATGCGCACCACGTTCTGTCCACAGAGGCGTGCAAGTGCCTCCTGAAGACCACGTGCAAGACCATCGAGCCAGTTGCTCTCGCGGAAGGAGAAGAGGATCCTCTCCGAGGTGGGAGGCTCCAGCTTGCCCCTCAAGTCGGCGGTGATGATCCACTGCAACTCGCCTCCGACCTGGTCGTTCACCTCGATCCCGTGGAACTCCGGGTGAGGACGGCCAAGGAAGTCAGAGAGCGCGTTGAGGTCGTGCTCGAAGATCAACTCTCCACCGTTCCCGAGCTGGTAGAACTTGGTGTTGAGGGGTTCATTCGGCTCCATCTGAAAGTGAAATGGAGGAATGAATTAGTGAGTGATTAAGTGTGGCAAACTTTTAAGTATATTTAAACAAGAAAGAGCATGATTTCACCAATTTTTTTTTTAAAAAAAGCCTCAAAGACAAGAGTATGGTAAGTTTTCACAAATATTTGCTTCATTTTGATTTCAAAGTTAAGTTTTTATGAACGCCCATTCTAACTAAGGTTTTCTAAGGTCAAACAATGGCTCTGATACCAACTTGTCAACACCCGGATTTTTAAGTCCGGATGCCTATTATATCATTCATCGCAATCCCAGGAATATTGTTGTTGCGAGATATAATAGCTAAGTATCACAGTCATCATTTATTACAACTCAATAGGTCTTACAACTTGAATCACATGATCCATCTTACACAAATAGTTGATCTATTGATCAACGAACAAACACAAGTTCAATGCGGAAGCGTAAAGATAAAAGGACTCTGTAGTCCACAGGCCAACGCTTGACGTCAGAAAGCTCCTAGTTATCATAGGCGTCCTGCTGGTCATCCTCGCGGTAGTTCTGTTCATCATCGTACTCTGGCCATTTGAATAGCCAGGGACAAAGCCGTAAGTACTTCAAGTACTTGCAAACTAATACCAATGTAAAATGCTAGCTCTTGGAGTTAAGCTCTATTCTTACTTGTATAAGCCATATTTTAGTTTATAAGTAAGAGATCATGTACTAGCTACTCAAGGGGGAACATTAGTGTCATTCCCACACAAGGATTTTCATTCTACCAAGTCACCAAGTCACATTCACATTCAGTAAAGTTTTCAAAAGACTGACACAGGAAATTGTATGGCCTTTCCAATTGTCCGTAACCGTGGACACGGCTATTCGAATAGTTTGACACTCTGCAGAGGTTGCACACTTGTGCCACAACATTTGATTTCATCCGTCGGAATAACTCCGAGTCACCGTAACACAGTACGCGGATCATCAACCATAACCTTTCGCTTACAAACCCTAGTATGAGCACCTCTCCCCATGAGCTTGGCCTCCCAGTGAAAACCAACTGTTAACCTGGGAACTGCACAGGGCTTGGCCGTACAATTTCACCTCAATTCACATCCTTCTCAACAACGGAGGCAGCCTCGGCATAACCCCTATGATGTGTGTTCAGAGGGAACCCATACTACGATGTATAAACTTCCAGTTAAGCCCTACCCATAATCAGGTATTGTGGGGGTACTTGTATTTGGAAAGGTATCGCATTCAAACCAATATCAGGGTTTTATCAAAAATCACCATCTTCTCTTGGTCCCATTCAACTTCAAAAACTTTCAATAGGATTTTATCAAAAATCACTATCTTCTCTTGGTCACATTCAACTTCAAAACTTTCAATGGAATGCCTCACCATTCCAAGGTTTCAATTCCATCAAGTCATATGTTCCCATCTAGAGTAGTCAAAGTTTTAGTATTTTAGCACTAGCACTAATCATGAGGGGTGCTACATTGCTTGCCATCTATAGGACTAGCTTTGCTACTCTAATAGTTTTGTTCAACTATACCATTTGAATAACTCATTTGAAAAACACAACAAGTAAGACTTGTAGGGTAAACAAATAGGATAAGCTTGTATGAAGGTAGATAAAATCATGGTGCCTTGCCCAAGGTGGGCTTTGCACTTTGCAAGAGTATTATCTTGCCTTGGTAGTTCTCAAGGTTCTCTTCTTCCTCTTCTTGGTAGAATTCTCCTTCCTCTTGGTAATTTCCGGTGCTAGCGTCTAAATTTAAATACAAGGTATAATCACTAAACAAACTCAAAGTCTATGCTAAGCACATCATTATCTCACACAAACTATGCTAAGCACACTCATAAAATAATTAGGTGCATTGGTTGTCTTTATTAAAGAAAATAATTTCCTCTCATTACATATGTAATTAATAATATTCATTTAGTTCTTGAGAAAATAATTTCCTCTCATTGAAATCTTCTTAAGATTTAACTTCTCAAATAATCATATATGAATTCATATTGACCTAAGTCAAGTATTCATTATCATTATTTGAGAACATGATTTAAATGAGATAGATCACCTCATACTATTTTATAATTCCTCAAATGGTTTAAATCTCCAAATATTCATATAGGAGTGTTTGGACCAGGGGTACAAACATCTCATGAACTCATTTGGGACAAGATTTAAATGAAGGAAATTCCTCCATATGATTTACATAATAAATTTGAGGCAATTTTACTTGATAAACTAGCCATATTGTTCATTAATTAATCTAGGGCATGATCATGCAAAGTGACCACACCATTTTATTGCATAATCAATTAGTGTAAGTCATTTGTAGGTTATAGGAGTTGGAATTATTCAAATATCTATTTTATTTGATTTTTAATAATTATTCTAAGGCAGAAAAGTCCCTGCCTTATTTATTTTTCCATTTTAATTCTATAATATATCTAGGGTTCAAACCAGTGGCATTGTGTAGATAATTTCTTAAGCTTTCTAAATATATAAAGTTTGTGAAATTTGACCAAGCCAAACAGTTCCTATGAATTTTCAAAGTTGGGTCCAGTATTGAATTCAAACCAAATTGATTAAACTAAATTTGAATTGATTAGGCCGGCGGGAAAACTAACTGGGCCAGATTCAAAACGAAACGGCCCAACCTAGCCCAGTCCAGCCCAACCACGGTCCACGGACGCGCGGCGCGCTGACAGGGTGGGGTCCGCTCGTCAGCGACGTTTAAACGCCGAAGCGGTATGGGCGCGTCTGGGACGTTGGATTAGGATGGGATCGAACGGCGCAGAGCCGTCGTCGTCGACGGCGAGAGAGGAGTTCGCCGGCGACTCAGGTAGGGGGTCGGAGAGCTCACCGTGGCTCCAGCTAGGGTTGGCAGTGGGCTCGACGAAGGTGTAGACGACGGCGATGCAGCCTGTAGCATGGCGGCTCCAGGGGCGGCTCCAATCGACGGCGATTTCACCAGGGCTTCCGCGGCTCCGATCGCTCGATTGAGCTTGCTCCGGCGACGATTGAGGTGGCTAGCGAGGCTGGGCGAAGCGGTGGTGAGTGGTGGTCATGGTGGTGTGCTCAGCTAGTCGAGTGGAGGCCTCCTTTTATAGGCGCGTGAGGGTGCCGTGGGTGCTGCGGCAAGTCGTCGTGGGCGCGGCGTCTCCGGCGAGCTAGAGGGCTAGGCGGTGACGCAGCGATGATCGGGAGGGTACGGCGAATCCGCGAGCGTCCACGGCGAGTTAATGCGAGGCGTACGGTGGTCGGGGCCGTGCGCGTACTGTCGCGGCCGTGGCGGGCGTCTTGTCCTCGCCGGCGACCGTAGGCGCTAGGGGATGACGAGCGTGTCCGGCGAGCTCCGCGTGGCAAACCAGGTACCAGGGCGCGCGGGCTTGGTCGGGGTGCGGCGGTGTACTGCAGGCGCCGCGTGGCCGCGTGGCCGTGTCGCGCGCGTCCGTGCACGGCGACGTCACCATGCCGCTCGCGGCGCGCCAGGGACGTCGTGGGCGCGCGTCGTCCGGGCGCTGTCGGCGTCCTCGCGACCAGGGGCGGGTACAGGTGATCTCCTGGGATCCTTGGCGATGCATTGGACACGGTGGTCGTGGCGATCGTGGAGGGAAGGAGAGGGGAAGGTGTCGAGGGCGACATGGCCGGCATGGCCATGTCCACGCCATGCCTGGCCCTCCCTTGGCGTTGCTTTGGCATGGGCTCGATGTGGTGATGCCTAGTGGTCACTGCTAGGGCTGGTGATGGTCAAGAATTGATCTGGTTTGATCAAATTCAAAAGTGGGGTGATCTTATTTTCATTAAAAAGTCTCTACTTTGCTTGATCCTAGCTCTTGATCCAAGATGAATTTGGTGTAGTCTCCTTTACAAAAGTTGTTCACTTTATTGTGTACTTGGATGACATGCAAAGAGTTGGATGTGTTTGGTTTAGAAATTTTGAAATAGAGAGGCTCAAAGTGGTGACCAGATTGTAATTGTCAAAAATGACCATTATCTTATGTGAGCATGTTTTAATTCTTGGCTTTGATTTAATTTGGGTTTCCTTGATTCTTAAAGTTGTAATAATCATTTAATAACATATTACCACTATTGGTGAAGACCAATTGGGTCTAGGGTCAAAATTTATAATAATATCATATGTCATATGTTAGGGTTTTATTCTTATTTGATTTCTTTCTCTTTTTCATTTATTGGTTTGGTGATCATCATTGAATCACTCTAGGGTTGTGGAGTTTATCACATACACAAAGTAACACTCATCATGGCATAGCACTCAAAATGCACAAGTCCTATGCAGGGTACTATATGAAATTTGAAAAGTTTTTGTTGGTTCTCAAATTTGGATAACTGGACTTGTTCTTCTTCCTTTATTTAAAAATTGAGGTGTTACAAAAATTATGAATAGATTTAGCCTTAGATTCATTCATTTGAGTATGAAAATGATTTTTACTTGGAAATTTTGATATACTAGAATGAGTGTGCTCTCTTTTTCATTAATATATATTTTTATTCTTGAATAAAATAGCAGTAAGAATGATTTCTTTGTACCTCTAATATCGCCGCATAGAAAAGAATGGGCAGAAAAGTTTGTGTTTAAGTTTTTTTTAAAGGAAATGGAGGAATATTACACTAACATAATTCAATTATGATGAATATCATAAGATTGTGTATGCCCATGACACCCCACTTTACTCATTCAAAAACTCATGGTTTGAGCACCTCTAAACTCTGTTTTTTGAGCAACATAGAATTTTCTCAAAAAACTTGAAGCGTCCTTATTTTATTTGTGTCTAGTTTTGTTTTTTTAAATGAAAGGACTGCCATATTGAGTGTTCATAATGCATACGCATGAGCTTCTGGACCAAACTCTCAACCTATGAATGTTCAAAGTAAATTAAGTTGCATGGTTATAAAAGAAAAAAGAGGAATGCCTAAAAGCTGAAATTTATTTTGTGTATTGCATTTCTAGTTTCACATGCTCTATTGAGTAATGATTTGTTATGTGCCTTATTTAAGTACTACTTCTTGATATTATACATAGATGTTTAATTTTAAGTATCATTGTTTGATGATGAATGAATAGTCTATGGATACTATTGCATGCTTTTAGACCTCTTGCTAGCCAAAAGATTTGAATTCTTACACAAGCATAGACTTGTTTCCAAGCTCAACTCAAATCCAATGTCTATCATACCTACCTATATAGCACTTGCTATTCCAAGTATAATGTGTGTGTTTTGCCTCCAACCTTTTCAAAATATCCTTTTTGTGTAATTTAAAGCTCATAAGAAAGTAAGGTGTGGAAGGAAAATACCACTATGCATGTTGTGGGTTTGACTGATTATGAGTAATGAGCTATACCGTAACCATGTTTACCGGGGAAGTCTTTCAACATTGCACCATTATGGTATTGCACCCTGCATTGATCATCATTTCTTTTGTTTTACTGATGGCTATCTCTTGTGGAATGAAAGGAGGTTATTTAAGAGTAAGTATGCATACATTGTTAGATAAGAGCAATGGGCCGCTAACTGAAGCCATGCTTAATTATGGTGAAAGTTTCAGCAATGAGCATCCTCAATAAGAAGAATGAAAAAAAGTAAAAGAAAAGGAGCCATGAAAAAAAGAGTGGAAAAGGGAAAGAAAAGAAAAAGAAAGAAAGAGTATGAGAAAAAAGTGAGTGAGAGAGAGAGAGAGTTAGAGAGGATGATCAACGTCTGTTGTTCATATTGTCTCGGTATGGAGGGCCTATAGTTGAGATACTGATACGTCTCCAACGTATCTATAATTTCTTATGTTCCATGCTAGTTTTATGACAATACCTACATGTTTTATTCACACTTTATAATGTTTTTATGCATTTTCCGGGACTAACCTATTAACAAGATGCCACGGTGCCAGTTCCTGCTGTTTTTGATTTCAGAAAAGTTAGTTTACAAATATTCTCGGAATTGGACGAAACAAAGCCCACGGTCCTATTTTCCACGGAGTGTTCCAGAACACCGAAGAAGAGTCGGGAAGGCCAGCAGGGGGCCCACACCATATGGCGGCGCGGTGGGGCCCTGGCCGCGCCGACCTATGGGGAGGGAGCCCCCTGGCTCCCCCAACGCTGCCCCTTCGCCTATTTATTCCTTCGTCCGCGAAAACCCTAGTACCGAGAGCCAAAATACGAGAACAGTTCCAGAGACGGCGCCGCGGTCAACCCTAACTCGGGGGGTTCAGAAGATCTCCTTCGGCACCCTGCCGGAGAGGGGAATCATCACCGGAGGGCTTTACATCACCATGCCCGCCTCCGGACTGATGCATGAGTAGTTCATCCTTGGACTACGGGTCCATAGCAGTAGCTAGATGGTTGTCTTCTCCTCTTGTGCTATCATGTTTAGATCTTGTGAGCTGGCTATCATGATCAAGATCATCTATTTGTAATGCTACATGTTGTGTTTGTTGGGATCCGATGAATATGGAATACTATGTCAAGTTGATTATTGATCTATCATATATGTGTTATTTATGATCTTGCATGCTCTCCGTTGCTAGTAGAGGCTCTGGCCAAGTTGATACTTGTGACTCCAAGAGGGAGTATTTATGCTAGATAGTGGGTTCATGTCTCCATTGAATCTGGGGGAGTGACAGCAACCCCTAAGGTTGTGGATGTGCTGTTGCCACTAGGGATAAAACATCAATGCTTTGTCTAAGGATATTTGTATTGTTTACATTACGCACAGTACTTAATGCAATTGTCTGTTGTTTGCAACTTAATACTGGAAGGGGTGCGGATGCTAACTCGAAGGTGGATTTTTAGGCATAGATGCATGCTGGATGGCGGTCTATGTTCTTTGTCGTAATGCCCTAAGTAAATCTCATAGTAGTCATCATGATATGTATGTGCATTGTTATGCCCTCTCTATTTTGTCAATTGCCCAACTGTAATTTGTTCACCCAACATGCTATTTATCTTATTGGAGAGACACCACTAGTGAACTGTGGACCTCGGTCCATTCTTTTACATCTGAAATACAACCTACTGCAATCATTGTTCTCTTTTGTTTTCTGCAAGCAAACATCATTCTCCACACTATACGTTTAATCCTTTGTTTTCAGCAAGCCGGTGAGATTGACAACCTCACTGTTAAGTTGGGTCAAAATAGTTTGATTGTGTTGTGCAGGTTCCACGTTGGCATCGGAATCCCTGGTGTTGCGCCGCACTACACTCCTTCACCAACAACCTTCACGTGATCTTCATCTCCTACTGGTTCGATAACCTTGGTTTCTTACGAGGGAAAACTCTTGTACTCATCATACCTTCTCTTGGGGTTCCCAACGGACGTGTGCTTTACCGTCACAAGCAGCTACTTTTCGCGCCATTACCGGGGAGATCAAGACACGCTGCAAGGGGAGTCTCTCACATCCAATCTCTTATCTTTGTTTATTGTCTTGCTTTATTTTATTTTCTGTCTTGTTTGCTTTCTTTATATCAAAAACACAAAAAATTAGTTACTTGTTTTACTTTATTTAATTCGGTTTTGCTTTGTTTATTTTTATTATTGCTAAAATGAGTAATCCTGAAGTTGAAGTTCGTTCGTTTAAGCAACAAGGGGGAGAAAGTTTTAAAGATGCTTGGTATAGAATTAGTGATGCTCATCATAGGTGCACTAAGAAACACTCCACTATTATCCTCCTTAGGAACTTTTATGTTGGTATCTCTAGCTGGAATAGGTATGTTCTTGATACTCTTACGGGGGTAATTTCCTAGGTACTCCTGCTTTAGAAGCTAGTTGCATCATTGAGAGTCTAGTTGGAATACCACCTGTTAATGAAGCTAAAATTGAAATCTCTCTTGAGGATGTCATGAAAAAGTTGGAGGCCATAGAGAAAAATCTTCCAAGTGTTGAGACTAAATTGGGAATATTACTTGATAATACTGATAAACTTGATAAATCCCTAGGAGGAATTAATGAAAGAATTGATGTCTTAGGAACTTGTGCTATCCATGATAATCGAACCCATAGGATTGGTGAACTTGAAGAAGCTATGAGAACCTTGGGTTCAACTTTTTCTTCTCTTAAGTTTAAGGAGAAAGCTTATGTGGGTAAGGAGCAAAAGTTCATGTATGTCCCTAAGATGCCAAAGCCAAAGAATCATTATGAGCTTAAAATTGATAAAACCCTCTTAGTACCACTATGGAAAATTTAGATAATGAGCATCTAACCTTTTACGACAAGTTGTGTTTTTAAGGAAAATTATGATGTTGATGCTTCTTCTCTTGATGTTACTTGATTTTCACTTTCTGCGCCTAGCTGAAAGGCGTTAAAGAAAAGCGCTTATGGGAGACAACCTATTATTTTATTTCTGAAATTTTTGTTTTATATTTGATTCAAGGTGCTTGTTAATACTGTAGCAATACCTTTGTATCTTTATTTTCTTGCATTGTTGTGCCAAGTAAAGTCTTTGGTAGAAAGTTGATACTAGATTTGGATTTCTGCGCAGAAACAGATTTTTAGCTGTCACGAATTTGAGTTTTTCTCTTTGTAGAAGAATCTAAAAATTCTGAAAAAATTCATGAGTAATCCTCAGATATGTACGCAACTTTCATTCAA
Source organism: Lolium multiflorum (assembly GCA_030979885.1). Classification (NCBI taxonomy): domain Eukaryota; kingdom Viridiplantae; phylum Streptophyta; class Magnoliopsida; order Poales; family Poaceae; genus Lolium; species Lolium multiflorum. The sequence continues at coordinate 167,227,784 of CM061747.1, forward strand.
CCGGAGCTTTTCCATCTGAGCAAGTTAAGTGCCTCGAAAAAATTCATCTTTACGGACTGTTCTGTTTTGACAGATTCTGCCTTTTATTTCGCATTGCCTCTTTTACTGCGTTTGAGTGGATTTCTTTGCTCCATTAAATTTCAGTAGCCTTGGGTAATGTCCAGAAGTGTTTGGAATGATTGTGTCCTTGCTGAACATGTGAATTTTTGATTATGCACTAACCCTCTAATGAGATTGCTTTGAGTTTGGTGTGAAGGAAGTTTTCAAGGATCAAGAGAGGAGGATGATATAATATGATCAAGAAGAGTGAAAAGTCTAAGCTTGGGGATGCCCCATGGTTCATCCCTGCATATTTCAAGAAGACTCAAGCGTCTAAGCTTGGGGATGCCCAAGGCATCCCCTTCTTCATCAAAACTTATCAGGTCACCTCTAGTGAAACCATATTTTAATTTCATCACATCTTATGTGCTTTACTTGGAGCGTCCGTGTGCTTTTATTCTCGTTTGTTATTTTAAGTTTTCTTAATAAATCGGATCCTAACATGCTTGTGTGGGAGAGAGACACGCTCTGCTTTTTCATTTGAACACTTGTGTTCTTCGTTTTATCTTTCATGTTCATGGCGAAAGCTGAAAGCCGCAACACTTATACTTATTGTTATTTGGTTGGAAACAAAAAATGCTTCATATTGTCTTGAATAATTTGATACTTGGCAATTGTTTTGAGCTCTCAAGTAGATCATGTTTAAGCTCTTGCATCATGTAGTTTAAACCTATTAGTGGAGAACTACCGTAGAGCTTGTTGAAATTTGGATTGCATGATTGGTCTCTCTAAGGTCTAGATATTTTCTGGTAAAAGTGTTTGAGCAACAAGGAAGACAGTGTAGAGTCTTATAATGGTTGCAATATGTTCTTGTATAAGTTTTTACTGTACCGGTTTATACTTGTGTTTGCTTCAAACAACCTTGCTAGCCAAAGCCTTGTACTGAGAGGGAATGCTTCTCGTGCATCCAAAATCTTGAGCCAAAACCTATGCCATTTGTGTCCACCATAACTACCTACTATGTGGTATTTTTCTGCCATTCCAAAGTAAATTGCTTGCGTGCTACCTTTAAAACCTTTCAAAAATTTATTCCTTGTTTTTGCAATATATAGCTCATGGGAAAGTAGACTAAAAAACTATTGTGGTAAGGAATATGTCGCTTATGTATCTTAGTTCTTATAAGTTGCTTGTTGAGCGCTAACCATGTTATCTGGGGACGCCATCAACCGTCACACCTTTGTTGAATATCATGTGAGTTGCTATGCATGTTCGTCTTGTCTGAAGTAAGGGAGATTTGCCATGAGTTGAAATGATTCGAGTATGCATATTGTTAGAGAAGAACATTGGGCCGCCAACCAAAGCCATGTATCATGGTGGAAGTTTCAGCTTGGACACTCAAATCCTCAAAATCTCTTATGAGAATATTATTATTGTTGAATGCTTAAAGCATTAAAAAGAGGAGTCCATTATCTATTTTCTATGTTGTCCCGGTATGGATGTCCTTAAGTTGAGATCTATCAAAATCGAGAAATCAAATGCGATTTATCTCCTTGGACCTTTGTACAGGTGGCATAGAGGTAACCATTTGTGACACTTGGTTGAAACATATGTAATGCGATGATAATCCACGGAAATCCGAGCAAATTAGGACAAGGTGCGGGCACTATTAGTATTCGATGCATGAGGCTTGCAACTTATAGGAAGCTTTATACATAACCCATATGAATTATTACTACCGTTGACACAATTGTAAGCTCTAGCACATGAGTAATCCCTGCTTCCCTCTGCGAAGGGCCTTTCTTTTACTTTATGTTGAGTCAGTACCTACTTCTTTCTATCTTAGAAGCAAACACTTGTGTCAACTGTGTGCACTGATTCTTACATGCTTACTTATTGCACTTATTATATTACTTTGTGTTGACAATTATCCATGAAATATACATGTTGAAAGTTGAAAGCAATTGCTGAAACTTAAACCTTCCTTTGTGTTGCTTCAAAACCTTGTATTAAGAATCTATTGCTTTATGAGTTAACTCTTATGCAAGACTTTTTTATGCTTGTCTTGAAAGTACTATTCATGAAAAGTTTTTGCTATATGATTCAGTTGTTTAGTCATTATCCTTTTGTTAGCAAACTATAGACCATTGCTTTGAATCACTTTATTCATTCCATATGCTTTACAATAGTGTTGATCAAGATTATGTTGGTAGCATGTCACTTCAGAAATTATTCCTTTTTATCGTTTACCTACTCGAGGGCGAGTAGGAACTAAGCTTGGGGATGCTTGATACGTCTCCAACGTATCTATAATTTCTTATGTTCCATGCTAGTTTTATGACAATACCTACATGTTTTATTCACACTTTATAATGTTTTTATGCATTTTCCGGACTAACCTATTAACAAGATGCCACAGTGCCAGTTCCTGTTTTCTGCTGTTTTTGATTTCAGAAAAGTTAGTTTACAAATATTCTCGGAATTGGACGAAACAAAAGCCCACGGTCCTATTTTCTATTGAGTGTTCCAGAACACCGAAGAAGAGTCGGGGAAGGCCAGCAGGGGGCCCACACCATATGGCGGCGCGGTGGGGCCCTGGCCGCGCTGACCTATGGGGAGGGAGCCCCTGGCTCCCCCGACGCTGCCCCTTCGCCTATTTATTCCTTTCGCGAAACCCTAGTACCGAGAGCCAAAATACGAGAATAGTTCCGAGACGCGCGCCGTCAACCCTAACTCGGGGTTGAAGATCTCTTCCGCACCGCCGAGAGGGGAATCATCACCGGAGGGCTCTACATCACCATGCCCGCCTCCGGACCGTGAGTAGTTCATCCTTGGACTACGGGTCCATAGTAGCTAGATGGTTGTCTTCTCCTCTTGTGCTATCATGTTTAGATCTTGTGAGCTGCCTATCATGATCAAGATCATCTATTTGTAATGCTACATGTTGTGTTTGTTGGGATCCGATGAATATGGAATACTATGTCAAGTTGATTATTGATCTATCATATATGTGTTATTTATGATCTTGCATGCTCTCCGTTGCTAGTAGAGGCTCTGGCCAAGTTGATACTTGTGACTCCAAGAGGGAGTATTTATGCTAGATAGTGGGTTCATGTCTCCATTGAATCTGGGGGAGTGACAGCAACCCCTAAGGTTGTGGATGTGCTGTTGCCACTAGGGATAAAACATCAATGCTTTGTCTAAGGATATTTGTATTGTTTACATTACGTACAGTACTTAATACAATTGTCTGTTGTTTGCAACTTAATACTGGAAGGGGTGCGGATGCTAACCCGAAGGTGGACTTTTTAGGCATAGATGCATGCTAGATGGCGGTCTATGTTCTTTGTCGTAATGCCCTAAGTAAATCTCATAGTAGTCATCATGATATGTATGTGCATTGTTATGCCCTCTCTATTTTGTCAATTGCCAAACTGTAATTTGTTCACCCAACATGCTATTTATCTTATTGGAGAGACACCACTAGTGAACTGTGGACCCCGGTCCATTCTTTTACATCTGAAATACAACCTACTGCAATCATTGTTCTCTTTGTTTTCTGCAAGCAAACATCATTCTCCACACTATACGTTTAATCCTTTGTTTTCAGCAAGCCGGTGAGATTGACAACCTCACTGTTAAGTTGGGGCAAAGTAGTTTGATTGTGTTGTGCAGGTTCCACGTTGGCACCGGAATCCCTGGTGTTGTGTCGCACTACACTCCTTCACCAACAACCTTCACGTGATCTTCATCTCCTACTGGTTCGATAACCTTGGTTTCTTACTGAGGGAAAAATCGCTGCTGTAATCATCATACCTTCCTCTTGGGGTTCCCAACGGACGTGTGCTTTACAAGAGATACCTATCTCCTTTGGTCCTTTGTACAGGCGGCATGAAGGTACCCTGTATAAAGTTCATGTTAGTTTTATCACCTTTATGTTCGGGACGAGCATAGGTTAAGCTTGGGTATGTTGATGCATGTAAAATGCATGCATGAACATTGTCCTTTATCATACTGAATTACCACATATTTGCAACATATATGATGTTATTACCATGTTTTACGATGTTTTAGGGGATTATCTAAACAATCTCCTCTCCTCTGATTCTAATTCTGTTTGGCAGAAAACGCCTCTTTTTAGTGTTTATTGACATTACAAGAGCTATGGGACTCCAAAAAGGGGAAGGTCGGGGCCACGCTTCGGAATTTTTGAGACGAACAAGATGAGCTGAAGAGGGACACCAGGAGACCAATAGGCTGGGAAAGAGGCCTGGTGGCGCGCCCTCCCCCTCTAGGCGTGCCATCGACCCTCTTTTCCATCTCGAGCGTCTGTTTTGCCTCATCTTTTCGTGAACCGACTTTTTTGACCTAAAAACTACTATATTTACGACCCGGGGGGTTTCGTTGAGGCTACGGTGGCGGAGATCAAAAAACATAAACAGAGAGTCAGCAGTCTGACGCCGGCGAAGATCAGAGGGGGGAGACACCGCCGGAATCGCCTCTGGTGGACTCCACCACCCTCCGGTGAAGGCATCAACACCATCTTCATCATCATCTACAGCAGTACCATCTTCATCTACCCATTGTAATCTCTTAGCAAACATGATGTGTGAGGCAATCTATCGTTTTCACATGATGTATTACACCTCTATGTTTTTGTTTGAGTAATGAATTTTTCATGGCAATTATAAGATACTTTGTGATGGTTGCATATAAGTATTTGTTATATTCTATGATGATATTTTGTACTGATATATGAGTGCACGCATATGTCGAAGGATGCATAAGGTTGTCACCGTTGCATGTTGATAGGGAGAGGGACATCGGGAGCATGACAAAAACCTTGTCCTAATTCTGAGATGCATATTGTATTAATCATGATTAATCAAACGGGGGTATTTATGGGGACCTTTAAACTTACAACAGTGGTTGGACTTCATGTCTTAATAATTCCCTTGTTTGCTCTTAACTGGCCTTGGGATCAATCACTAGGGGTGTATTTACGCGTTGTTGATCCATTAATCAAATAAATTAGGTTGTAAGATCGTCGAATCAAGAATTTCATTATATCCCTTTCTTATACCTTCTATTTTATCTGATATTTCATAAGGATAAACCATAGGCATAGGGTCTATAATAGAAGTAATAAAGTGAATAAAAAAAAGGGGCAATCTAAATATCGCTAGTATATCAGGACTGTATTATTAATAACTCTAATGAGTTATCTTGGAATTTAGAATAAAATAAAAAACCCTATATTATGCTCAAGGAAAGTAGATGTATATAGGAGCTTACACCCTAAAAAAAAATACACTAGTTTCTAAAATTGCAAAAATATGTTTTTTTCTTACGTCGGGAAATATTTGTTTTTCAAGATAAACAACGTCCCTTTGGCACCTAATGTTTATGTCATAATAGATCCGAACACTTGCCTCAGATTGACTTCAATACATAATTTCTCCAGTGAATAACTAAAAAAAATAGAAGGACAACGAATAATAAAGATAAAGAACTAATCATAATATGTATCTTTCAAAATTTCACTAAAAAGACAGTTGGCGGGTCTCTTTGTACACCTATCTATGGCTCCTCTCTAGAAGAAACACTAAAAAGACTATAATAAGCTTCACTAATTGTGACAATCACATAAATGAAGTAACAATTTACAAGACCACTTACTCCATTGAGTTACTCCACTCCACTTCATCTCATTTTACTTTACTACACTTTACTTGTCTTGCATTTTACTCATTGCATTTTAATTTCACCACTTGTAGTTTCATAGTAAAAACCTCTTCACACAAACACACCATATCTCCTAGCTTTGCATAGAGGGCCATATAAGTGGGTTATAGGGCTTTAGAGAATAGATATTTTACCTTTAGCTCCTCGTGGGTTCGACACTCAAATACTTATCGAATTGCACTGCGGTTATCCCCTGCACTTGGGGGTTATCAACACCATATTGGGCCGTGCCGGGCGGAAAGGCCCTTTGGGGTGCGCGGCTGGGGCCGGTTATATGTCCGACACACTCCAAATCTCTCGGGCCGCTTTGGGGGCGCTACTGGAGATGCTCTAAGCACCTATGAGCGAGCCATGCGTGCAGGCGTGCGAGCTAGGAAGCGGCGGGCGAGAGGTCGAGCGGCCGGGCGAGGCCAACATGCATCACAGCAAGGTGCGCGGGCAGCTAGTGGTGCCGCACAAGGTAGTCCGGTACCACCGGGATGGGCCGGCCAGGACCACCGGTCCGATACCGTTCGGTATCGGTCATGGGCGCGGGGGGGGGGACCAAAGGGTTTACTGGGACTCTGGGAGCAAGCGGGAAGTGGGTGGTAGTGGTTCGGTATCTCGGCGGTGGTGCCGGCCAGGGCCCCATGGTAGTACCGGCCTAGCTAGGGTGGTACTACCAGCCTGCACATGGCAGCCCAACTCCTTCCCTTTTTCTTTAAACAAAAAAGGAGGCAAACTTGTAATGCAATAGAATGAGTTTGGGAATTCGAATGACACGACACCAATTTTGTTGGAAAGAGGACGACAAGATCTACCCCCACAAAAACAAGTGGGGGATATTTTTCTATGATTTTGAAAGTGAAACCTCTAAACATGGAGAACCGAGAAAAAACCCAAAATCAAAACGCAACAAGTGATATACGCGAAATCCGTTTTCGCTGGACTAGAGTTTGACATGATAATAACAAAAATCTCTAAAACACCACATGGATAAGATCCAACTAACAACCAAGAAAGATGATGCAAGGTTGCAACGGTTTGACCGCACTCCGAACGACATGATCGAGTTACTCACTCCAGAGCCCCTTGATAGTACAACACCTAGCCTACAAAACGGTTTCCCAACTAAACCACGAGACCAGTAAGAAAGAAATCCTATCAAGAGCAAATGTTAACCTTGCGCATTCCACTTGAGCTAGATGCTGACGATCTTGACCGCGACAAGATGGAACACCGTTCTTGATTGTGCTTGCAATATGAAGTCTTGCGGATTGCTCCCCATACTCCACTATGGGAGAGATACTTCTTCGGCGCATCTTCACATATCCATGATCACCATATGGATGGCAAACTCCAAGCTTATGATCTCCTCCGGATGGCTCATCTTGAACTTGCGCACCATTTCTTTTTTCTTCATCTGAAGATACACATGAGAGCTCACCCAATCTTTTTCTTCAAGACATACTCATCACTTGATCTTCGTCAATTTCTTCTATTTGCAACCTTGAAGCCAACATATGGTTCAAGCATTGCCTATGGAGACCTCATACACATAAAACTTAATGCAAACATTAGTCCATAGGGATTATCATCGATTACCAAAACCACACATGGGGGCTCCATGCACTTTCAACCTCCCCATAATGCATCAGCGCCGTCGCCCCCCATACGGGCCAGAAAACGGCTTAGTCGAACGCCATATTGTTGGGCGAGTGGAGATGCTCTAAGGGCATATACAACGGCTCGACGCAAACCGAACAATAGGGGCCGTCTGTGTCCGCGCGGTAAAAAAAAGGGTATGCCACCATGACGCATTCGTGACTCAAATTCGGGCCGCAAATGCGTCCGTGCAGTCGCTGCGCGTGACAACTTCCCTCTGCCTCGGCCCGCCTAACAGCGACCGCGTCCACTTTGTTTTTTGCGTGCACGCACCGAGTGTCTGTGTTCTTCAAAGTCAGGCCCACATGGCGGTGGGAACAAGGCCTGAACCACCTTCTTTCTGCGATGGCCTTCACCATCGATTAGGGTTCTGCACCGCCATTAGGCACGCGACTGGATACCCCGCGTCAGAAATTGGACGACCGCTGAGAGGCGGCCGTCCTTTTTAAGGGTGGATCATCGGCAACGCTCCTTGCTATCAACAAGATTTGTTTTGTAAATCTAACGCTTTAGAATGGTTTTACTCTCAATCACTGGATCGATTGATAATTTTTGTCCACTAATTCTACGAGATCTTCAAATTTTGCCTAGTGTTGGTACATTTTGATGTCTTTTTTTACTATAAAGTTGCCAACGGGTGATTTATAATGGTGTCACGATATTCTATTAAAATATAGTATGTACTTTTTATACTTCCTCCGTACATAAAATAATATTAAAGATTTATCTAAATTTGGATGTATCTATACTAAAGAGTGTTTAGATATATTTAAATTTAGATAAACTTTCGATATATTTTTATAGACAGAGGAAATGGATTGTCAAACTTACACGTTAATGTCTTGTAATAAAAGCACGTGATCTTTTTTTTGTCGAAAGTCGAAACATAATCATTTTGCTGATAAGACTACTCATAGTGCAAGTAACTTCACTAGTAATTAAGTATCCAACTCAGCAAATTTGCTTATGTGGCAGTGAGTTAATGAGGAAAGAGAAGGATGGAGTAACATAGCTAGTTACTGTAACATCACACTTCCCAAGATACAATGAGTCTACAAGCTAATTAATGAAGACATCTAAGATACTACTACTTTGATGTTACTAATCACTATGAAGGTAGTAACATAGAGTAGTAACAAGTGCATGTTACTACTTTATGTTACTTCGCACTATGACTAGTCTAAGAAGTCTTTAAGTTTCTGCTTGTCCCCAGACAAAAGTATTGCGCTGATTTCAACTTACATGTAAAAATGTCTACGAAATTTACACATTTAGCAATGGCAACAGACTTGACAAATGCTGCTCCCAGCAGCCCTTGAACCCTAAACTGCGAGTTTCCCCAATGCTGTCCGCGGCCCGCCGCCGCCTCTTCCCTCTCCCTGTCCGCTACATCGCTGCGGCCTTCTCCACCTCCGCCGCTTCCGCCGCTGCCGACCCCACGGTATTCTACCTGGAATCGACCTGCGCCCTCTCCCCCGCCGCCGCCGCCCGCGCCGCGGACTCCATCCGCCTCGTCTCCCCGGATTCCACCGCGCAGGCCGACGCCGTCCTCGATCTCCTCCGCCGGTACGGTTTCTCCGACGCCGACATATCCGCCACCGTCCGCAAGTTCCCCTTTGTCCTCGTCTCCAACCCCACCAAGACACTCCAGCCCAAGCTCGACTTTTTCGCCTCCGTCGGCATCAGCGCGCCGCTCCTCCCCAAGCTCGTCTCCCTCAGCCCCATCGTCCTCCACCGCAGCATCCAGGACCACCTGGCCCCGCTCTTTGAGTCTCTCCGCAAAGTCCTCGGCTCCAATGCCCGCGTCGTGACCGCGCTCCGCCAGATGCCGTTCGTTGTCCGCTGCAGCCCCAAGAATACTCCCAACCTCGTGCTTTCCGCTCTACGGGACGTCCACGGAGTGCCCCTGGGGGACGTTTCCAGGCTCGTCGCCATCCAGCCAGGCGTCCTCTTGCAGCGCCCCGACCGCTTGGCAGAGATCGTCCAGGCTGTCAAGAACTTTGGCATGGAACCCGGTCACCCCATGTTCGTCCACATGTTTGCCATCCTTTCCAAGATGAAGACCCCCACACTGGAGAGCAAGATTGCACTCTACCAGAGCCTCGGTTTCGACAAGGACATTGTTACATTAATGATGCGGCGGTACCCGCCCGCCATGGCGATTTCGGGGGAGAAGATAAAGGAAAGCACCGGATTCTTGGTCGGGAAGGCGGGGTTGAGCCTGGAAGATATCGCGAGGTATCCCATGATACTAAAGCGGAGCCTCGAGAGCCATTCCAGGAGGTGTGCGGTGCTCGCCCTGCTGAGGAAGGAAGGGAAGCCACAGGGGAATCATCAGGTTCCTGTGGTGCTCGGGGCCACCATGGTACGGTTCTTGAAGGTGTATGTTCAACCGCACGAGATCGAGATCCCTGATGTTGTCAGGGCCTTCAACGGCGAGATCCCTTTCGAGGGCTTCGGTGTGTTGCAGCAGCCACAACAACTGGGGAAGACGAGCCTGTGATGTCATCGGCCAACATTTGTCTTGGTAGGGTTTGCCTAGGCAGTTTTCTGAAGATTGTGTTGCTTGTCTAATGTTTGTTCTTGGTAGGATTTTCTTGGGAAGATTGTGTTGCTCATGCAACGAGACTGCCAAGAAGTATGGTTACGCAAGGTCAGATTTTGAGCTACTGCATTGATTGTTATAAATTACTGCCAATCAAGAATTTTATGAATCTATTTCTTGTTATGGTAGTGTAAAACCATATCGAAGTGAACTGGAAGCCAACTTGTCACATATAGAACAATGATCATATGAAATTTAAATCTCACTAATCAGAATGTGCAACATGGATTGAAGAAACAGAGATTTGAATGCAGTTAGGCTATAGTGTCCTACTATCTTTTTTTTCCATGTTTTGCAGACTCGTGTAATTTTCTTTCTGAGTTTGATCTCCAGTAGCCAATCTGGAACAGGTGTTCGAAATCAAAGTAATCCCACCTTCTCAGACTAGCAAGGGCAACCCATTTGAAAAAAAAGCGATAAATCTGTGTATCTCTCTCTATTCTATTGTATGCTGGAGCTGGTATCTAACAAATGCATTACCGAGTACACTAAAATTAATCTGTGTATGGCCATGTTATTGAGGAAATAAAAGAAAGTGGTGCAGCATTTTTTATAACCTGGTATCTGACAAATACTTAGAATGCTCAGCAGCACACGCCTGCCCTATACTGGAATAGTTGGTGGCCTAATCCTTTGAATGCTAGTTATGTCATCTCTTCCTAAGTGAGCTTTCAGACATTGGCAGGTTGCCCTCCCCAGTCGCCACACCTGAAATCAAAGTTAACCCAACCCTGGTGTGTTTCATAAGAATAGAATATACAAACCTGATACGAGGATTGACAGTAAATTCGTGTTCTATGCTCAAAGTCATGTTACTGAGGTGGAGAAACCTACTGGTGGAATGGGTAATCTTGTCACCAGGGCGACTGCTATTGCACAATGTTGAAGCTTGTTCTGTAACTCTAGAAATGGCCAGAGGCTGGTTGCCGCAGCTCTGTGATTGTGGACGTGGACGCATGTAAATAACATGATATTGGCTTCGGGAACTGGATAAATATGTGAGTTCAACCTATTCGATTCATCTCACAGTCTATTGCTGACATTGTCTAGGGAGAAGAGAGCTGAGGTCCAATTAGCCTGGATACGAAGACAACAAACTGGTGAAGCTAGATCGTCCAAGAAGCCGAAGCCTTTTGTTGTACAATCTCATATTTCTGTGTAGTTTGTAGTTTGTGTATTGCTGATACTTCACGTGTTCCACAATCTAACACCTTTTTTTTTACCCTCTGGTGCATCCTGCATCAGGACCATATACAGTCTGAGTCTCCAAGAACTGGTTGGAACCGCCCCCTGGGCGACAAGGGAAGTTTGCCAGCTAGCCCTAGATGCCAAGGCCGGATAAACCTTCTCTTCTCTGCACCTACATCTAATTAATCATGACTGAAACCTCGTAAACATTCTGCTAGCCTGCTAGTGGTCAGGAGCAGACATTGTCACTTGTCAGGTAACAGAACACACTTTGAATTTCTCATGGACCGATCTGAACCATCCTTGCCTGTTAGAGATGGACTGGGACAGATTTTGATGCAAATAACTGAATGTTTGTCCGACTGAAGCAAAGGAGATGAAGCGAAGTTCAGTCAAAACGGGCAGGGAAAATAAGGTGGATGGAAACCTTGGGATTGCTAGGCAACGGACAGGTCGCGTTGGATATTGAGTACAAGTAACCGCGTCCATGTCTTACACCAAAAGACCCTATCTGCCATTGTATAGGACCCCTTTGTCCCGCAAATAAGACCCCCTTGGTACTCGCTGTACTACTGCCTCCTGATTTGTACTGCATATGTACTACTCCCTCCGTTCTTTTTTAATTGACTCGAATTTAGCGACAAAAAAAAAAAATTCGCCGAACCCAGTGTTCTCTCCTTCTCGCGACGCCCTCTGCCCCTCTCCCTCCCAGACGGGCAGACCTATTTTCTCTCCCGCCCCTTTCTTCCTGGCGGCGGCTATCAGGATTCAGGAGTAGCACGAAGAGCCTGCAGCCGGCGGGGCGGAACGGTGAGCGGTGGTCAGTGCGTCCTCCCCGACGCACCCGGCCTGATTGGAAAGCGGGGAAGCGGCTCTCTCACGCCGGCCAAGCACCGCCTGATCCACCTCACCACTTTTGCCGGGGCCGCCCTCTACGTCCCTGGCCTCTTCCTTTTCCCAGTAAGAGTCGCAGGTGTGATTTTGTCCTGCTAGGTTTCCGTGGTGATGAGGTGGCGGCAGTTCGGAGCCATGGCGGAGGTGGAGCACGAGGGCTGCATGGAGAACCAGGCGACATCGAGATTCTCGGCCTCGGAAGAGAGCAGCCATGTCAGTGCAGGCAGTGTCTAGGTCTAGTTCTTTGCTCATATTTAATTTAGATAAGGGTTAAAACCTTATAGTTGCAGAGATCTAATTCCATTGTGTGATGAACAGGATTGAGTGGACTGTGTGCTTTCATAAAATTTGTTTCTTAGCATGTAAGGTGCGAAGGAGGTTTATTATGTGTTGTATTTGTAGCATATATGCAAATTACAGTTTCATTTTATTTTTAACATATATATATATGCCATAATGATATGCTGTTTTTTTTTTTGCATGATAAGGCCTCTTTCTAGACTCATTGGAAGGTCAGTAAGTTATTTGACTATCTTATTTCCTCTATAGTGTAGAGTTCTTTGTTGTGTAATATGTCATGCCAATATTTTAGAGATCTTAAGCTTCAAATATAACACATTTGTGTATGCAGTTGTAGTATCTCTTGTGTGATCGAACATAAGAGCACATTTATAATGTTGCCCATCTAAATCAAGTATTCTGTCATCTATGCTCTTCTATTGATTTTTGATCTTTGTGTTCAAGGGGATGAGAATAGTTCAAGGCCTGATGACTTTGTAGATTCTGTACCAAGTTCTCAACGTGAAGCTGCAAAATCATTCGACATAAACACACTGTTGATTGAGAAGTATATTACTCAACCCAGGCCTGCAGAGGTTCACGTAACATTCTGAGACCAGTCTTTCCACAATCCTTCTGTCAATTTGCACAGGCCCTCTATTGTTTAATGTGGTGCGACTTCAATCCGTGAAGGTATTTGGTGACAAACATGGAGATACTATTCACCGTTATGAGAGAGACTGCAGTCTATAAAGAAGAAATCATAAGATTATCGACGAAGCATTGGCTGTAAGGCTTTATTTCCTGTCAATGCCCAGTCGGTGCCAATGCCTTCGGTCATGCAAGGGGAATTCATCATGTACCTGAATTTGCAGCCTCTTGTAGCAGTATGACCGTCTAAGTTTTCAGTTTGGCATTTAATAGTGATGGTTAGTTTTTCTTTGCATGCTATGACACTATTTAGCATTGTGCATTCATCCTCCTTTCTCAGTTACCATGCATAACTTATCCATGTGCTAATTTTAATTCACTGCTAGATGTTCTCATGGACATATTTTTACCTTCGCCATATTACCATTCTATAATAGAACATTACAGTTCAGTTCTCTCTTCATTTGTTTTTTTGCACGATGGGATGCTTAACTTCAAAGGAATTTACGAAATAATATCACCTGATGATATTGGTTTACGATGTGTGAATGAGCTTGGCTTTGTTCTTGGGAAGCTCAGGTACCAGTCAAATGTATCTTTGCCCCTTAGTGCAAAATTAACTGGTTCTGGTCCATCTATCAGTGACACAAGGCTTGAGGCATTTGTATACATTGCAAGAATCTGAGATTTGATTCAACCCTTATACTACTTTGTTAATATCTTAACTTCTAAACCTATGTGCTTAGGAACAAGGACTTTGTTTTGCTGGAACTATATTTACTTGTATTGCAGTCCATGTGATCTGCTGCTTGAAAACTTCGATCCAGTGTTGGATAGTTGCCTCCTTAGATCTTATCCCTTGGTTTATTTTAATTTATTGTAACAATCTATTATCTTAAATCAATGGGGTTATTCCCTTTAAAATGTTATTATGTACAATTTATTGTTTATTCCATTTCATAATTCACAATGGTGATATTGAACTATATATATGTATATAGTTGATCCATGTTTATAGGATGCTACATATCTCAAAGCCTGCATTGAAAATAACAATCTAATCTTTACATTGATCAAGTATATTTTGAACCTGCCCGATAGTGCAGCGCTACAACATTGGAAGTTGATGCACATCACTTAGTGGTGAAGTCTACAGTAAGGTAACCTGAGCGCTGAGAACAAGGTTGTCTATGTCAGCATGTTAATTTTGTCGCGTTAATAAATGAATGAATTTTGGCTTTATTATTTCTATACAGGGATCTCTGCAAACAATCCATTCTGATTAGAGCTGGAGAAGGAGGAATATACAATTATCTATATCATGTTAGACCATCGTGTGATGAGTCTACTCAAACAATGGCTGAGGTAAGTAGTAGTATACTTGGTAAATATCAGTTTGCATCGTGGAAAAATCCTAGCAAACCAGGCCGTCTGCAGGTTCAGAACATTCGTAGCACTGTAATTAACTTCCTGTTTTGTTACGTGTTACCATTTAAACCTGTTAATTACGTAACAAGACAATGTAGTTTTATTTGTATGTGAATCATACGAGCACTCTAGACTCGGACTCGTACGATCTTTAGTGGCATGACTGAATCTTGAAAGCATTTTTGTTTTCTGTAATTTGTTGTAGGAAGAAAGCTCCCTTTTTCTTATCACAATTGATGTGTTCTGTGTCAACTTATTTTATTTTCCTATTCCTTGTATTTCTGGGCTGCTGATCTTGGTGCTAGCACTTAGATATAGGTCATATGCCTCATTGCCAAAATCTACACACAGTATGCATGTTACGACATTTTACCCACAAGAATATCTTGTGTAATGTGTCAAGTTTTGTCTCTGTTGCAGACACTGACCAGTGTCCACCACGGCAGCAGGTGGCTATGAAAGCTGCGGGCTTGCCCTTCATATGGAACCCGTTGTTTGTCCTTCTCTTGGAAAGCAACCAGATGATGGATGCCCCAACATGGCCGATAAGGCCAACATATCCAGTCAAACTCCTCAAACTCCAGCTTTCCTGCCCATGGCCTTGTTACAGTTTTTTTGTGTATGTTATTAACTTTCAGATATTTATTCACTTCAGTAATAAGAGATTTTACTCTTAAAACGGAATACAATATTTGCATGAAAGGATAATTGCTTATCGTTCATGATGATGTGTTGTTTGCTACTTTGGCATATGTATATGTATACTCTATTTAGAGTAAGATCTTCCCGGTTTGACTCACCAACATACGGACAATGTTCTTCTCTTTGCTTTGTTTCGTGTTAATAATTCAGTAGTTTTGCATCAGGTGTCGTTCTATTGAAGACACGGTTTTAGTGACGAATCCGAGTTATTTATTTAAATGTACTATTTCTCGCTCACATGTAGCATTCATGAATTGTAGCAGCTACCCTTACTGATTTGAGAGCCACACATGCATTTGCATGTAGAAGAAATTAAGAAAGACTGCTTCTTGTATTATTGCTGTTAGACCAGGTCTAGAATTGGGACGCAGAGGACCGGTGAGGAGGCGCCCCAAGGGGCGCCCCAACCACTAGTATCTTGTAGATTAGAAAAGGCATGGCAGCTTGCACGAAAGGATAGGACAAACAATTAGGTGCAAATGTGCAATGCAACCAAGCCGACAAGCAAAATGAGGAAGGCTAGGGCCCCTTAGCTGATCAACCCTTCTGAATCTTAGGAGCATAAGAGCATCTCCAACCGCATCCCCCCAAAGGCTCGGGGGGACACGTTTTCTTCGTGCCATGCTGCGTATACGGGACGTCGTTTTCCAGCCGCGCCCTCAAAATAAATAAATATGCACGAAAATAAAGGTTTTCATTCAAATTTGATTATATTTTGCAAGTTTGAATGAAAATGGTTAGATTTTATTTAACCCTAGTCTACTGGCTGCCCGGAGGTGCGTTCGACGGCCTCACCCCGTCATCGCCTTCCTTCCGCCGCAGCTCCTGTGCCGCACGCTGCCTCTCCCTGCGGAGGGTGAAGAGAAGACGCCGGTGCTCCATCAGCGCGTCGTCGCCTGCCCTCCCCTGTTGCGCCGCCTGGAGGAAGAGTTTGATGGCGCGGTTCATCATTGCGCAGGTGGTGTTCATGCGACGAGGGTTGTGCTTGCGGCGGAGAAAGGGGTGTCGGCGGCTGTGGTGGCTACCATTGAGCGGGAGAGGCCTTTTATAGATGCCGGCGTCGCCAGAAGAGGCGGGAAGAGGCTAGAAGCGGCGGGAAGAAAGCCCGGGAACGCACGGTGGCGTGCGAACGCCGGCGACGCGTGGAGGCTGCGCAGCGCCGATGAGACGTCTCGCCTACCCCTCCATCGCCATTAAGGCAAAGCTGTGACATTTCGTTCGTCAGTCGCTAACGCGTCGGTCTCGCCACTCCTCGCCCCGCATTTCGTTGTGTTCGGCGTACCCGGAGCATACCTTGTGGAGCGGGGATGGGCTCAGGGCGCTGGACACCGTATTGGACCGCGTCAGACGGAAAGGGCCTTTGGGGCGCGCAGTTAGAAACAAAATTTTGTCCAACGCGCCCCAAATTCCTTTAAGTATCATTTTGGAGAACGCGGTTGGAGATGATCTAATTTGAGAGACAATAGCTCATGCCCGGTGGTGGAGTGAACCATCAGCTCAATAGGGAGTGTTGGAGTGAACCATCAGCTCAATAGGGAGTGTCGTTTAACCATGTGCCGAGGGAAGCAAATCAAGTGGCTCATGTTTTAGCGTCTCAGTGTTTTTCAACTGAGCTTTCTTGTAATTGGATCGATGAATCCTTTAGTTTTATTTTGGACAAGCTCGTAAACGATGTAACCATACTTTGATTTTGGAGCAGCATTTTTCAGACGCACTCTTTTTCTTACTAAGGTACCTAAGGGGAATGGAAGATTTTTAACAAGGCGGCTTGCTAGCTTAATATATTGCATTTTACCTCAAAAAAAGTTCGTTTTCATAGGATTTGGCCTATTTTTTTCCAAAAAAATCCATTGATCTATCAATAATAATTTACAGTAGTACAAAAAAACTTAAAATAATAAAATACAAATAGATCTTTAGAACACCTGCTATCGCGAGCCCAGAGCCTGCTTTCTGGCCTAATGAAACCAAGTTATCTTGTCTGCAGCTCCCTGCATCTCCACTTGTGAATTATGATTGTGACACTAGACACTCTACCGTCCTACTTCACATGCACCGCTGTAGTAATGCACAAGCAAATGGAACAAACGGTACCTGATCACAAGTGTCACACTCTGACACTCACATGAATACCTACGATCGAGCAATCATCCTCCCCTGAACATGGATCGATGAGAAGGGAATCTTGTAATTTGTATATCCTTGCGCGGTTGCATGTGAAAGCACACTAGCGACACCCTGAGTTAACGATTCCAGCATCCATCATGGACTATGCGCAGGAACTGGGAATCAGTGTGTCTGGATCAGTGACAGATGTTAGATCACGCCGGTGGTTAGGTATAGATGGTGTCGATAGACCGATAAATTACAACGCGGGACGGCGGAGGCAGGTAAGACGACGATCCGAGAGCTAATTGGTTGCCCATCTGTATACCTCTAGTACTTCACAAGTTCACATGCACCTTTCAGCGGCCGCTGGGAGGATAATTCAGTGTTATGTATTATCTTGACTCTTGTGAGATGCATGCTTCGTTGGTTTGGATCGGTATGGGCTTCTGTTGGAGAAAATTGTCTCTTACGCACTTGAGTTTTTTTAAAAAAAATGGTAGGAGTGGATGTTCAAAATATAATTAAGGTATAGGAATTCGATCCATAAGAATTCTTGTTCAAAAAAAAGATCCATAAGAATTTGTGTTGCACCATTCTTTTGTTCCAAAGGCAACCCATAGGAAAAATATCCTAAGGGTCGAAATTCTACGGAACTCCTACAAATTCATAACTCCAAAGAGGCCATAAAATCATCTGGTCTGTAATATTTTTAGGTTTTGCTGGACTAAAAGTGTCATGCCTGTAGTGGCGATGACAAAACCGGGTTGACGTTTTATTGTTGAAGTAATAGAGCATGAGGATTGCTCTCTTGATCTAAAAAGATGGTTTCACCGCATACTATGATATTGCTGAAATAGTTACAGCATTTACATAGTAGTGACTTTGTATCGGTAATTGTTGTACCGATAAAACAATTAGCAAATTTTGAATTAATTTAATCTAGATTAATATCACAAACAACTCTGGTAGCAACATTATTCATATCTACGAAACTAGACATGCAAGTTTGCACGAAGTACTGAACTAGCATATCTATCAATGTCGCAAGAGACACAAACACATAATGAGAAATAATGAGAATGAGTTTGCAGATTGTCATTTCCCATTTCCGAGGATCCAAAGAAGTCAATCTAGCATTCAAGGCCAATAGTATCCAAGTGGAAGAGGAAAGTTGAGAATGAGTGGAGCTATCATTTGGTCCCCAGGACGTGAAGTATCCTTGGATCTTGCTACAAGAAGCTTTTGGAGGAACAAGAACAAATTACAACCCAATAACACTAAAGAGAGTCCAATAAGGTCACGGACCAAAG
The DNA here is from genome assembly GCA_030979885.1 of Lolium multiflorum. Taxonomy (NCBI): domain Eukaryota; kingdom Viridiplantae; phylum Streptophyta; class Magnoliopsida; order Poales; family Poaceae; genus Lolium; species Lolium multiflorum. The sequence continues at coordinate 167,246,375 of CM061747.1, forward strand.
AGAAAGAGCGAGTAGATGCTACAATTGTGGATATAGCTCTCATTTCTTCAAGAATTGATACTATGATAAGATGGAAGACCATGGTGGACAACTCGCTCCCAAGAAAATTTCCAAGCCCTTCCCTAAGAACAATAGCTTCATAAAGAAGAAGCCCCTCAAAAGGATCTAATTACTCGAGAATGGTACACGCCCGACGACGGTGAAGAAGGTGAATAAGGGAAGGGAGTAGGAGCATTTGCACCACTTCTTCACCAATTTCATCCCTATTAACCCCCCCCCACCCACCCAACAAAAACAAGAGCTCCTCCTCCACAAGTGCATCATAGTCAAATCTACTAAAGGAGTATGCTTTCGGTCATGGGTGCTCGATAGTGGAGTAATGAATCATATGACCAGAGCAAGGAGATGATTGATGATTTTATTCAAAAGTTATCCAACAACTTGTTCGACTAATTTGGGCATTCTTGAGAAATAGCTAGGTGTTGGACCCCTCTGCCTCCCGGCTCGCTCGCGCGGGCGACTCCTGAGGCAACCACCCCAAACCCTAAAAGCAAACCGCACTCCCCTGCTCCCTGGCCACCGCCAGTGGTGGTGGCGGCGCCCGACTGCCGAAGGCGGGGGGCTGTGTGCGTGGCGCACCCTGACGGAGCTCCTTCTCGCGGAGAGGCGGCGTGGTGTAGGGGCGGGGAACGGAGGCGGCGGCGCGGCATTGCGACGCCAGGAGGCTACGCGGAGCGGCACGCCTGCTGGTGGCGGTGGCGGCGCGCCTGCAGGCGACGGCGCTCGGGCCCGATCTGGGCCTAACCTGGGCCGTGCGGGCAGCAGCCATGGCGCTCCGCAACGATGCTAGCTGCGGGGTTGGCTTCCCCTTCTTCGACCCCCCTCCTCCCACTGTCCTCCCGGCCATCGTTGATGGAGGACGTCGGATGTGTGGGCATGTGAGCAGAAGCCCTTTGGGCGATGGCTGCTCTGCTCTGCCCCGACGGATCCTAGCGGCGGCGTCTACGCTGGCCAGTGCCCCCCTCCTACGACGTTTCTAGGCTTCCTCCGAGTGTCGGTCTACTCCAGCAACCTTCATCACCACCTCCGATCTGCCCCTGCACCATCGAAGGTCCCTGTTCGTGGGTCGGGGCGGAATCCCCGCGCGGCGACAACCTGCGCTGTCAACGGCGATGCCCGAGTGTGTCGTTACCTTCTTGGAGGCGTTGACATGACCCTCACTGGACTTCCTCCTCAAGCATCGGCGGAAACCCTAGGTCTGGCCAGCTGAACCGGGCAGCGTCGGCGTCTCAGCGATGTTCCCCTCTTGAGGGCGTTGCTTTGGCTGCAAGTGGAGTATTGGTTGCTGCAACTGGATGTTGGTGATGCGTCGCTACGGTGTAGACTGCTTCACAAGGCATGGAAATCCAGGGCGCTGTGTATGCCAAAGCCACACCTCCCGATGATTGCTACACCAGTTCCAGCTGGGCCCTGCCTCCCACTTGCCGACTCTCTTGGCACATGATGGATGTGAGGTACGTTGGCCTGGGCAGTCTTGGAGCTGCAATCGTCCTTGGAAGAGTCTGGTAATGGCGCTGTCGCCGCCCTGTTGTCCCAAGTCTCAATGCCTCATCATTCTTGATTGGACGCAAGGCTAGGCGAGGCCTAATATTGTTGCGGTCTGTAGTCGAGGGCACCTCCTTACCAAGTTGTAGTCGCTTGGTGAGGACGGTCGTGTGTGTATCTCCTTCTGGGGGTTGTACACTCCCGTTGTCTTCTTCCTGTCAATGAAATGAAACTTTCTCACAATTTTTTTTTGGGCATTCTTCAATGTCCAAGGTATTGGGGTTAGGCAAAGTTGTCATTAATTTCTCATGGTACATCTACCGAGAATGTCATCCATGCCAATCCCTTTCATACATTTTGCTTTATATTAGGCGCAACCAGCTCTATGTGCTTGTCATGAATATTTATTTGTACACCATGTGACCCTTTTAGGAGCAATAGTCTTAAGGTAGCCTTTGGGGGCTATGTAGAAAATTAGTTATATATGGGGTTGATTTATTAAAAGAAACCACTAAACTTGAGACATGCCTAATGGATAAACTTGACTTGGGATGACTTTGGCATCTGCATTTAGCCCATGCTGATATGATAAATTTGCAAGGTCTCTAAAATGGGGAACACATATTCATGAAATAAAAAATGTGTCTTTTCCAAAGATCGTGCTTGTAGTGCTTGCATTAACAAAAAGGTACACCATAAGAAGCATCCCACAAGACAATTATGCCCTACATTTGGATCTCTTTGGGCCTCCAACTTATGAAAGTCTTGGTGGAGAGAATATTTTCTTGGTCGTGTCGTTGATTATTTAAGATACACTTGGGTATATTAATTCAAGAAGAAAAGCGAGCCCCAAGAGACCTTTGTTGATTTGACAAATAAAGCTCAACTTCCATGTTATGCAAAGATATATGCAATTATAAGCGCCATCAGTACGGAGTTCAAGAACTACACCATGAGTGAGTTCTTAAGTGACGAGGGGATCAAACATCAACATTCTGTTGTATACTCTTCAACATAATGGTTTAGCAGATGAAGAACCGTACACTCATGGATTTGGTGGGATCAATAACAATGTACTTGAAGTCTCATGTAACTTTTGGGCTGAATCCATCGCTAGCGCATGTCACAGGACAAAATGAATATATATCCACAAGAACATGAACATAACTCCTTATGAGATCCTAACCACACACAAACAAAGCCTCAAATATTTTCTGGTATTCGGTTTTAAGTGCCAATATTATTACTTATTTCCAATGTTTTATTATGATAGTTTCATGATATATTAAGTTGCCAACATGTCTTACAATGATTTCGGTGATTTTCCACAAAAGTCCCCATTATTTTGGTATTTAATTCCGAGTTGAAAAACCTCTTTTTATTGTTTTGATATTGCAAGAGCTATGGGACTCAAAAACTCAAAAGAGAAAGCTTTGGAAATTTGGTACGGATCGAACAAGCTAAAGTAGGACCTCCGAAGACCAAGTGGCTGGCCGGGAGGTCCCATGGCGCATGTTAGGACCCAAGCCACACCACCTAGGGGTTCTTGAGCTCCGAACATCGCGTCCTCCTTTCTACGAGACTCGCCATCTTGCGAAAAACTCACGCCCTAATTTTCTCATATTTTTTTGAGACAGTGGCAATGGCGAAAGTCATCTTCTACTCCGAGAGAGGGGACATCCTGCTGCTCCGCAGCCACCACCGAGGGGAAATCATTGCCACCGACGTCACCAACTCCCCTTTGACGTAGGGGGTGTGTTTATCACCATGTTCACCAACACCACCATCAACACCATCACCGTCTTCAAGATCAACGTCAACCCCTGTCTTCAAGAACATTTTTGTGGTGACTTGTGCATGTTTGTACTTGGCTTATTGCGATTGTTTTGTGGTGAAATTATATTTTCAAATTATGTTGTAATCTATATGCCACTTATCATGTCCATTTTTTATGTTGTAAGTAGTTCCCATGTTCCCGAGTGCATAGGATGACTTACCCATGATTTCTAAATAATATGCCCTGAAATAAAGTATATAAAAAGATTCAACCTAAAAAGTGATACCAAGATATATAAGTTCAAGCACGAAGGCTATCAAAAATTAAAGTGCATAAATAAAGAGTTCTGGTATAGAAATAAGTCTTTCGCTAAACTGCCAACCCTTGATCACATTCCTGTGCGCTAGCTTCTTTGCCAACAGTTTTGGCGTCGGGTTTATACTTTTTTTGGCAAGATTTACCACACTCATTGCATAGGGGATGTGGGCGATGGAAATCACCTTGGGATAAACCGAGGCATGCGGAGACGATGATGTATCCTGAAGTTCACAGTCTTAGGAGTGCTATTCTCCTTTGGAGCGGTGTGGAGGTCAAAACACTTCAAATGACACGAATGTCTCACCGTATTCTCCTCAAGTCTTCCCACCAAAAGGGAAGTCCTTGATCAACTAAGGGACCCTTGAGGGTGGTCACAAACCTATACAAGCTTGAGGCAATCTCCACAATTTAATTGGAGGCTCCTAAGAAATCGCCATGAAGGCCTCACGCTTGAGAAATCTCCACAACTTAATTGGAGGCCTCAAGAACACAACTAAGTCACAAAGACATCTAGGGTCCAAATACCCAAGAGTAACAAGCCCCGAGTACAAGCACCCGAAGGAAATACTCACGAACTTTCACATCCACGTATCACCGTGGATAACTCAGACCGATGCACCAAATGCAACGACAACTCCTTCACTCCCAAATTCCGCGTAAGCTAAAAAAAGTATGTGGGAATAAGAGAGGAAGAAAAATAAGAACAAAACCAAATGTCTCCAAGATCTAGATCTAATGGGTTCTCCTCACAAAGAAAGGGATTTGATTGGTGAAGATGTAGATCTAGGTCTTCTCTCTCTTTTTCACTCAAGTAGCTAGGTGAAAAAAATCATGGAGGGATTGAGGAGAAAGGAATCTGAAAAAGGTCACTTATATCAAAAACATGCTCAAGAACTTGGGGAGTTTGGGGAAGAAGACCCCTTAAATATGCCCCACAAAATCTAACCGTTGAAAAATGCACAACGGTTTTTCTCGCGGCCCAGAATGGCTGGCCTGGCCGGACTCGTGCAGGATGGCCAGACTAATACCTGCGGAGAGCGAGTGAAACTATTAAGAGTACTCGAGTTATTCTAGACCAAGGCCTGAAATGGTTCGGGCTGGCTGGACCATCTCGACGGTTGCGAAGGAACATGCCCAAGAGCATCTCCATCGGGGAATTCTAAATAGGAGCGTGCCCTATTGGGTTGCCAACACCTATTCTCTTAGTTTGGGGACGGCTGCACCACACCGGCTCTCCCGATAGGAAAACCCCAATTTTTCTTTAACAAATAAATTTAAATAAACTTTGAAATTCCGTTTAAGTTTAGGTTTTTATACCAAAGTTTGAATGAAATCTAAACTAAACTAAACCCTAGTCTACTGTAATATCCCAGCATTCGAGACGATTGAGGGGTAGATTTTAGAAAGGGATGTGCATTGCATTGCAAAACTAGGGGAAATTTCGCGCTTTAATGCATAAAACCTAAGAGGGAACACGTTTCTCTCTCGACACCATTTAATTAGGGTTAGGGTTTCGAGAGTGCGACAAACTTGGACATGATCTCTTTTGAAACTAGGGTTTTGAGAAGAGAGGGGGAACATTGCATCATTTAAATTTAAGTTGCATGATTGAATTGAAACAAGTTTGAGTAGAAACTCAAACTCAAACCTCACTCATTAAAATATAAGTCATAATTCAAATAATTGTTTATTAAAACAATTACTATTTCAAATAATAATGTTGTAATTGATAATACAAATAACAAAAGAATATGAAAATCATCAATAGTATCTCATTAGAGAAACTTGAGCTTTATTGATCATCACACACAAATACATTGTCCATTACAATATTCAAATGAATTTTATATTACATAATACATTTCATGAATTGGAAATGAAAAATAAAAAGGAAAATTACAAAGAATAGTAACTTGCTAAGCTACACTAAATGATCTTCTTGATCCATAAAGTAATTGAGAGATCCTTGATCATCTCTTCAAACCTGCATACACAAATAGCAAAACAAAAGAAGCATTAAGCCAAGTGGCAGTGCCACTTGGCAAGTTAGCAAAAGAAACATGAAATGGAGAGGATAATATCATGATCAGCCAAGCTGATCCACCAACATCCCAAGTTCCAACATGGAACCACACAGGCAGCTCACAAGGCTGTGTGCATGCACATCGGCACACACAACCAGGGGAGTCACCAAAATGGTGCCAGCCCTGCTGTCGACCAAGGAGGCAAGGAGAGGCACATATATAACCTTTTTCAAGCCAAAACCCTAGCAGCTCATCAACAACAGCTTCACCAGGGTAAGAACACCAAGAACAGGAAGAACACATAGCCAGCAAAACCAACCAGAAACAGTTCCACCAAGAACTGCTTATTGTTGAGCAAGAAATCATGGAGTAGATCAAGCACCAGCTAGCCAGGAGGAGCAGGGCAAGCACAGAAACCATCTAGAAGCAAAACCTCTACACCAACACCATTTTCTAGGAGCTGGAGTGAGGTATACCATCATCATGAAAAAACCAGATGGTTTTGTTCATTATTTGCACAACCATGAATACACAGACACACAAAAGGGTGGAATAAACCAGTATTGATCATCACTTGGTCATAGACCAAGAGTAACCTGGTGGAAATGGCAAAGACCATGGATCAATCAAAGCATATGACCATGGTTATGCCAACTAGACAAGTGGTAGCATATTTCCAAATGGAAATAGGAAGAAAACCATCCCAGACTTATACCTATATACACCCAGACTACTCTAGCCCATTTAAAACCATCAGTTATGCAGAGATATATGTTTTTTGCAAGTATTTTCAACATCAAAAGCTTCTGTTAATCAAATGGGATCACCAGCAAGTTTCACCCAAGCCACATCAAGCCACATAGAGGGGAGCCACCCTAGAACAGCAGATAGCTACTGCTAGGGTTACCTCAACCACAAAATCATCAAGCCAAATAGTATATCATTACCCAGAAGGGTTCAAAGTGAGCTAGGGTCCCCAACAAATGGTTGGCATCCCTCTACCTCAAGCCAATACATTAAAAGAATCATCACTGTATCACAGTTCATCTCATTTATCCATTTAATCAAGCCAAGTTACACAGATAAATGAAATACACAAGTAACTAGTGGCCTAGACACTTGCAAATGATCCAGAGGATCACTGCAAGCATCAGCAGATGCTTGATCAAGCAATAGCATGCACCAGCACAAGATATGGTGCTACACAAGCATAAGGATAGGCATCAGAGAGGCACAGACAGTAGGATAGCAAGCAACCAACAAGGAGCTGATGATCACATGATCATTAGAGCTTGCTAGAGCATGCAAGTGCTTGCTAGAGTCAAGCCTAACATCAATACATGGACCAGTTAATGAAATAGCCACAGTTAAGCAACAATTGCATCACAGAAACTCATATAAATAATTTTATAATTGTATCCAGAAGCACATCATTAAGAAATTGATGCATCTAGATAACAACCAAGCCTAACAGAGCTTTACCATGAGCTAGAGCTCAATAAGCAGCACACACATAGCACTGGCCCTTGCATAAGGAAGGATTACTCCATGTAATCTAGCCAGGGGCAAGAATGGAGAATACACAGGAACATCCAGTAGAAGCAACAGCAGCTGGAGCAACATGGCAAGCCATGAGCATCACAGCATGCTCATGAGCAAATACATAAGTGCCACAGAAGTAGCAACACCTTAAGCACAAGCATAGGAGTAGTTGCAGACAAGGTATACAGGCATAAGCAGGCCAATAGCATCTAGGAATTCCACAGAACCATGCACAATAAGTAGGGAGGAGCAGCATAGGCTAGAGCATGGAGAGAGCAGCAGCATAAGCAGAGCAGCAACACACAGCAGCAGCAGCCAGCACACATGAGCAACAACACACAGCAGCAGCCCAACACCATGGATGCCAAGGCATCCAGTGGTGGGCGAGGAGGAAGGACATACGAGAGAGAGAGGGCTAAGCACTTACAGGCGAAGCAGATAGCAGACGCGGCCATGGTGGCCATGGCGGCGCCAAGCCAGGCCAAGCCAGGCCACGACAAGCACCGCAACGCCCAACACCACCACGGCGAGGCTCACGGCAGCACCGCAACACCAGGGACGCCGGCGAGCAGCGAGATCGCCGTGGATCCCGTAACCCTAGCCACAGAGGAGGGGTCGGGGACGAGCGAGACCGGCGCCAACTCCAGATCGACGCGGAGGAGATTGATCGGCGTCGATAGGCGGTTCGATTGCACACCATCTCGTTGCCGGAGATGACCGGAGGCGGCCGGAATAAAGCGACGACATCGGAGGCGACCACGGGTCGCAGTTACGTGAGAGAGGATTAGGGTTAGGACGAAGGAGGCGACGCGAGCGACTGGGTCGGTTGGACCTAGCCCACAGGGCTGGTTCGACCTAACCAGCTCGGGCGGCCTGACAGGTGGGCCCAAGGGGCAATTTGGATATTTCCAAATTCCCATTTAAATTGAAACTCTGACAAAATCTTATAAATTAAATGTAACTCTAAAAAATAGAGAAAAATATGCAAACCACTTAAAATTTAATCCTCTATCATAATAAAATATAAGATGGAATTTTTGAGACAAATAAAGTTGAGCCATAATTAAATCCAAAGAATAATGAATTAATAAAAATCATTAAAAATAAACTCCATATTTTTAATGATTAAATAAGTCCATAAATTATTTTGGACTTAAACAAATCTTGGCAATATTCCAAGACATTATTTTCACTCTTAAGGAGTATTCTTAAATTGTTCTTATTAGTCACCTCTGACACTAAATCATAAAGCATCGGGAAGGGGGGAACCAAACCCTAAAAATTGAAAGCATGCATATTTGAATCTTTAATCATTGCCCTTATCGGACAATGATGCTATCTTTCAGAAACAGAGGACCAGGGTCAGTCCAAACAATCCAACTGCACTACATTGCAGTCACCAGGCAAGTTCATCGCTTGCTCATGTTACTTTGAGTATTTTTATCAAATTACTTGCAAAGTACTATACTTATCACTCTTGCATGAAAAGCAAATATGATAATTTCATAACTATGAATATGACTATGTGGTGGGCAATGGAACCATGGCATGAGCATGGTGGAGGTTCCATTGCAAGGGTTGTATCCATCTAGGACTAAACAACAAATATCGTCCAGTGATTCTTGTGCCGTAAAAATCGTGTTAACCATAAGATCTAGAATGGGACGGAGTAGTCAAGTGTGTTTCCTCCCCTCGTACATCAACGGATGCGCTTACCGTAGCAGTTGTGTCTTGCGAGAAAAACCGGATGGGTGGGGAACCTCTAAGTCCCCACTGATAAGGGATTAACTTATCAATGCCTACGAGTTGTAGACTAGGGTTTAGTTGGAAGTAGAGGACAAGTAGATCACGAAGGTTTCATCCGGAAAAGTACTCGACTGCTATGAAAACTAGGGTTGCGTGAAACAATGCATCGATCCTTTCTTTGTCCCTCGACTCCCCCTTATATAGGAGGCGGAGCCGAGGGTTTCGTGATGTACAAGTTACAGAGTCCGGGAGGGTTTCTGAACCGTCCCGTAATAATTACAAGTTGATATTCCTAATACAATTCTATCTTTCCAAACTATGTAAAACTTCGGGTCGTGGGCCTTCAGTAAACCCCGGGTACCTTCTTCGGCAGGCCCATTGGGGATGCCTATGTCAGTAGCCCCCGAGATTTTGCTTGAATCGAAGATCAGGGAAAATCTCCATCTTTACAATCTGCACATTATTTCTTCAACTCGACAAATAATATTTATAAAGGAATTATATATTGTACATGGATAACGGTAATTGGGGCTGGTTCATTTGATGGATCAGGTACCAGTTAACTGCTCTGTAGCAATCCGCAAAAACCTACTTCAAGATCACGTCCCCGGACATGATCTCGGGATACTGCGTAATTCGACATGTGCCGCTTAAGGTCTTACCAAATGTCGAATTCCAGTCATGTTTTATCGGGTACCTAACGTCCGTTAGGATTTTCTTCGTATCTGTTGATACGGAAAAAGTAGCAAACGCCGTCAGGCGGTGCCACGCCGCACATGACGGATCCGGGACTTACCTTCGCAGAGTTTTGCGGCATTCAGAGATTATTTTGCGACTAAGGCGCTCTGAGAATATATTGTCGAGTGCTTTTTCCGGCTGCTGGAGTAGCACATTTATTCGAGTCAACGGATGACTTATATTGTTTTTAACTTATCCTCCCGATGGGAGTATATGAAGAGTTATTTTGATAACTCAAAATATGCTCACCGGGACTTATTTAAATTTCATCGGGCATGCGAACAACGTTCCCAATGGGAGTAGGCCCCGAGGCTACAGCCAAGTACTTGTACTTGGTTGTAGGCTCACCTTTTTAGCATATTTGCCACTATGTTGTCATTTTTCATGCTCCCTTTCATATTTATCGGGTGCGCGAACAGCGCTCCCGATGGGAGTAGCCCCCAAGGCTACTGTCAAGTATTTATACTTGGATGTAGGCTCGAATTTGTCTCTGTCGCCATTATTTGAAACATCCCTTTCTGAATCATCTCCATCAAACCTTCCAAAACTTCTTTATAAAGTAGCCCCCGAGCATTTGAATAAAAACTTGTATTTGGTCAAAGGATCTCGAGATTATCAGTATTCATTCACTGTCGCCAATTTTCATAACCTCACAGCCGAGATTTTTCCACTGTAAAAGTGACATCAGTGCTGACGATAGCCACGACCAGTGTATCGGGAAGACGCGAGTTCTGTCTTTTCACTGACCGGTGGGCCCAAAATCTGCGACAAGTTGACACGTTACGCAAGTGGGGGACACACGTCCTCCGCTTTTTCTGGCACGCGTGTTGTAGCGCCTGTCCAGTTCCATCACGGTTAAAATACTGTTTTACCCCTTGAGCCACATGTAAATCATCAAGTCCATTCTGATACCATCCAACGGTGCGACCTTCTGGCTGAACCCGCTATAAATATTCATCTTCTTCCTCGTTAATCCCCTTCGCCGCACCATTGCTCATACCTCATCTGCTACAATCCCCATTGTAACCACAAAAGATCCAGCGCCCACGCATTATCCACTACTTCCGCAACGCCGTCGTTGATGCCACCACGGCCAAGACTCACGAGACACAGCACTCCCGAAGCAACGATGGCGGCGCAAGATCTGGGAAACACGGAGTGGGAGAGATCCAAGATCTCCGCGCAGGACATCAACCTGCTGAAGAAGCTCGGGCTGAGCAAGAAGAAGGATGCGCTGCGCTTCCCCAGCGAGGAGAGCTACCCGACGCCTCCCATTGGATATCGGGTTAGCTTCGTTGACCACCTCATCCACGGCCTTTTTGTGCCCATCCACGATTTTCTTCGTGGATTGTTGTTCGTGTATGGGCTGCAACTTCATCACCTTACCCCCAATTCCATCCTTCATGTTTCTATTTTTATTACCCTTTGTGAGTGCTTCCTCGGAGTCCATCCCAATTGGGCTCTGTGCAAGCGCATCTTCTTCCTCCGCCGCAATGGCTCCCACAACATTGCCTACAACATAGGCGGTGTTGTTATTTGCGTTCGCCCTGATGTCGAGTATTTTGACGTCAAATTCTCCGACTCTGTCCAAGGGTGGCGCAAAAGATGGTTGTATATCCGCGAGGAAAGCGCTGACTCGTTGGAACACAACATTCCCCCTTTTAACGGCAACGAAAAAATCCTCCGCCGCCGCTCCTGGGATGCAGAAGCTACCGACGAAGAAAAATCGGCGACAGGGGCGCTGATGACATGCATCCACGAGCTCCAGAATACCCGTGGCCAAGAATTGTCGGGTATCCAGATTACGACATATTTCCTTAGGATTAGGGTGCAGCCTCTACAGGCTCGCAAAAACCCCCTCTGGATGTATGCTGGCGACAAAGATGTGGATCGCCTGTCGATAGATCTATCGGTCAAGGACTTAGAAAAACTTGTCCGAAAAATCTCTTCGCTCAGCAAGAAAGACGCCATCCCGACAACTTGCCGCGTGGTACCGTATAGCGGCACAACGCCCTCCCCCAGGTAATCTATCTTTATTGACTGCTTGTTTGTTGTTCACTTCTTTGACTGCTATTTTTCTTGTTTGTTGACATAATTTCGTTGTCAATATATTTTTATCTTGTTCAGAACCATAAAGCTACATCGTCTCTTCCTCCCCTTCCCGAAGGTGGAGATGTCGAAGAATTATCCTCAACTTTATGATAGACACCCGATAATATCAAGTACCAGATCGGATCAAAGTTCAGCTTCACCATCAACCGCTTGGCATGAATAAAATTGCAATCACGGGATTCAACGCCATGGGCCAAGATCATCTTTGATTTACTGTCGCAAAATTCGCCATCCGATACAAGTACCAGGTGCTATATTTCAATTATGCAAAATTTACTTGGTCGAATATTTCTTTTTTCCGGCTCGTACTATTATTTGCGCACAGTTTTTGCGCCGAATATAACTGCAGCTCCGAACAAGCTTCGACTGCTTAACCGCGCACAGTCGCCATACTCGGGGGCTTGCTTGTCGCATCGCATACTCGATATATTCGGGAGCTCACCCGCCGCGGACCCATCACTTCATCGACTACTACTACATGGATCCGACCATCCGATACAAAAATATCAGATCGCAATAGAACTTCGACTTCCGCTGATGCGTCGACCCTGTTCGCCATGACGCTCACTACGCTTGGGGGCTCATTCACTGAGGATCCGCCACATCTACTACGTCCACAGTTTCGACTGTGTCTGCCAGACGACCTACTTCCACAGCGACTCCGTCGCACCTGATAAAAAGCTAAGTGTTCCTCTTTCGAGAGTTAATTATTATTTACTTTCGCCATACCAGAATATCCGGGGGTTGTGCCATTGCAATTTAGAGAAAATTCACCCAACACTTGGGGCTGTGCCATTACTTCGTTACCAAATATACTCGGTTACTTGGTGAATTTATTTTCTTCGGCTCTGGATATATCTTCTTCGGTTCAGTGGAATTATTTTCTCCGGTTCAGTGGAATTATTCTCTTCGGCTCAGTGGAATTATTTTCTTCGACTTAGTGGATTTATCTTCTTCGTCTCGGTGGATTTATTCTCTCTGGATTACTGGATTGGTTTTCTTTGGGTTATTATTGGTTCACTTATACAATATTACCCGATGCGTTTCCGGGTCAATGGATTCATCTTCTATGGTTATTACTAGAACTATTTTTCTCGGTTCAATGGATTCATCCTCTATGATATCAACGGATTCATCTTTTATGGTTATTACTGGATTTTTCGGGTCAATGTATTCATCCTCTATGATATCGGCGGATTCATCTTCAATATATGATGGCGTAATCTTTAATATGGATTCATCTCAAGTACTTCATCTCGGACTTCATCTTCAGTATTTCATCATTAATGGCCTTCTTTCGGCGACACGGATAATACTCGGGGGCTTGACAACGACTTCGTCCCAAGTGACACGGCGTCTAAGCAACAATCATGACATCACCCCAGCAGTGCTCGGGGTTTCGGCTATTTCTTCATCAACAATTGTGTGGCATTCACTTTCGCAATTCGGTGGTTTCTACTTCGGCTCAACTTTTTTGCTGCACTCGAAGACTTCATCGCGCATCGACTCTGTCGTATCTAATAAGCTAAGTGTTTCCTTTTAATTTACATAAAGTTGATTATCATTTACTTTTGCCGCACACGACACTCGGGGGCTGTGCGGCATAAATTTACTTTACATATTATTGAATCCGAGCATCTGACACCACATGCGAAAAAGAGAATCAAGAAAAAGATGGAAAAAGTTTGTTTATTTGTGCAGGAGAAAGCAAATTTCAAAGTATATAAGAGAGAACCCGACGAAATTTTCTACAGGGAGAACTCGACGAAATTTTCCTGAAGGAGGAACCCGAAAAATTATCCTTAGGGAGGACCCGAAAAATTATCCTCAAGGAGGACGCGAAGAATTGTCTTCAGGGATGACCCGAAGAATTATCCTCGAGGAGGACACGAAGAATTGTCCTCAGGGATGACCCGAAGAATTATCCTCAAGGAGGACACGAAGAATTGTCCTCAGGGATGACCCGAAGAATTATCCTCAAGGAGGACCCAAAGAATTGTCCTCAAGGAGGACCCGAAGAAATTTTCTTCAAGAAAGAACTCGACGAAATTTTCATTAAGGAGGAACAAAAAAAAGAGAGATGAACAAATCTTCGGGTCCATTGACTCGTCATATTCTTCCGAGCAAGAGCATCGGTGATGAACCCGACAATATAGAAGAATCCAATATATTCGGCTGTCTCATCACGCCCGAGAAAAATATAGAAGAGCTCGTAAAATGGGTCATTGCATCAGCCGAACAAGGCACTCGACAATATATTCTCGAGCGCTAAAAGTCGCGAATAATCTCTGAATGCCGCAAAACTCTACGAAGGTAAGACCCCGGATCCGTTCGAGCGGCGTGGCACCGTCTCGACATCGGTTTGCTACTTTTTCCGTATCAACGGATAAGAAAAATCCTAACGGACGCGTTAGGTACCCGATAAAACATGACTGGGATTCGACAGAATGGTAAGACCTTAAGCGGCACCTGTCGAGTTAACACCAGTATCCCGGGATCATGTCCAGGGTCGTGATCTTGAAGTAGGTTTTGCGGATTGCCACTAGAGCAGTTAACTAGTACCTGATCCGTCGATGAACTAGCCCCAATTACCATTATCCCTGTACAATATAGATATGGATGTCAAATAAAAATAGCAATGGCCTAGAGTCGATAAAAAGAGGCTGCGCCCAGAAATATAGTCAAGTTCTTTATCGAGTAGTACAACTTGAGCCTATGCCTAGGTGCAAGCACCTGCCCATAGGCTCGGGGGCTACTCTTATCGAGAGTATTGTTCACCCTCCCGATAAGATACAAGAAAGAGGAAAAATTGTGGTGTCGATTAAAAGCAAGTTGAGCCTACACCCAAGTGCAAACACTTCGGGGGCTACTCCCATCGGGAGCGCTGGTCGCGCACCCGATAGAAAAATAACTTCGACAACATCTACGACAATCAAGCTTTGAGACTCAACTCGATTCTACGACTCGAGTGGAGCCTACTCCCATCGGGAGCACATGGATTTCATCAAGTCTTCCAGAAATATAGTTAAGTTCTTCATCGAGTAGTACAACTTGAGTCTATGCCTAAGTGCAAGCACTTGCCCATAGACTCGGGGGCTACTCCCATCGGGAGCGCTGCCGCGCACCCGATAATTTCAAGAATCGTCGACATCATCTACGCTACACATGATCTACGACATGGACCTCGCCTTGTATTTCTTCGACTTCGGAGATGGTTATGCTTGGAGTTTCTACGCAAGTCTTCGACTTCCCTATAAACTCGGGGGACATGGGCATACCCTTCGGGTACCCATTATTAGTATACCTGGCTCGGCCCAATATGGAGAAGACCCAATATGGAGAAGACCCAACAAGGCAACCCGAAGAAGTAGTCGACTAGGACTCTTGTAAAACCCTAGGCTGGTTGCATATATAAAACCAGCCAGGGCACCCGATAGAAGGAGGCCAACAGATAGACAGAATATAGACAACATAGCCCCGCCTATGGCGGCACCCTGTAAATATATCATCATATAGTGGATTGCTAGCAGCACGTAGGATCCTCCACCGAGGGGACCAGCTGGGTACGTCGTGTGCCTAATCTCGTCCCCGGAATCTCCATCGTCGTTCTCTCCCGAAACCCTAGTCTACAATACGTAGGCATTGCCGAGGTGTTCCCTCGTCAACGGTCGTTAGCGACGACGCTCAGCAAAATCTCGCCAGGCCCCTTCTCGACCACGAGAGCGAAGTCGCGGTATCTCATAAATCCGCGGCTCCCTCTGAAAAAGAAGTTGAATCTGAGGCTTCAGAGTCCACGCAGTCCATCCCTTCCACTATTTCTCCGAAGAAACGGAAAAGGGGTGACGCAAGGCTCTGGCACCTCCAAGCTGAGCAGTTCTCCTATCGAGGAAACTTCTCCATAAGGCACTGCTCCCAAAGAAACGGAGCCCTTCAACGCCTATGAAGCTGCCCTTGTCAGCTCGTAAGTTGCCATGTCGCTCTTTTTAGTCATGGTGTGTCGAATAACCTGATTCTATATCAAATAATCTCATTCTATTTTGTGCCCAGTGGCGAAGAAGAAGAAGAAGAAGAAGAAGAAGAAGAACCCGCCGCCAATGTGACTGCTCCTATGAGCATGTCTCATACTTTAGCTTTGTCGGAGACACACTGCACGGCGGAGGAAACCTCAACTCCTCATCCAGATCTTCAGAGGTCGACTCCTGCCACTAGCCCCCGAGCCTCTTCGCCAAAAAGAGCGAGGATTGAGCTAGGTGAAGAATTCAACCTTGCCGGAAGTTCAGCGACTCCACCCTTGGACGATGTAAGTCTACTATTTTTGTTTTTCTATCTGCCGAGTTTTTCACTAGTCTGAACCTTTCTTTCCCTTTTTTTTCTGTGGCCTCTGATGCGGCCCTTCATTAACCTTGGCGCCCAATTTATTGGGTACCGGAACACTGTTGATGGGTTGAAAGGTACATTGTCGGATGATCTATCTTTTTCTGCTTCTCAAAAACGTCCTTTGTCCTTGTGCAATGTTAACTTCTATCCTATGTCTTTGCAACAGAGGCTCTCCTTGCGGCGGACAAACATGCTGAAGACCTTGCTGGCAAACTCAAGGCGAGCGAAGAAGCTCGCGAGAAAGCTGAAAATGATGCCTCTTGCATTGAAGGTCTTCGAAAGAGGCTTCACGAGGCAGAGACTGATCTGAGTGACAAAATCACTCAGCATGTTGCTCGTGAAGGAAACATCGCCTCTCGCCTTGAATCGTTGAATCGGCGTTTTGTTAGTAAGTTCGCTAATCCATCTTCATCCTTTTCATTGATTTTCCACCCCTTCTTTTTATTGAAGACCCAAATTTTTGTTTCAGCAGGGAAGATGAGTCAGGATTTTGTGCTGCAAAAGCCTGAAGACGACCGTCTTCTCGATGCGTTGTCTCTTCTTGAGATTCATGCGGACCTAGTGCGCCGTAGCATCTTTGATGCCAAGGCTGCGTTTCCGCGCTTGTTCCCTTATTTCTTCCCGAAGAAAAAGGAACCAGACACCTTTGCTGCCCTTGCCAAAAGCTTCGTCCCCCAAGAAGATCTTGGGCTTTCTCTTCGCCAAGAAAACTTGAAGATTGGCGTGGAAGGCACTATAACATTGGTTGTCGAGAGCCAGCAAAATGTCGACTGGGCAAAGGTTGGCGCAGCCACAAAGCTGAAGCAGGATAAATGGCCATCTCTGATCAGGGCTGCAAAGCCCCACTCGAAGAAGATCCTGGCCTTCCTCGGGTACAAGCCAACGCCTTCCTCCAGTTCCGCCAAACCGGAGGTCAAGTAGATCGCCCTGCCTATCTTTTTTTATTTTTTCTTTCTTTTGACGCCTGTCGCCATAGATGTAGCTTGCGACAGCGTATGATTGGTTCACTAGGATCCAACCTTTTGTAAGAACCATGTAAATATCTTGAAAATCAATGGAAGTCTATTTTACGTGATGATTGATGTCGAAATTTTCTTTCCAGTTGGTATTTGACAACTATACTTCAACTCCTCGTCCCTCCGATGCTTTGCCTGCTTCCTCTTACTCGAAGAAAACGTCAGCCGATGACGAATTCATTGAAGATTCTTCGAGTACGGGTCCAGCACATGACATGGAAGAACTCCGCCAACAGCTTCAATCAATGGAGAAACAAGCACTCGTAATAATGGAGCAATCTCGAAGATCATCCGAGAGG
Source organism: Lolium multiflorum (assembly GCA_030979885.1). Taxonomy (NCBI): domain Eukaryota; kingdom Viridiplantae; phylum Streptophyta; class Magnoliopsida; order Poales; family Poaceae; genus Lolium; species Lolium multiflorum. Next base: position 167,263,869 of record CM061747.1, read on the forward strand.
AGAAACACACAGCAAGCTCAGGAAGCTATAACTTCAAAAGAAGCTGCAGTCGCTGAAGCTACACAGGCTACCTCCCGAGAGAATTTTATGCTTGAATTGATGACTGACGCAAGCTTGGAAATGGCAGGTATATTGCCCAAGCTCAAACTTCTTCTGTTGTTTGCTTGCTTTCTGTCTCTAACTGGTGTGATGTCGTCAAATAGGTCCCTTTTTGGACGCTGATACGTCTCCGACGTATCGATAATTTCTTATGTTCCATGCCACATTATTGATGATATCTACATGTTTTATGCACACTTTATGTCATATTTGTGCATTTTCTGGAACTAACCTATTAACAAGATGCCGAAGTGCCAGTTCTGTTTTCTGCTGTTTTTGGTTTCAGAAATCCTAGTAACGAAATATTCTCGGAATTGGACGAAATCAACGCCCAGGTTCCTATTTTGCCCGGAAGCATCCGAACACCCGAGAGCCGCGAGGGCCTGTGGGCCCCGATGATAGGGTGCGCGGCCCCGGGCCGCGCCCCTATGGTGTCGTCGCCCCTTCGCCCTCCGACGCTGCCCTTTCGCCTATATAAAGCCCCTGCATCAAACCCTTACGGAAGAAGCCACGGTACGCGAAACCTTCCAGAGCCGCCGCCATCGCGAAGCCAAGATCTGGGGGACAGGAGTCTCTGTTCCGGCCCCCTGCCGGAGCGGGGAAGTGCCCCCGGAAGGCTTCTCCATCGACACCGCTGCCATCTCCACCGCCATCTTCATCACCGCTGCTGCTCCCATGAGGAGGGAGTAGTTCTCCATCGAGGGCTGTACCGGTAGCTATGTGGTTAATTTCTCTCCTATGTACTTCAATACAATGATCTCATGAGCTTCTTTACATGATTGAGATCCATATGATGAGCTTTGTATCGCTACTAGTTGTGTGCTACTCATGTGATGTTATTAAAGTAGTCTATTCCTCCTGCATGGTGTAAAGGTGATTAGTGTGTGCACCGTGTGGTTCTTGTCGTAGGCTATGATCATGATCTCTTGTAGATTGTGGAGTTAATTATCATTATGATATTATTGATGTGATCTATTCCTCCTTCATAGTGTAATGTGGACAGTGTGTGCGCTATGTTAGTTCTTGGTTTATTTTGCAATGATCTATTATGCTCTAAGGTTACTTAAACATGAATATCGAATGTTGTGGAGCTTGTTAACTCCGGCATTGAGGGTTCGTGTAATCCTACGCAACGAATGATGTTCATTATCAAACAAGAGTGTATGTAGCACATATGAGAAAGAGTTATTTATTACGCGATCAATGTTGAGAGTGTCCACTAGTGAAAGTATAATCCCTAGGCCTTGTTCCTAAATACCGTTATCGCTGCTTGTTTACTGTTCTACTGCATGTTTACTTCCGCAATATTACTACCATCAATTGCACGCCAGCAAGCACTTTTCGGCGCCGTACTACTGCTCATACTTATTCATACCACCGTATTTCACTATCTCTTCGCCGAACTAGTGCACCTATTAGGTGTGTTGGGGACACAAGAGACTTCTTGCTTTGTGGTTGCAGGGTTGCATGAGAGGGATATCTTTGACCTCTTCCTCCCTGAGTTCGATAAACCTTGGGTGATCCACTTAAGGAAACTTGCTAATGTTCTACAAACCTCTGCTCTTGGAGGCCCAACACTGTCTACAAGAATAGAAGCACCCGTAGACATCAAGCACTTTTCTGCGCGTTGCCGGGAGGAAAGGTAAAAGGCACTCATACTTCGGTTCCAGGTAACAGTATTTTCCGGCGCCATTGTGTGTGTGCTCAAAGCTATTTCCTTGCAATTGCGACATTTGGTTTCTTGTTTACACTAGTTAGGCATAATGGACAACAATGACCTTTTATTCTATTTCCTGATTTAAGACATGGATGGTTTGATGCGAAATTAAAAAACCCATGGAACATATTAATATGAATGCTTTGAACACTATTGTTGCTAATGCTATGGAAGATTCTAAGCTTGGGGAAGCTGGCTTTGATGAGCATGATATTTTTAGTCCCCCAAGCATTGAGGAGAAAATTTACTTTGATGATACTTTGCCTCCCATTTATGATGATTATAATGATAGTAGTCTTTTGTTACCACCTGTTATGGAGGATAAATTTGATTATGATTACAATATACCTCCTATATTTGATAGCTACTTTGTTGAATTTGCTCCCACTACAATTAATAAGAATGACTATGCTTATGTTGGGAGTAGTAATTATTTTATGCATGAGACTCATGATAAGAATGCTTTATGTGATAGTTATATTGTTGAGTTTGCTCATGTTGCTACTGAAAGTTATTATGAGAGAGGAAAATATGGTTGTAGAAATTTTCATGTTACTAAAATGCCTCTCTATGTGCTGAAATTTTTGAAACTACACTTGTTTTATCTTCCTATGCTTGTTACTTTTCTCTTCATGAACTTGTTTATTCACAAGATTCCTATGCATAGGAAGCATGTTAGACTTAAATGTGTTTTGAATTTGCCTCTTGATGCTCTCTTTTGCTTCAACTTCTATTTCTTGCGAGTGCATCATTAAAACTGCCGAGCCCATCTTAATGGCTATAAAGAAAGAACTTCTTGGGAGATAACCCATGTGTTTATTTTACTACAGCAATTTTTGTTTTGTTGAGTCTTGGAAGTTGTTTACTACTGTAGAAACCTCTCCTTATCATGTTTTTGTGCCAAGTAAAGTTTCTATGCCAAAGTTGATGTTATATTTGGGATCGCTGCGCAGAAACAGCATTGCTGTCTGTCACGAATCTGGACACAGTTCTCTGTAGAAAATTCTGAAAAAATCTGCCAATTTACGAGCGTGATCCTCAGATATGTACGCAACTTTCATTAGTTTTGAGTTTTTCCATTTGAGCAAGTCTGGTGCCAGCTTTAAATTCGTCTTTACGGACTGTTCTGTTTTTGACAGATTCTGCCTTTTATTTCGCATTGCCTCTTTTGCTATGTTGGATTCATTTCTTTGATCCATTAATGTCCAGTAGCTTTATGCAATGTCCAGAAATGAAAAGAATGTTTGTGTCACCTCTGAACATGTGAATTTTTGATTATGCACTAACCCTCTAATGAGTTTGCTTGAAGTTTGGTGTGAAGGAAGTTTTCAAGGGTCAATAGAAGAGGGTGATATAATGTGATCGAGAAGAGTGAAAGGTCTAAGCTTGGGGATGCCCCGCTGGTTCATCCCTGCATATTTTAAGAAGACTCAAGCATCTAAGCTTGGGGATGCCCAAGGCATCCCCTTCTTCATCGACAACTTATCAGGTTTCTTCTAGTGAAACTATATTTTTATTCGGTCACATCTTATGTTCTTTACTTTGAGCGTCTGTGTGCTTTTATTTTTATTTTTGTTTTGTTATCTTAGTTCTCTGAATAAGTTCATCCTTGTGTGGGAGAGAGACACGCTCCGCTGGTTCGTATGAACACATGTGTTCTTAGCTCATATTATTCATGGCGAAGTTTCCTCTTCGTTAAATTGTTATATGGTTGGAATTGGAAAATGCTACATGTAGTAATTCTAAAATGTCTTGGATAATGTGATACTTGGCAATTGTTGTGCTCATGTTTAAGCTCTTGCATCATATGCTTTGCACCCATTAATGAAGAAATACATAGAGCTTGCTAAAATTTGATTTGCATATTTGGTCTCTAAGGTCTAGATAATTCTAGTATTGAGTTTTGAACAACAAGGAAGATGGTGTAGAGTCTTATAATGTTTACAATATGTCTTTTATGTGAGTTTTGCTGCACCGGTTCATCCTTGAGTTTGCTTCAAATAACCTTGCTAGCCTAAACCTTGTATCGAGAGGGAATACCATGCATCCATAATCCTTGAGCCAACTACTATGCCATTTGTGTCCACAATACCTACCTATTACATGGTATTTCTCCGCCATTCCAAAGTAAATTGCTTGAGTGCTACCTTTAAAATTCCATCATTCACCTTTGCAATATATAGCTCATGGGACAAAATAGCCTTAAAAACTATCGTGGTATTGAATATGTACTTATGCACTTTATCTTTTATTAAGTTGCTTGTTGTGCGATAACCATGCTTCTGGGGAACGCCATCAACTATTGTTGAATATCATGTGAGTTGCTATGCATGTCCGTCTTGTCTGAAGGATCTATCACTTTAGTGGTTGGAGCATGCAAAATTGTTAGAGAAGAACATTGGGCCGCTAACTAAAGCCATGAATCATGGTTGAAGTTTCAGTTTTGGACATATATCCTCAATCTCATATGAGAATAATAATCATTGCTACATGCTTATGCATTTAAGAGGAGTCCATTATCTGTTGTCCATGTTGTCCCGGTATGGATGTCTAAGTTGAGAATAATCAAAAGCGAGAAATCCAAAATGCGAGCATTCTCCTTAGACCTTTGTACAGGCGGCATGGAGGTACCCCTTTGTGACACTTGGTTGAAACATGGCATGCAAAGATCCGGTAGTCCAAGCTAAGTAGGACAAGGTGCGGGCACTATTAGTACACTATGCATGAGGCTTGCAACTTGTAAGATATAATTTACATAACTCATATGCTATATTACTACCATTGACAAAATTGTTTCATGTTTTCAAAATAAAAGCTCTAGCACAAATACAGCAATCGATGCTTTCCTCTTTGAAGGACCATTCTTTTACTTTTATGTTGAGTCACTTCACCTATCTCTCTCCACCTCAAGAAGCAAACACTTGTGTGAACTGTGCATTGATTCCTACATACTTGCATATTGCACTTGTTATATTACTTTACATTGACAATATCCATGAGATATACATGTTATAAGTTGAAAGCAACCGCTGAAACTTCATCTTCCTTTGTGTTGCTTCAATGCCTCTACTTTGAATTATTGCTTTATGAGTTAACTCTTATGCAAGACTTATTGATGCTTGTCTTGAAGTACTATTCATGAAAAGTCTTTGCTTTATGATTCATTTGTTTATTCATGTCATTACCATTGTTTTGATCGCTGCATTCATTACATATGTTTACAATATGATCAAGTTTATGACGGCATGTCACTTCAGAAATTATCTTTGTTATCGCTTTACTGCCTGGACGAGCAGTAACTAAGTTAGATGCTGACGTCTCCGACGTATCGATAATTTCTTATGTTCCATGCCACATTATTGATGATATCTACATGTTTTATGCACACTTTATGTCATATTTGTGCATTTTCTGGAACTAACCTATTAACAAGATGCCGAAGGCAGTCTCCGCTGTTTTGTCTAAATCCTAGTAACGAAATATTCTCTGAATTGGACGAAATCAACGCCCGTGTTCCTATTTTGCCCGAAGCATCCAATGACCCGAGAGTCGCTAGAGGGGGGCCCCGTGGCCCCAGATGATAGGTGGCGCTGTGCCCCGGCCGCGCCCCTATGGTGTCGTCGCCCCTTCGCCCTCCGACGCTGCCCTTTCGCCTATATAAAGCCCCTGCGCCGAAAACCCTTACGGAAGAAGCCACGGTACGCGAAACCTTCCAGCAGCCGCCGCCATCGCGAAGCCAAGATCCGGGGGACAGGAGTCTCTGTTCCCGGCACCCTCGCCTGAGCGGAAGTGTCCCCAAGGCTTCTCCATCGACACCGCTGCCATCTCCACCGCCATCTTCATCAACGCCGCCGCTCCCATGAGGAGGGAGTAGTTCTCCATCGAGGCTCTGGGGCACATGCTAGTGTGGTTAATCTCCTATGTACTTCAATACAATGATCTCATGAGCTCTTTACATGATTGAGATCCATATGATGAGCTTTGTATCGCTACTAGTTGTGTGCTACTCATGTGATGTTATTAAAGTAGTCTATTCCTCCCGCATGGTGTAAAGGTGATTAGTGTGTGCACCGTGTGGTTCTTGTCGTAGGCTATGATCATGATCTCTTGTAGATTGTGGAGTTAATTATCATTATGATAGTATTGATGTGATCTATTCCTCCTTCATAGTGTAATGTGGACAGTGCGTGCGCTATGTTAGTTCTTGGTTTATTTTGCAATGATCTATTATGCTCTAAGGTTACTTAAACATGAATATCGAATGTTGTGGAGCTTGTTAACTCCGACATTGAGGGTTCGTGTAATCCTACGCAACGAATGATGTTCATTATCAAACAAGAGTGTATGTAGCACATATGAGAAAGAGTTATTTATTATGCGATCAATGTTGAGAGTGTCCACTAGTGAAAGTATAATCCCTAGGCCTTGTTCCTAAACATCGTATCGCCGCTTGTTTATGCGTTCTACCGCATGTTTACTTCCCGCAATATTACTACCATCAATGCACGCCAAAGTAGCACTTTCTCGCGTCACACTACTGCTCATACTTATTCATACCACCCGTATTTCACTATCTCTTCGCGAACTAGTGCACCTATTAGGTGTGTTGGGGACACAAGAGACTTCTTGCTTTGTGGTTGCAGGGTTGCATGAGAGGGATATCTTTGACCTCTTCCTCCCGAGTTCGATAAACCTTGGGTGATCCACTTAGGAAACTTGCTGCTACTACAACCTCTGCTCTTGAGGCCCAACACTACTACAAGAATAGAAGCACCAGACATCGACGTTTGCTGAAGATCAACGGTTGACACAAGATCAAATTTCCTTGTCAATCTGGCACTGACCATGGCTCCCTTTTTTGGGCTACACCAAGCGCACCCGACAAATCGTCAGGTTTCAAGATCGCGCGTGTCAAATTCGTGAGTTCCTTGAATTTTGTACCAAAACGTTGTCCATGGTCTACAACTCCATGTTCCCTCGAAATATTCAGCCTAAGACGCTTCCTGAGTTGATGACCAAGTTTAAGGACTCGCATCAAATCCATGGTTTTGTAAGAGCTCAACTAGTAGCTGGTGCCAGATTTGCCCTCATTATGCTTCAGATCTGCCACTCAAAACTGGATATGACCAAGGTGGTTGAGACTGTCCACACCAAGCCGAGGCGACGGCGGAGGGGTGTCGACAAAATCGATGAGGTAGTTACACCAGTGGCTGAAGAAATAATCGATGACCTTCTTCGAATGGACGCCGACTTTTTTGTAGACGGCCATTATGCCGATTTTTCCGTGCTCTCTCGAAGAAGACAGAATAAACATTGATGATCCTGTTAGGTCGCACTGAATATTCCCTCTTCGGTAGACAACTATCTTGTCAAAAGAGCCTGTAACTTGCTTGTATATATTGTAAAACACAGATATGTACTTTTCTTTTCCCTAGCCCCCGAGTGTCTCGGTGGCTAGTGTCTTTATTTTTATTGTTTTTGCGAGGTATTTTAAACCAAGGCAAAGATCTTTGTAAATTTATATGTTGTATAATTTTTCTTGTGCGGAACGAAACTTGTCGGGTAAGAAAACCCCGAACCTGTCGAAGAAAAAAGATATACATCACCAATATCTTTATTATATTGCAAACAGAGCCCGCCTAATCAAAACCTTCCAGCCCCACTGTGCCCCTAAAGGAAAAGAGTGCGTCTCAAAACTCGCGGCGTTTCAGTACATTGTATGTTTACATATATATCTTTACTCGAGCATAGAAACGCCTAAGTTGCGCCACGTTCCAGGATTTGGCTCTGCAATCCCTGTCTTCTTGTTCTTTATCCTGTACGCTCCTCCTTCAATTACTTGAGTGACGATATAAGGGCCTAGCCAAGGCGACTCGAATTTCTCATGGCTATCTTGTGTGAGCCGAAGAACCAGGTCGCCCACTTGGCAAGATCTTGGTCGCAATCGTTGACTCGTGATAGTTTTTCATATCATCGATATTTGGCGACTCGTGACAACACTTCTCGCGAGCCTGGTCGTGCATCCATATCATCTTCCAGCGCCTTTCTCGAGGTTCTTCATCAAACTCCACTCACTTTGGGGAATTGTGTTCTATTTCTATCAACACCGCCTTAGCTCCATGAACTAAAAACGGGGTTTCATGGTCGTGTGGGTGTTGTCTCGTATGCTCCATAGCACTAGGTAACTCCTCCGGCCAAGTATGCCGAGCTTTCTCCAAAGGTCCTATAGGCGCTTCTTGATACCGTTGCAGATGACGCCGTTTGCTTTCTCGACCATTGGTTTGTAGGTGCGCCACTCGATGCAAAATGTAGCTTGATACCTACCTGCACAATAAGCCTTGAATTCCTTTGACGTGAAATTGCTACCATTGTCTGTGACGTGCTATGAGGAACTCCAAACGGAAAACGATGCTTTGATGAACTTGACCGCCGATGCTGCATCTGGCAATTTATTGGTTTTGCTTCAACCCACTTGGTAAACTTGTCGACAGCTACAAGCATATACTCGTATCCTCCTGGCCACGCCTTATGCAATTTGCCACCATATCGAGACCCCATTGAGCAAAGGGCCACCACAAAGTATTGGCAGTCTCTGTCATTTGAGAATGAGGTTTTGCGCAAACCTTTGACACGCATCACAGGCACGCACTATGTCTTTCGCATCCTCGATGGCTGTTAGCCAATAAAACCCTGCTCGAAAACCTTGGCCGCAATAATCTGTTGCTTGCATGGTGTCCACATACTCCCTCGTGCACATCTTTTAAAAGCACTCACCTTCTTCAGCTGTGACGCACCGCTGCAAGACTCCCGATATACTTTTCTTATAAAGCTTTTCTTAAACCACGGTAAAAGGCTTTGATCGTCGAATGCTTCTACTGGATCGTCGGGTATCTGCTGCCTTGAGATATATGCAATATAAGCCTGCATCCATGGTACTTGTACTACCATTACCTCGTGCGATTCCTCCTCATCTCGAGATACGCCTGCCTCGAGGGCTGCCGAAGGCCCCAAGCCTTTCTCGACCTTCTTTTTCTTCTTGGGTTGTTTCCTCGCCTTAGTCGACCTTTCACTTATCTCTTCCCAAAATACTCCGGGTGGTATTGCTAAGCACTCGCACCCGATATTTGCCGTAACATCGCTTCACACATCGGGCCTACTAACATGATTCACCTCACACCCGTCAAAAAGCTTTTCGAGGTCATTGTATAACTCTTTGTATGATATCATGCTTATCATTGACTGCTGCCACATTGATTCATCACTTGTTGAGCTACCAGCTGGGAGTCGCCGATATTTTTAATCGGGTCACACCACAAGCCTTCGCCATCTTTATCCCATGTATCAGTGCTTCATACTCGCCTCGTTGTTAGATGCGTTGGAAAACGTCATCCGTAGCACATACTTTAACTTATCTCCTGAGGTGAAACTAGTATCACGCGATGCTCCCGCTCCTTCTAACCTCTGGACCCGTCGGGTTCATGGTCCAGGGTTCTCGATAAATCAGAGGTCCGGTGTTTTGCAGCTCCATCCACTCTGCGACGAAGTCTGGTAAGATCTGCGACTTTATTTTTCTTTTTTCATATGTGATGTCCTAAGGGGAAAGCTCTATTCCCCAAAGTGAGACACTGACCGTAGCTTCCGGTGATGACCCACAAGCATAGGGGATCGAAGTTTCGAGGGAAGTATTACCCAATTTATTGATTCAACACAAGGGGAGACAAAGAATACTTGTAAGCCTTAACAGCGGAGTTGTCAATTCAGCGCACTGGAAACAGACTTGCTCGCAAGAGTTTATTAGTAGTAACAGTTATGGCAGTGGAAATAGCGAAATAACAAATAATAAATAAAGACAGCAATAGTGATTATAGTAAACACAGATTAAAATACTGTAGGCATTAGGACGGATTTAACGGCGTTGCATATGAGAGAAACTCATATAACAATCAAAAGGGGGCATTTGCAGATAATAATAAAAGGTATCCAAGTACTAATCAATCAATAGGCATGTGTTCCATATTTAGTCGTACGTGCTCGCAATGAGAAACTTGCACAACATCTTTTGTCCCTTGACCATGGCAGCCTGGCCTCTAGGGAAACTAATGGATAGGTACTCCTTTTAATAGAGTACCGGAGCAAAGCATTAACACTCCGTGAACACATGTGATCCTCACATCACTACCATCCTCCGGTTGTCCCGATTTCCACTGGGGCCATTGGTTCCGGACACGACATGTGTATACAACTTGCATGTAAGATCATAAACAACGAATATCTTCATGAATCAATAACATGTTCAGATCTGAGATCATGGCACTCGGGCCCTAGTGACAAGCATTAAGCATAACAAGTTGCAACAATATCATAAAAGTGACATCTACGGATACTAGGCACTATGCCCTAACAATCTTATGACTATTACATGACCAATCTCATCCAATCCCTACCATCCCCTTCAGCCTACAGCGGGGAATTACTCACACATGGATGGGGGAAACATGGCTGGTCGATGGAGAGGCGTTCGGTGATGGCGGTGAAGATCTCCACCCTCCTCCACGGGAGTGCCAGAACGGAGACTTCTGGCTCCCGCGACGGAGTTTCGCGTGTACGGTCGGAGGGTTTCTGCTTCGACTCTCTCCGTGCTTCAGGTCGAAACCACAGTCCAAATGCCAGAGGTCGCCGAGGGGCCACACCACATGGCCGCGCGGGCCCCCCCTGTCGCGCCGCCATGTGGTGTGGGGCCCTCGGCCTCACCTCCTTTGCCCTTCTGGCTCCGTCAGTATTTTGGTAAAATAGGGCCTCTGCAAGAATTCCGAGGATTTTCCGAAAGTTGGATTTCTGCACAAAAACGAGACACTGTATTCTGCTGAAAACAGCGTTAGTCCGTGTTAGTTGTATCCAAAATACACAAATTAGAGGCAAAACAATAGCAAAAGTGTTCGGGAAAGTAGATACGTTTTGGACGTATCAACTCCCCCAAGCTTAGCTTATTGCTTGTCCTCAAGCAATTCAGTTAACAACTGAGCGATAAAAGAACTTTCACGAACACATTTGCTCATATGATGTATATATTCTCATGCTATGGCTAATACTTAAACAGTTCATAATGAGATACATGCAAATAAGATCATCCAACAGCTATGTCAATCATGGAGAGGTACCAACAATTAATAATAAGCACCATGAATCATGTATATAAGCAGGATTGCAATGTTCATAAGAGAATATGATAAAGTGGTATCTCGCTTGCCTGTATTTGATCGGCAAAACATAAATGCCGAGGCACCTCTTGAGTTCATAGAAAGACTAGAAGTAGTGATTGTCAAAGATAAAAGCATCAAAGTTATACCACAATCAATCATATTTTGAGACAAGCATATTATACTAAGAATGACAGTTGTGCTCTCAAGATAGTGCTCAAAGAAAGAATGGAGACACAACATAAAAGTAAAAGATTGACCCTTCGCAGAGGGAAGCAGGGATTAACATGCGCTAGAGCTTTTCATTTATAAAACAGGAGTAAAATTATTTTGAGAGGTGTTTGTTGTTGTCAACGAATGGTAATGGGTACACTAACTACCTCATCAACCGGACTCACAAGAGCGGCTCCCATTTATTTATTTTTGGTTGGCACTCCTTCCAACCTTTCTTTCACAAACCATGGCTAACCGAATCCTCGGGTGCCTGCCATCAATCACATACCATGAAGGAGTGCCTTTTTATTTAAGTTTTATTATGATGATGACACTCCCCCAACCTTTGCTTACACAAGCCATGGCTAACCGAATCCTTCGGGTGCCGTCCAACAATCACAAACCATGGAGGAGTGTCTATTTAAGTTAATTAATTTGGGACTGGGAATCCCATTGCCAGCTCTTTTTGCAAAATTATTGGATAATGATGCCACTAGTCCATATGAGAGTCCGTCAAAAGTAAATGACAAGGTTGAAAGTTAAACACCACATACTTCCTCATGAGCTATGAAACATTAACACAAATTGAGAAGCATTTGAAAGTTTTAAAGGTAGCGCATGAGAATTTACTTGGAATGGTTTGAAATGCCATGCATAGGTATTTATGGTGGACACTTTGGAACAACTTGGTTTTCAGGTGTTTGGAAGCACGAGCGGCGTTCCCGCTCAGTACAAGTGAAGGCTAGCAAAAGACTAGGGAGCGACAAATCAAGAGAGCAGTAACTGTCATAATCATGCTTGCGGCAAAATAAATTAACGGAGGCATAAAAGTGATACAAGAACTCTGAAGCAATATAAATCATCGAGGCTTAATTGACTTTTGTTCAGTCATATGCATGCGTGAGCATGTGCCAAGTCGATATAAATGAATTATTCAAAGGAGGATACCACAATGCCATACTTACTTATGAATAAAACAATGCAAGCGAACATCCATGACATGCTACTCATATTAATAAATTGGAACTAAACATGAGAGATCATTAACTACTAGACTTTCTCAAATAACATATACCTCACATGAACCAACTAAGCATGCTCATATGGATGAGTATATGTACAAAAATGAAAGCAAATAGAGTTCATACCAGCCTCTCACCACAATCAATTGTCGTAGATCGTCATTATTGCCTTTTCACTTGTGTAGCTTGGATGAAATGAAACCACGCTCCAGCCACCGAAGACCATTGAACTCATGATGAACTTTACAAACCAAAGAAGAACAGCAAATATTTTTGGTGTTTTCGAATTAGAAACAAGAACGAAAGAAAACAAGCAAACAAAGCAAAATTTGGGTTTTCTTGTAGCAAACCAATGATAGCAAATAAAGCAAACTAAGAGCAAGGTACCAAATAAACAAATGGTGAAGAGAAACAACAGAAATATTTTTGGTCTTTTTGTGTTTTAGGAAAGAAACAAAGTGAAAACAAAAGAATGCAAACTAACAGAAACACAGAAAAGCAGGATGACAGAAATCTGCCAAAATCCTGACAGCAGTACAGAAATCGAAATTAACAAAAATCTTCCATTGCTCAGACAAAAAAGTGTTCAACTAATGAAAGTTAGATAACAACCTGGGGAACATGCTCAAAAATTGGCAACTCAAAATAACGTTCTGGCTGTGCGTACGAATTTTTTTGGTAACAGCACAGAATCTGTTTTTGGACAGCACTTCCCCAAATATCATCTCCCTCTCATTAGAAAACCACTCTAGAGACTAAGCAAGTATGTACAAGTATCCAGCAACCATAATATGCAAAGAATGAGTGATGCTGGTATACCTCCCCCCAAGCTTAGGCTTTTGGCCTAAGTGGAGTTCATTCCCACGGTCCCCATGAAGTGGTGTCTTCGTAGTATGACGAAGACGACCCGGTTCCATGTATGTGCTGGAGGAAACGTCGGGGTACGTGACGGTGTAGTCGTAGGAGGGCTCGGCGTTCTCGGAGTCATGTTGCTGGTGGAATTCCTGTATCTTCATATGTTCCTCCACCGCCTCCTTAGTGAGCGACCATGATTGCCTGTCAATATTGAACAAACCTGGCTGGGGAAGAGGGATTTCCTTCTCATTCCCATCAGCAAACAACATTCTATAGACCATATTATCTATAGTGGAGTCAGTAGTAACAAAACGATGGCTCTTCATAGCAGCAATATCTAGTTTCCTAGGGGTTAATGGTACATCATTAGAATCAAGAGGAATATCTAGATGTGTTAGAATGCGTGATGCAATAGTTCCTCCAAAAATAGGCCCCCTGCTAGACAGGCGGCGAGCAATAAGAGAACCAAGATGATAAGGTGTCTCTCCAGTAAGTGCAACATTCAAGAAAGCAAGATGGTAGCTAGAGATGTTGCTAGTATTTTCTCTACCCAAAATGCTAGTACCAATGTAATATGCGAAATATTTAATAGCGGGGAGTTGAATGTTTCTTATCTTCCCTCGCTGGATGGTGCGGCAATCATCCCCGGTGATCCCTCGGTAGAGCTCCAACAAGTCCCGGGGGTTGTCATCAATCCTCCTTGCTGTACCTACAGGGGCAATACCCAATGCACAACAAAATTCTTCCAATTTCATGGTAACAGGAATATCATAAATCTTGAATGCGACTGTCGGCTCATATTCCGTGTTGTGGAACTTGAAGCTCTCAACGAAAACTTTGGTGAGCCTGTAATATTGTCCCCTCTCGTCTCCCACGTAGGTGGCTAGGCCTGCCCTGTTGACAAGGGTGAAGAAGTCATCCAATATCCCTGCATTGGTCAGAAACTCATAACAGGGGAAGGATGAAGCATTAGGAGCCCCATGGTCCTCCTCGGGCGCGAAGCTAGGCGCGATGACATCCTCATTGTAGGATCGCCTAATTTGAGTAGACGCCCTTGAGGGCCTACCGGTGCTGGTTGTTGCTTTCTTGAACAACTCTCCAAATTTGAATTTCTTCATCTTCCCCTTCTGAAATTTTCAACAATCATTATAAAATTTGATTTCAAGGTATGTAATTGAAGGGAACTACTATAGGAACTTGCTAGAGTACTACACATGCATCAAAACTAATTTCTACCACTTAGAACAAGCATGCAAGCTCACTAAACATGTTATCTACAGCAGCAAAATATTCAAGATATACTTAACCAAATGAAATTCTAATTGGACAATCAAAGGAGTCACATACCAAGGAGTAAATGTGCCAAATTTCAAAGAAATCTGGGCTGAGCAAGGAGATCGAAAAATCGCGAGTTCTTGAGCAGAAACGCGAGTGAGAGAAACTTGGTACGAGCTTTTTCGGGAGAGAGAAGATGCTGGGAGGAAGATGATGAAGTGGGGCAAGGGGTGGCCCACACCACAAGGTGGCGCGGCCCCCTTGCTGGCCGCGCCGGCCTATGGTGTGGCACCCCTGGTGCCCCACAGGTCATCCTCTGGTGCTCCCAGGTGCCTCGTCGAAAAATAGGACCAACGGTGTAATTTTTGTAATTTTTAGAGAACTTTGAAAAATGCACATTTCTGGGTATTAAATTAATGATTACTGCGCAGGAAAATGATTTCTAAAATCTTAAATGACTAAAGCATATTGCAAAACAAAAAGCAAGTAAAGTAGGGAGAAAGAAAGAAAGAAAGAAATGTTGTTTAGCTCTTTTATGCAATAAAATATACTTGTTAACAAGGTTGATCAAGTCTTGCTACCAAATAAATTTTATATGACATAAGAAGAAATAAACCTCAAATCAATCATGTTACCTTATATTGAATTGATATGGATCCAATCACAAGAGTTTGATATTCTTCTTTAGGCTCATATATAGGACAATCAATGGATCCCACTTTGATAGTTTTCACATTAAAAATTGTATTGACTCCACATACTTTATCAATCCTCTTGGGAAAATAGACAGTATGTTCCTTATCATCAACATTGAAAGTAACCATGCCTTTATTGCAATCAATAACAGCCCCTGCAGTATTAAGAAAGGGTCTTCCAAGAATAATGGACATATTATCATCTTCAGGCATTTCCAACACAACAAAATCAGTTAATATCAAGCAATGCTGAGTAACTTGAACAGGAACATTTTCACATAAACCAACAGGAATAGCAGTAGATTTATCAGCCATTTGCAAAGATATATCAGTTGGTATCAATTTATCTAAATCAAGTCTCTTATAAAGAGAAAAAGGCATCACACTCACACCTGCTCCCAAATCACATAGAGCAGTTCTAACATAATTATTCTTGATGGAACAAGGAATAGTCGGTATACCTGGGTCGCCCAACTTCTTTGGAATCTTACCATTGAAGGAGTAATTAGCGAGCATAGTAGAAATTTCCTCATTGGGGACTTTCCTTTTGTTAGTAACAATATCTTTCATATACTTTGAATAAGGAGGCAATTTAATAGCATCAGTCAAAGGAATTTGCAAAAATAAAGGTTTCATCCAATCACAAAATTTATTATAATGTTCCTCTTCCTTTGATTTTAGTTTCTTAGCAGGAAAAGGCATTTGCTTTTGAACCCAAGGTTCTCTTTCATTACCATGTTTCTCAGTAATAAAATCTTCTTTAGTGTACTTTTTATTTTTAGCAGGCTTTTCAGGTTCTTTTTCAACCTCTTCTTTATCAGGAGTATCATTCTTATCATTATCTTCCTCATGTTCATTACCACTTTCAGTTTCAGCATCAGAAATAGAAATACTATTAGGATCATTAACAGGTTCAGAGGATTCTACAACATTCTTATGTTTCTTTTTCTTTTTCTTAGATGGAGCACTAGTTTTAATTAGTTGAGAATCTTGTTCAACTCTTTTGGGATGCCCTTCAGGATATAGAGGATCCTGGGTAGAAGCACCACCTCTAGTTGTTACTTCACAAGCATGTTTTTCTTTAGAATTATTTCCCAACAAGTCATTTTGCACTTTAGTAAGTTGATCAATTTGAGTTTGAACCATTTGAAAATGTTTAACAAGTATCTTAACATCATTGGAGGTTCTCTCCACAATACCATGCAATTCACTAATAGCTCGAGAATTTTCCATTAAATGATTCTCTACTCTCATATTAAAGTTTTCTTGCTTAACAATATAATTATCAAATTCATCTAAGCATTGAGCAGGAGATTTTGAATACGGAATATCTTCCCTAGTAAAGTGTTGAAGCGAGTGTACCTCAATCATGGATGAAGGGGGAATTGTCTCACATATATCTTCTATAGGAGGTAAATTCTTCACATCTTCAGGTTTAATACCCTTCTCCTTAAGAGACTTCTTGGCTTCCCTCATATCTTCATCATTCAATTTAATCATACCCCTCTTCTTCACTATTGGTGTCGGGGTTGGTTCAGGTGTAGACCAATCATCATGATTCCGGCCTATTTTAGCCAATAATTCTTCAGCGTCGTCTGGAGTTCTTTTCCTGAAAACACAACCAGCACAACTATCCAGGTATGCCCTAGACTCAATAGTTAGTCCACTATAAAATATATCAAGTAAATCATGCTTTTCTAAATCATGGTCAGGCTGAGCTCTAATAAGAGAACAAAATCTAGCCCAAGCCTCAGGCAATTTCTCTCCATCTTCCTGGTCAAAATTATAAATTCTCTGCAAAGCAGCATGTTGAGCACTAGCAGGAAAGTATTTTCGAAAGAAAACATCACGCAAGTCAGTTGGACTTTTAATAGAACCAGGAGGCAAATTATTATACCAAGTTTTAGCATCATCCTTTAATGAGAATGGAAAAATTTTAGCGACAAAATAAGTACGCATCTTGACATCATCAGAAAACACGCCACTAAGAGTAGATAACTCAGTCAAGTGTTCAACAGCACTTTCTTTTTCAGTACCACAAAAGGGTGTTTTCTCAACAATAGCTATATGAGATAGATCAAGAGAAAAATCATAATCTTTATCCCTAATGTTTATAGGAGATGTGGCAAATTTAGGATCAGGAGATGGTTTATATCTAACAGCATGTTCTGCAAGCAACTTTTTAATTTTTCTTGCATCAGTAGTAGCATTGCATTTTTCAATAAAATCATCATCAAGCTCTACATAATCTTCATCAAGATCATCACTAGAATAATCAAGTTCAGGTGATTTAACAGGTGTAGTAGCATTAGGAGTTTCAGTATTTTCAATTTGTCTAGACTTAGCAATTGTAGCATCTAGAAAAGATCCCAATGAACCACTATCATCAAGCACAGCAGAAACATTATCAATATTACGAGAATTTTCAGATTCAGCAGAAGTACCAGCATGTGAAGCATGTGGCGGTGAAACAAGTTTATCAATCACAGAGGGTGAATCAAGAGCAGCAGAGGTACTCAGAGTTGTACCTTTTCTTGTAGTGGATGGTAATATGGCGATCTTAGTATCGCGAGGTTTACCCATAATGGAGGATTTGCAGCGAACAATATCAATCCAAGTGAACTTCCAAATAAAGCCTCCCGGCAACGGCGCCAGAAAATAGTCTTGATGACCCACAAGTATAGGGGATCGCAACAGTCTTCGAGGGAAGTATTACCCAATTTATTGATTCGACACAAGGGAGACAAAGAATACTTGTAAGCCTTAACAGCGGAGTTGTCAATTCAGCTGCACCTTGGAAACAGACTTGCTCGCAAGAGTTTATTAGTAGTAACAGTTTTATGGCAATAGCGAAATAACAGCGAAATAAAGACAGCAGTAGTGATTATAGTAAACAGCAGGATTAAAATACTGTAGGCACAGGGACGGATTTAATGGGCATTGCATGGATGAGAGAAACTCATATAACAATCAAAGCAGGGGCATTTGCAGATAATAATAAAGCGGTATCCAAGTACTAATCAATCAATAGGCATGTGTTCCATATTTAGTCGTACGTGCTCGCAATGAGAAACTTGCACAACATCTTTTGTCCTACCAGCCGGTGGCAGCCGGCCTCTAGGGAAACTACTGGATATTAAGGTACTCCTTTTAATAGAGTACCGGAGCAAAGCATTAACACTCCGTGAACACATGTGATCCTCACATCACTACCATCCCCTCCGGTTGTCCCGATTTCTGTCACTTCGGGGCCATTGGTTCCGGACAGCGACATGTGTATACAACTTGCAGGTAAGATCATAAACAACGAATATCTTCATGAATCAATAACATGTTCAGATCTGAGATCATGGCACTCGGGCCCTAGTGACAAGCATTAAGCATAACAAGTTGCAACAATATCATAAAAGTGACATCTACGGATACTAGGCACTATGCCCTAACAATCTTATGACTATTACATGACCAATCTCATCCAATCCCTACCATCCCCTTCAGCCTACAGCGGGGGAATTACTCACACATGGATGGGGGAAACATTGCTGGTCGATGGAGAGGCGTTGGTGGTGATGGCGGTGAAGATCTCCTCCAATTCCCCGTCCCGGCGGAGTGCCAGAACGGAGACTTCTGGCTCCCGCGACGGAGTTTCGCGATGGCGGCGGAGGGTTCTGGCGACTTCGACTTCTCTCCGTGCGTTTTCAGGTCGAAACCAATAAGTAGTCCGAAGGGGGGCGTCGGAGGCCGGCCGAGGGGGCCACACCACATGGCCGCGCGGGCCCCCCCTGGGCCGCGCCGCCATGTGGTGTGGGGCCCTCGGGCCTCCACCTCCTTTGCCCTTCTGGCTCCGTCAATATTTTGGTAAAATAGGGCCTTCTGCAAGAATTCCGAGGATTTTCCCGAAAGTTGGATTTCTGCACAAAAACGAGACACCAGAGCAGTTCTGCTGAAACAGCGTTAGTCCGTGTTAGTTGTATCCAAAATACACAAATTAGAGGCAAAACAATAGCAAAAGTGTTCGGGAAAGTAGATACGTTTTGGACGTATCAGGTTATTCAGTATATTTGACAATGGTGCCTCATTGACCACTATTATCGGATGTGCCGAAAAATAGTGTCGTAACTTTCTTGCTGTTGTAAACACTCCATACGCTAACTTCTGATAATGCGGAACCTCTGTTTAGAAGGCGATAAAACTTCACTAATGAAGTATACCGGCCTTTGTACTCCATCACTACAAGAAAAGTTGCCATGGCCGACGAAGTTGAAGTCGCGCCGTGGTTGCTGGTGTACCATGGCCGACGATTTTGGTCCCTCCGTGGTGCATGTCAAAACTTTTTTTTTCTCGTTTTTGAGGCCACCTAGCCCGACGAAAGCGGCCAAAACGTGGCGTATGGTGGCCCGGGACGTGGTGCATCTCGAAATCTCGGGTTCGCCGGCCGAGTCAACGCAAATCCGCACCGCCGAGGGATGTAGGGCCCAGATGGCAGCCTCTCTGGCATTGTTTTTTTCTACATCGCGCCATCTCGTTCAACGTTCTCCGATCGAGCCGTTTACGATGCAGGATCATGGGTCCCGCATGTCATCCTCTATGAACCAAAATTCTTTCTATTCTTGGATTTTTTTGACCCCCTGATTTCTGGCTACTTCCTTTTTCTTTTGATCCCTTGCCGCCTTGGAAACGTTGAGACCGCTGCTGCTAAATGGGACCCGCATGTCATCCTCTATGTGCAATCAACTTTCTTTTCTTGGAGTTTTTTTGGCACCTCAAATTTGGTCACTTGCCTTTTTCTTTCGATCCGCCTCTCAAACGGTGATACCGCTGCTGCTAACGGGACCCGCATGTCATCCTCTATGTACTATAAAACTTTCTTTTCCTGGATTATTTTTGGCACCTCATATTTGGTCACTTGCCTTTTTCTTTCGATCCCCTGCCGCCTCTCAAACGGTGATACCGCTGCTAACGGGACCCGCATGTCATCCTCAATGTACTATAAAACTTTCTTTTCTTGAATTATTTTTGGCTCCTCATATTTTTTCACTTGCCTTTTTCTTTCGATCCCTGCCGCCTCTCAAACGGTGATACCGCTGTGCTAAATGGGACCCGCATGTCATCCTCTATGTACTATAAAACTTTCTTTTCTTGAATTATTTTTGGCACCTCATATTTGGTCACTTGCCTTTTTCTTTCGATCACCCGCTGCTCTCAAACGGTGATACCGCTGTTGCTAAATGGGACCCGCATGTCATCCTCTATGTACTATAAAACTTTCTTTTCTTGGATTTTTTTGGCACCTCATATTTGGTCACTTGACTTTTTCTTTCGATCCCTCTGCCTCTCAAACAGTGATACCGCTGTCAAATGGGACCCGCATGTCATCCTCTATGTACTATAAAACTTTCTTTTCTTGGATTTTTTGGCACTCATATTTGGTCACTTGTTTTTTTCTTTCGATCCCTCGCCTCAAACGGTGATACTGCTAAATGGGACCCGCATGTCATCCTCTATGTACTATAAAACTTTCTTTCTTGAATTATTTTGGCTCCTGATATTTTTTCACTTGCCTTTTTCTTTCGATCTCATGCCACGTTTGAAACGTTGAGGAACCTGCTAGGCTCATGGGACCCGCATGTCATCCTCTATGTACTATAAAAGTTCTTTTTCTTGGTTTTTTCACCATCTGATTTTTGGCAATTTTTTTTTTTTTTCCTGCCACCTCTCAAACGCTGATACCGCTGCTGCTAAATGGGACCCGCATGTCATCCTCTATGTACTATAAAATTTTCTTTTCTTGAATTATTTTTGGCTCCTCATATTTGGGCACTTGCCTTTTCTTTCGATCTCATGCCACGTTTGAAACGTTGAGGAACCTGCTGCTCATGGGACCCGCATGTCATCCTCTATGTGCTATAAAGTTTCCTTTGTTGGATTTTTTCACCCTCTGATTTTTGGCTTGCCTTTTTCTTTTGATCCCCTGCCCCCTTTGAAACGTTGAGTAAGCTGTTGGCTCAAGGGACCCGCATGTCATCCTCTATGTCCATCAACTTTCTTATTTTTTTCACCCCCTAATTACTAGCTACTTTCTTTTTCTTTTGATCTCAAGCCGCATTACAAACATTGAGACCGCTGCGCAAAATGGGACCCACATGTCATCCTCATGTACAATAAAGTTTCTTTTCTTGGATTATCTTTTGCTCCGATATTTTGTCACTTGCCTTTTTCTTTCGATCTCATGCCGCCTTTGAAACGTTGAGTAAGTGCTGGCTCATGGGTCCCGTATGTCATCCTCTACGAACAATAAAAGTTTCCTTTCTTGGAGTTATTTTTGACCCCTAATTTCTGGCTATTTGCCTTTTTCTTTGATCTGCCCCTTTGAAACGATGAGGACGTGTTGGCAGGTCGGTCCCACAAGTCATCCTCTATGAACAATAAAAGTTTCCTTTGATGGATTTTTTTGAACCCCTAATTAATTTCTGGATATTTTTTTTCTTTGACCCTGCCGCCTTGGAATCGTTGAGGATGCTGCTGCCTCATGGGTCCCGCATGTCATCCTCTCAGAACTAAATGTTTCTTTTCTTTGATATTGTTTACCAAATGATTTTTGGCTTATTTTTTCTTTCGATATCCTGCCGCCTTTAAAACATTGAGGACGCTGCTGGCTCACGGGTCCCACATGTCAGCCTCTATGAACAATAAGCGCTGAGGCGCTGCTGCCTCATGGGTCCCGCATGTCATCCTCTCAGAACGAAAATGTTTCTTTTCTTGGATTTTTTACCAACAGATTTTTGGTTTATTTTTTCTTTCCATGCCGCCTTTAAAACGACGCTGGCTCTGGGTCCACGATGTCAGCCTCCCCGTACAAGAAACATGTGATATCTTGATTATTTTGCAGACAATAAACAGTGTATTGCGCTCTGAGCTATTGCAAACGGATAAATTAAATCTTTATTTTTACAACATATATCTTGAATCTCCTTGTTTTTTGTTTTGGCGAAGCATAGGACTTTCCTGTTTTTTTTTTGAGAAAAATCCGAACTATCATGTTCTGGAGTGGGCTGAAATTGTACGTGTCAAAAGGCCCAGAAGGATAGTTCGAAGGCCCAGATGTCTAGATGCAGCCCAATTGAAATCTTTCTTTTCTTGGATTTTTTTCACCCCCTGATTTCTGGCTACTTCATTTTTCTTTTGGTCCTGTGCCGCCTTGGAAACGTTCGACCACAAAATGGGACCCGCATGTCATCCTCTATGTACAATAAAGTTTCTTTTCTTGGATTATTTTTGGCTCCGATATTTGGTCACTTGCCTTTTTCTTTCGATCTCATGCCACGTTTGAAACGTTGAGGAATCTGGCTCATGGGACCCGCATGTCATCCTCTATGTACAATAAAAGTTTGATTTCTTGGATTTTTTTCACCCTCTGATTTTTGGCTATTTCCTTTTTCTTTTGATCCCCTGCCGCTTTGAAACGTTCAGTAAGCTGCTGGCTCATAGGTCCCACATGTCAGCCTGTATGAACGATAAAGCTTTCCTTTCTTGGAGTTTTTTTGACCCCCTAATTTCTGGCTACTTTCTTTTTCTTTTGATCTCAAGCCGCATTTGAAACGTTGGGACCGCTGCTGCAAAATGGGACCCGCATGTCATCCTCTATGTACAATAAAGTTTCTTTTCTTGGATTATTTTTGGCTCCTGATATTTGGTCACTTGCCTTTTTCCTTCGATCCCATGCCACGTTTGAAACGTTGAGGAACCTGCTGGCTCATGGGACCCGCATGTCATCCTCTATGTACTACAAAAGTTTATTTTCTTGGGTTTTTTTTCACTCTCTGATTTTTGGCTATTTCCTTTTTCTTTTGATCCCCGCCGCCTTGGAAACGTTGAGTAAGCTGCAAACTCGTGGGACCCGCATGTCATCCTCTATGTACAATCAATTTTCTTTTCTTGGAGTTTTTTTACCCCCTAATTTCTGGCTACTTTCTTTTTCTTTTGATCTCAAACCGCATTTGAAACGTTGGGACAGCATGTCATCCTCTATGTACAATAAAAGTTTCTTTTTTTGGATTATTTTTCACCCTCTGATTTTTGGTCACTTGCCTTTTTCTTTCGATCTCATGCCGCCCTTGAAAACGTTGAGGAACCTGCTGGCCCATGGGACCCACATGTCATCCTCTATGTACTATAAAAGTTTCTTTTCTTTGATTTTTTTCACCCTCTGATCTTTGGCTATTTCCTTTTTCTTTTCATCCCCTGCCGCCTTGGAAACGTTAGTAAGCTGCTGACTGGTGGGACCCGCATGTCATCCTCTATGTACAATCAAGTCTCTTTTCTTGGATTTTTTTACCCCCTTATTTTTGGTCACTTGCCTTTTTCTTTCGATCTCATGCAGCCTCTGAAACGTTGAGAAGCTGCTGGCTCATGGGACCCACATGTCATCCTCGATACTATAAAAGTTTCTTTTCTTGGATTTTTTCACCCTCTTATTTTTGGCTGTTTCCTTTTTCTTTTGATCCCCTGCCGCCTTGGAAACATTGATTAAGCTGCTGACACAAGGGGCCCGCATGTCATCCTCTATGTACAATCAACTTGCAAGATCTTGGGGCGGAAGAGCTTGTATAAGTGGGACCCATATGTCATCCTCTATGTACAATAAAAGTTTCTTTTTCTTGGATTATTTTTTGCTCCTGGTATTTGGTCTCTTTCCTTTTTCTTTCGATCTCATGCCGCCTCTGAAACGTTGAGTAAGGTGCTGGGTCATGGGACCCGCATGCCATCCTCTATGTACAATCAACTTTCTTTTCTGGGAGTTTTTTTTACCCCTAATTTCTGGCTACTCTTTTTCTTTTGATCTCAAGCCGCATTTGAAACGTTGACACCGCTGCTGCAAAATGGGACCCGCATGTCATCTTTTATGTACAATAAAGTTTCTTTTCTTGGATTATTTTTGGCTCCTGATATTTGGTCACTTGTCTTTTTCTTTCGATCTCATGCCCCCTTTGAAACGTTGAGGAAGCTGCTAGCGCATGGGTCCCGCATGTCATACTCTATGAACAATAAAAGTTTCCTTCCTTGGAGTTATTGTTTACCGCTAATTTCTGGCTACTTCCTTTTTTCTTTTGATCCCCTGCCGCCTTGGAAACGTTGAGTAAGATGCTGACACAAGGGGCCCGCATGTCATCCTCTATGTACAATCAACTTGCAAGATCTTGGAGCGAAAGAGCTTGTATAAGTGGGACCCATATGTCATCATCTATGTACAATAAAAGTTTCTTTTCTTGGATTATTTTTTGCTCCTGATATTTGGTCACTTTCCTTTTTCTTTCTATCTCATGCCGCCACTGAAACGTTGAGTAAGGTGCTGGCTCATGGGACTGTACAATAAAGTTTCATTTCTTAGATTTTTTTTACCCACTGATTTTTGCTAACTTGCCTTTTTCTTTTCGATCATATGCCGCCTTTGAAATTGAGGTCGCCGCTGGCTCATGAGTCCCACAAGTCAGCCTCTATGAACAATAAACCTTTCCTTTGTTGTATTTTTTTTACCCCTAATTTCTGGCTATTTGCCTTTTTCTTTTGATCCCCTGCGGCCTTTGAAACGATGAGGACGCTGCTGGCAGGTCGGTCCCACATGTCATCCTCTATGAAGAATATAAGTTTCCTTTTTGGATTTATTTTTGACCCCTAATTTCTGGCTATTTGCCTTTTTCTTCTGATCCCTGCCGACTTCGAAATGATGAGGATGCAGCTGGCAGATCGGTCCCACATGTCAGCCTCTATGAACAATAAATGTTTCCTTTGTAGGATTTATTTTTTACCCCTATTTTCGGGCTACTTGCCTTTTTCTTTGAAACGTTGAGGACGCTACTGTCTCATGGGTCCCACATGGCATCCTCTCTGAACGATAAACCTTCATTTCTTGTTAACGACAGGTTTATCAGTATTATTTTCGCAGACTAATACAAGCTCTTTGGCTCCAAGATCTTGCAAGTTGATAGATTAAATCAAGGAATTATTAGGATATGTTTTAAATTTCAAATCCACTTTATGAATTTTTAAAAATACCGTTATCCATGTGGGTATGGAGCGATCAAGGATTTTCATATTGGGCATGAGCAGTTTCAAAAATTGGAACCCTATAATTCAAAATAAATAAAAACAACTTTTATGTAGAATCTCCGTGTATTTTTTTTTTGCCAATCATAGGATCTGTGTTTCATTAGAAAAGGGCCGAAATTGCATGAGCAGAAAGGCCCATTTGAAGTTATTGGGCTTCGACGGCCGGAGCAAGTAGACCGATAACAATTACCATGTAGATGTTCCTTGGCAACCCAAAAGTGAAATATTGGGCCCAACAGGGGAAGGTTGAACAGTACTTTTTCTATTGGGAAGGTGGTACATGGGGTTATCCTGACAAAAAAAATGGAACATGGGTTACTGAAGGTTGCCCATTTGTGCCTAATATGTTTGTCAGCAGGAGCTTTACCTTCCGCCGCCGCCGCTCCGCTTCCGCCGCCGCCGCCATGCCTCGTCGCGGGTCGAGCTACCGGTACGGCGGCGTCTCGAGCTCGGGGTACCGCAGCGTCCGCGCGCGCCCCAAATTAAGGTACTTCCTCCTCGGGACGGCACCTACGATAGGCTCGGCTGGCCTTGGGGCATTTACCCCTAGCCTCTTCCATGCTCAAGTTTTTGAAATGTTTCTGGCTCTGTTCAACACTGGATCAAATTTGTCAACATGACCATTCTTATGGATTGTGATGCCACTATTTCGTGTCTTCAAATGTTGTTCACGCTCATAGGAGCTGTAATGGACACCATTGGCATTGCAAGCTGCAGCTACCAACACCCTCTTATCTGGACCACGTGATAGGACAAGGAGATCAGCACTAACAGCGCCTGGATTCTCCGCATGGAGTTTCGAGATCTACGATTACAAAATAGACAAGAGGTCATCTCATGTGAAAACACATAGACAAGTCAGAGTGCAATTGAACATCTTACATATTTCTCAAACCAGTCCTGAAACCCACTCCCACGTGCCGATAGCTTTCCATTCGTTTCCATGTACAACCTGCAAAACATAGCCAAGTCAGCTGAATATATTTCATTTTGATACAAGTTCATAGTATATGCGAGGAACTGAGTAGTTCGTGTGCATAGTACTCACTTAACATATTCATCAGCCTCTGTAGCATTATTCAGCACATACCAAGACAGCTGTTCAAATTCAGACTGCTCTAATGTTTTTTCGGTCCTCTTTCCTATTAGCTCAACACCATGTTTAAAAACAGATCCTCCAACTTCCAAAATTCTGCGACCCCGATTGAATCTGGTCTCAATATCAGGAATATATCTTGAGGCAAATGTATATGCTTCAGCAGCAATATACGCCACTGCAATGCAAGCCTCCGGTCTAGCTTTGTTCCTAACTGTATTCTTGAAAGTGCACAGTCGACGTTCTATAGGGTACATCCATCCATACTGTACCGGACCTCTTAAAAGTGCCTCATCAGGTAGATGAACAGCCAAATGCACCATCACATCAAAGAAGGCTGGAGGATATATCAGCTCCAGCTTGCACAGGATTACTGCTATGTCCACCTTAAGACGTTCTACAACAGCTCTGCTTAGAGTTTTACTACATATTTCCCTAAAGAACCTTCCCAACTCTGCAATCACGTTGTACATATTTGGCTTCACTAAATCTTTAATGCCAATAGCTAAAAGCCTTTGCAGCAGGATGTGACAATCGTGAGTTTTCAACCCTTGGAGCTTGTTTCCTTCAGCATTGAGACAATTTGCAATGTTGGAAGCAAATCCGAACGGGAACATCACACCTCGGAGGTACTCACAAAATAATCTCCTTTTAGGCATCGGCAATGTGAATTCCGCGCCTCGAAATTTATAATGTTTTTCCTTGCCTTTGTTCACTTTGTCATTACGATCCAGTTGCAAGTGCCTGTTAACATTCAATGTTGCACAATCAATCCTAGCATTTGAGCTATCTTTTGTCTTGGATGGAATGTTGAGTAATGTGCCGACAATGCTGTCACATATATTCTTCTCCATGTGCATGATATCAATATTATGCCGAAGCTTCTTACCAGCCCAATACGGCAAGTCCCAAAGAGTGGTCCTGCGCTTATAAAATATTCTCGGTCTATCATTTTCCATTTCCTTCCTCTTGGTACGTGCTGCTATTTCACCTCCCATCTTCCTTTTGGTAGCTGCTAGACTCAGTTCATCTCGTCTCTTCTTCCTTTTTCTATCTGCTACTACTGCTGCTGCATCTTCTGTATTCTTCTCTGCTGTACCTCCATTTGGCAACGGGGAGAGAAACCGCTGGTTATTACTAAACCAAAACCGTCCCCGTGAGGCAAAGTTCTTCCCGTCCCCATCCCTGATAACTGCCACGGGGACATACTGCATACCATAACCACCACCATCGGGTTAACGGCTAACCAGCGGTTACCCATCCCTGACAATAGGCTAAAAAAAATTGAGCAGCACTTCTCTAGTACCTTAGCTAAAAATATTGACAGCAAATCAATAGGAGAAAACTGGGCACATAGCCGCACAGGGACACATAGCAGTTTAAGTTTCAGCCATTACATGACACAAATGGTAGGAGTAGCAGTTTAAGTTCAGCCATTACATGACACAAATCAATTGGCAGTTTAACTTCAGCCATTACATGACAAGAGTCATGACTCATGACAATACAGAATTCGAATGAACCGAAAATGAAGATAAATTGCAGTCTTTACTCCAAGCTTTGCTTCATCATTTCAGACTTGTAGAAGCACTGAAGTGCAGGCTGCGACTCACTAAACATTACAGCTTCAGGCCCTGCATAAGGTGAAAAGATTAGACTGAAAGCTTGTTCTATACAAGTATCATCATCCTGTCCGAAACAAGTGAATAACTGATGATCCATTCATCTATCATAGTAGTATCATCATCTTGTCCGAAACAAGCAAGTGAATAACTGATGATCCATTCATCTATCATAGTAGTATAGTGAAAATGCTACAGTATTAGAGATAGATGCTAACCTCGAGGCCTTCCTCAATATCTTCAAGAACACTCCAGAAGCTAGCTTCTTGTCCATTGTCATCATCTACAAGCAAACACAAATACAACAATTTAGACATGAAAAATAAAGGAATATAACTAGAGATGTTGCTCTATGCTCTCTGCTGTACGCCTGTACCTGCTGTGGCGGCTGGTGGTTTTCCTGGTTTAACATTTCTGACCGCTTCTAGGTGCGCCTCCAACTCGTGACTCTTAAAGTGCTGCGGTTTAGTCTTTTTACAGGCCTGATCACCAATAAATTGCAATTTTTTTCTATTTTTTCGGAAACTGTGATCTAATGGAAGGAAACGGCGATGGCCCATATAGCATATCTTGTTTATTATCCTCACTGCCAGCTGATCAGTATCACAGTGAACACATGCATTATAACCTGATGTTACTCTGCCTGACATAGTGCCCAAAGCTGGATAATCATGGGTGCAATACAGTACAGCAGCACGTAATAGAAAATTTTGTTCTTTAGGTTGACACACATCCCATGTAGGGACACCCTCCCATAATGTTTGCAAGTCTCTAATAAGAGGCTGCATGAACACATCAAAATCCTTCCCAGGAGATTTGGGACCTGGGATGAGTAAGGCCATCATACAGTTCGACTGATCGGTGCATGTCCAGGGAGCCTGGTTGTAAGGTGTAACTAGTACTGGCCACATGCTATACGAGTTGCTCATGTTGCCAAATGGGTTGAATCCATCTGTAGCAAGGCCAAGTCTCAGGTTCCTTGGATCTGCAGCAAAATCTGGATGATCCAGGTCGAATTGCTTCCATTCATCGCCATCAGCAGGATGCCTCAGTAAATCAGGGTCGGGCGTGAGAATCTCTTTGTGCCATCTTGTTTCCCGAGATGTTTGTTCTGAAGCAAACAACCTCTGCAATCTTTGTACAAGTGGAAAGTATCTCAGAACCTTCCAAGGAATCTTTTTCTTACCACCAGCTCCATCATGTTTCCATCTTGATTCCTTACATACTGGACATTCATCGAGGTCATTATACTCCATCCAAAACAGTGCACAGTTATTTTTGCAAAAATCAATCTTCTCATATCCAAGTCCCAGTACCTTGATGTACTGCTTCACCTCATAAAAGGATTTTGGCAGTCCAGCCCCAGGGAGTGCATCGCTGTATGTCTTCGCAACTGCATTGAACGCTTTATTGGTAATCCCCTGGTATGACTTGTCATGAAGTAATTTCACAATTAATTCGAATCTTGACACAACAGAACCAGGGGCCACTAAGCGCTTAGCATCTTCTATCAGGTCATGGAAAAGAGGCTTTTTGTGATAAGCATGGGGCTGTTGGCTTGCATATGGATACAGATCCCGTAACAAATTAGCAGTAGCCTCATCCTGGACGAGATCTTCAGGCTGATAACCATCAGAATAAAGAGGATCAATAATGTCAGGCTGATCATAGTGTTCACCATGGTTAATCCACCTGATATATGTCTGGTCCATCCCATAAACGAATAAATGATCTGAGACTACATGTTGAGGCTTGGACCCAATATTCAAACATACGCGGCATGGACAAATCACTTCCTTTGTCTTGTCGCCGTCAGTAAAATCACTAACGTGCTTCATGAAGTCTTCAATACCACTCAAATATGTTGGTGTGGTTAATGAGTCAAATAATATCCAAGTTCTGTCCATCTGTTGAGGAGATAGATGGTCAGAGAAGCGATAAGCTATTTCAACAAACAGGTCACCTACGAATGTAAGCAAGCATACCTGAGCAAACAGGTCGAATATAAAACTATAAATGCTACATTATTTGAGCCGATTTCAGCAAACAAACTGAGTGCAAAACTACGGCTACCTAGCGAACAGATTTTTTTAGGCTGACCACTGGGTTTCCCCACTTTGTATTTTTTTATTAATAAAAAGAGGGAAATATGTACAAAAGTTGCTGGAGAGCAGCAACTAAAAGGATCATAGATCCCAAGCAGCAAAATATATATATAATGTTCTACCCATGATATGATTTCCTCTTTGCCTTATGAACAAGGAGAGCAATTTCATCCTTGAATCTCTTGTGCCATCTATAAATGCTTGGGGGGAGGGGCGAACAGATCTATCGAAAGCAATACAATACCAACACATTCTTTCTTCTTTTTTGCCGTAATTCCGCCGATCTATTAGCAGTGCAAAGAAGCCAAAAGTAATAAGATTACATACAGGTTCATAGACCACCAGGGCCGTACCTGAGAATACGGAGGGCCTGAGCAAAACAAGAAATAGAGGCCCTCAACATGATCATTGGCAACTAAAATGATTTTATATATACTACTCACTCCATTTCAATAAACAATGCACCCTTGTTTTTCGTATTTTATCTTCGAAAAAATATTAATCTATATCTCTCTATTTAAAAATGATGTTTCAATTTTATGTAGATATACATGTATTTAGATGAGTTTAGTTTGCAGATACATGCAAGTTTTGATGAAGTTGAAACATATTTTTCAGGATGAAGTATATAAAAAAATTGATATAAAACTGGTATCATTAGAAAGTATTTTCCAACACGATTCTAACAATGCTGCTTATGTATTATATGATCGTGATATTGTTGTCCTATTTATTTGGTCAAGGTTCACATTGAAATGTGGTAAAATAAATTAAAAGAAGTGCATCGTGTGAAAAAGCAATCTAAGAATTCAAAAGTGCTAATTGTTAGTCGAAACATGACATCATTGAGACAAAATATTAATATTCATTGGAAGACTAACTGAATTAGCTGCACTCGCGATGAAAAAGAAAGAGAAGATACGGGTAAGAGCAAGTACAATAAGGTACAGTCTTTTTGTTTGTTTGTTTGGGTTGCTCATCAAGCTTATCGCTCGATACAATAAGGTACAGTCAGCGGGAGTGGTGTTTGGAACATGGGTGCATAGTGGGTGGTATCATAGAGTACTATCATAGATATGCTATATTTATTATAGTGGAGTATTGAAAATGGCATATATAGAAGGGGATATTGAGAATTGAGAGTGGCATAAACACAACTTCAGTTTTTGTAATGGCATAAACACAACTTGTGAATTGAGGAGTGGCATAGAACCAATTAACACTTGTTTCAATAACAGCCATCAAAAGCCAATCGAACGCACGAGAATGGATCCAAAATTTACCCATTTTAAGTTTCACGAGAAAATTTTAAACTTAAAATTCGTACTGCCTAGAAGTTTTTGAAACAAAAATCCAGTAAATCTTATATGTCGGGTTATGCATTCTGGGGGAGTTTCATCAGATTCAGCCATATTGTTTATCAATAAACCTCATTTTATGTTTTACAACCAACTTTAAACTTAAAATTCAAACTGTCCAGTAAAAAGAACAACATTCCAGTAAATCTTATATATTTCTTCTGCATTCCGGGAAAGATTGGTCGGATTCAAAAAAAATAGTTTGGGAATAAACATTGTTTTTGTCTGGAAACGACTTATTGTAGAGTGATTTTTGGTTGGATACATTCATGTGTGTTCGATTGGCTTTGGATGGCTGATATTGAACCAAAGTCAACGCTGGGCTTTTGACCTAGCTGAACGTCACTGGAGCTGCGTCAAAAGTCCAGCCATGACTTTGTCTCAATAACAGCCATCAAAAGCCGATCGAACGCACAGGAATGGATCCAACCAAAAATCACTCAACCGCTGGAATTTTGACCTGAAAGTCACTGAAGCTGTGTCCATACTTGCCCAACAGGTTGCGTATGAACGTAAACCAACATATCTGAGCAAACAGGTCGAATATAAAACTATATAACTAAATGCCACGTTATTTGAGCCGATTTCAGCAAACCAACTGAGGTCTATTTTTTTTAGGCTGGACAGTGGTTTCCTCGCTGTGTATTTTTCACTGTAATAAAAAAGAGGGAAAATGTTACTGGAGAGCAGCAACTAAAAGGATCATAGATCCCAAACAGCAAAATCTAGCTAAAAAGGTTATACCCATGATGATAAGCCATGATATGATTTCCTCTTTGCCTTACAAACAAGCAGTGGCGGACCTAGGATTTTAGGAAAGGGTATGACACAACAAAATTTTGGAGTTTCTATTGAATTTCTTTTGTCCTAATAAAAATAATTAAATAAAATACTTTCTCGGATTCATACTAATTAACTCAAATTTGTCTAGATATAAATGTATCTACTCAACAAACTTGTCTAAGATACATCAGTATCTAGACAAAGTTGAGTCAATTAATTTGGATTGAAGGGAGTATGTCAAAATGATTAAATAAAACAGATTTTGCATATAATCAAAATGTAAATTGTTGAAAAATGCACCGTTGACGGGGTGCTCTAATTTTGAACTGAATTCTCACTAAATATATATAATTAATCATATACTTGACTACCAAAGATTAATTATCAGTTGATTAATCGTATATACAGTAGCAAGATATTTCCTTTGATTAATCATGATATCTAATCAGGTCATGGTGCATGGCCATAGCTGGCCTTGTAGGCTTACACGCGAGACAAAATCGCACATCTTGAAAAACATGCAAGTAGACTGTTGGCTAAAGCCAATGCATTAATCAATCGGATGTCTAATCAATCGGTTACATGCACTAGCTCAGTGTTCGCATGGCTGCACGCCACATGTATTAGCACCGCATGTATACATATACATCACTCATCTTGATTAATTGCTCAGCTCATTAAACTATCAAAGATCTTGCACGGCTTGGACGCAGGGTATGCCGTGGCATATACGGCATACCCTGTAGATCCGCCACTGCAAACAAGGAGAGCCATTTCATCCTTGAATCTCTTGCGGCTTCTGTAAAAGCTTGGGGGCGAACAGATCAATCGAAAGCAATATAATACCAACAAATTCTTTCTTCTTTTTGGCCGTAAATCCACCGATGTATTAGCAGTGCAAAGAACCCAGAAGTAATAAGATTACAAACAGGTCCATAGAGGACTGGCACCAAGCGACGACTACAAACATTGGGCAATGGTGAGCAGTACAGTGTACAGTACGAACGAATTCGAGCAAATAGGTAAAGCGGAAAACAATGTCAAACAAACACATCGAGAGGAAAACAATATCAACCGATCGATTCGAACGAACTAACGAACTTATAAGGGCTGGGCGACGGCGACTGACTTCGATTGAGCTATAATGAATCGTACTTGCCCAGGCCTGAAGATAGCATGCATACCGTGAGGATCTACCAGCTGACCGCGCCTGCCGGTGCGGCTGGAGAAGAACGGCGCCACCAGCAGTCGCCGGCTGACGCGGCTGATAGACAGCGTGGGGAAGTTTTGGTGCGCGGCCTGGTTCACCGAGGGTGTGTCTAGAGAAGAACAGGGCGCCGAAGGAGGTGTCTAGAGAAGAACAAGGTGGGCTGGGTGCTGAGTTAAAGGCGAGCGTTCGAAATATTGGGCGCGCGTTCGAAAGTTTAGGAGCGCGAGGGAGGTGTCTGCTGTGCTGAGTTAAAGGCGAGCGTTCGAAATTTCCCCGTCCTCTTCTTTTTTGGGCTAATCTATCTATACCTCTATTCTATCTACATGTTTTTTATTTTTTTTCTATTCTATACATGAGTTTTTGAAATTGAATTTTTTCACTCTGTCAGCCTTCCGGCCAATGCTCATTTGAAGTAATTGAAGCTGTTGATTTGCAGCTTAGAGGTGCTATCTACCGCTCATCATACAAGGACTCTTCAGATCTAAACGGCTGTGAATGCACGGATTCGTCACCCATCCTTCCCTTGGACTGGCGATGCTGAAAGCCTGAAACACTGGAACCCTCTAGATACTTCGGGATACCTCACTGCCCCACATTATTAGACAGGCCTTTTCCGACACGGGAAGTCAAAAGTTGGGGGCTCCATGCAGTACATATGAATACTCGCTAGCTGCATGGTCTAGAAGCAGACTAGAGTAAATCATCAATTCGTCAAATCAATTGGTGTATAATTTTTTTTAGCAGCTAAGACGCCGGCATGAACCATTTTATCAACTTGAATGCTTACTACATGACATAAGAAGACTATGTACTTTGGTTTTTCATTTTTCTGATTTTTTAAATTTTGTGCCCATTTGAATCTTGGTCAAATCCTAGGTTTGACCAAGATTAAACAAGTTTAAAACATGAAAATGAAAAGGTAATCATGGATCCTTCTTAGTCACTCTAAAATGAAGCTTTTGGGATGTTCTTGAAAATTCCATGTTTGAAACCCAAAACGACTTCTCTTCATGCTTGACTTCATAAGACAGAGTTTAGGGGTTAGGGGGTAGATACATGATTTGTCTAGTTTGCATATATCTAGACCTTTTTTGTCAACTTTAATGCTTACTATATGACACAAGGAGACTATGTGCTTTGGTTTTTCATTTTTCTATTTTTTTTGAATTTTTTGCCCATATATTCGAATCTTTGTCAAATCCTAGGTTTGACCAGGATTTAAACAAGTTTAAAACATGAAAATGAAAAGGTAAGCCTGGATCCTTCTTAGTCACTCTAAAATGAAGCTTTTGGGAGGTTCTTGAAATTTCCATGTTTGAAACCCAAAACCACTTCTCTTCATGATTGACTTCATAAGACAGAGTTTAGGGTTAGGTAGATATATACATGATTTTCTGGTTTGAATATGTCTAGACCTTGTTTATCAACTTGAATGCTTACTATATGACATAAGAAAATTATGTGCTTTGGTTTTCATTTTTCTGATTTTTTTATGCCCGTTTGAATCTTTTGGTCAAATCTTAGGTTTGACCAAGATTTAAACAAGTTTAAGACATGAAAATGAAAAGGGGAGAATGCATCCTTCTTAATTAGTCACTCTAAACTGAATTTTGTAAGAGGTTTTTGAAATTTCCATGTTTGAAACCCAAAACCACTTCTCTTCATGTTGGACTTCATAAGACAGAGTTTAGGGGTTAGGGGGTAGATACATGATTTGTCTAGGTTGAATATGTCTAGACCTTGTTTATCAACTTTAATGCTTACTATATGACATAAGAAGACTATGTGCTTTGGTTTTTCATTTTTCTATTTTTTTGAATTTTATACCCATATATTTGAATCTTTGTGAAATCCTAGTTTTGACCAGGATTTAAACAAGTTTAGAACATGAAAATGAAAAGGTAAGCTTGGATCCTTCTTAGTCACACTCTAAAATGAAGCTTTTGGGAGGTTCTTGGAATTCCAATGTTTGAAACCCAAAACCACTTCTCTTCATGATTAACTTCATAAGACGGAGTTTAGGGTTAGGGGTAGATATATACATGATTTTTCTGGTTTGAATATGTCTAGACCTTGTTTATCAACTTGAATGCTTACTATGTGACATAAGTAGACTATGTGCTTTGGTTTTCATTTTTCTATTTTTTATATTTTATACACATATATTTGAATCTTTGTGAAATCCTAGGTTTGACCAGGATTTAAACAAGTTTAGTACATGAAAATGAAAAAGGTAAGCCTGGATCCTTCTTAGTCACACTCTAAAATGAAGCTTTTGGGAGGTTCTTGAAATATCCATGTTTGAAACCCAAAACCACTTCTCTTCATGATTGACTTCATAATACAGAGTTTAGGGTTAGGGGTAGATATATACATGATTTTCTGGTTTGAATATGTCTAGACCTTGTTTATCAACTTGAATGCTTACTATATGACACAAGAAGACTATATGCTTTTGTTTTTCATTTTTCTGATTTTTTTGAATTTTATGCCCGTTTGAATCTTTTGGTCAAATCTTAGGTTTGACCAAGATTTAAACAAGTTTAAGACATGCAAATGAAAAGGGAAGCTTGCATCCTTCTTAGTCACTCTAAAATGAATTTTTAAGAGGTTTTTGAAATTTCCATGTTTGAAACCCAAAACCACTTCTCTTCATGCTTGACTTCATAATACAAAGTTTAGGGGTTAGGGGGAGATACATGATTTGTCTAGTTTGAATATGTCTAGACCTTGTTTATCAACTTTAATGCTTACTATATGACATAAGAAGACTATGTGCTTTCGTTTTTCATTTTTCTATTTTTTTGTATTTTATACCCATATATTTGAATCTTTGTGAAATCCTAGGTTTGACTAGGATTTAAACAAGTTTAGAACATGAAAGTGAAAAGGTAAGCCTGGATCCTTCTTAGTCACAATCTAAAATGAAGCTTTTGGGAGGTTCTTCAAATTTCCATGTTTGAAACCCAAAACCACTTCTCTTCATAAGACAGAGTTTAGGGTTAGGGGTAGATATATACATGATTTTTCTGGTTTGAATATGTCTAGACCTTGTTTATCAACTTGAATGCTTACTATATGACATAAGAAGACTATATGCTTTTGTTTTTTCATTTTTCTGATTTTTTTGAATTTATGCATGTTTGAATCTTTTGGTCAAATCTTAGGTTTGACCAAGATTTAAACAAGTTTAAGACAAGAAAATGAAAAGGATGTTTGAAACCCAAAACCACTTCTCTCCATGCTTGACTTCACAATATACAAAGTTTAGGGAAAATGTCAGTCTTTTTATGCAAATCTGCACATAAATGGCTCAAATTAAAATAGTATACTCGTTTCAGTGTTTTTGATTTCCTATAAAAAAATAGATTTTCCTGAGAAGTTCTAATTTTTGCCAGAATTTGAAAATTTTGGATTTCTTGTTCCTATTTAGATATTATAGATACTAGCAAGATGGCCCTCGCAATTTTGATTTACCATGAATAGTTACTATGACATTTCCAAGAATACCATGTCACATATTCTACAATTTATATTTGAGTTTTTGGTATTTAAAATTCCACTGGTTTGATGACTAAATATTGAAGGTGTAGCCTTGCATTAGTGGATTTTTATCGTGACAAAACAACCTATTGTTATTGCTACTCTTACACTTACATCATTATTCTCTCTAATAATAGACCGACGAACTACCTCCATATACATATTGTCCTTACTCTCTCTTCTATTTAATCCAACTATGCTAGTGGATTACTTATGTGCCTATGAGTTTGATTCCAAATAAGAACTCCAATATTGTTGACATGATCTTTCTAAAACTAACACTTAAGGTACAATGGAGCAATCTTGTCCTGATTCTATATCCATACGCCTGTGGAAATTTTGATAAAACCACTTAAATCCACGCAAAATAGTACTCTCACCCGGATATAATTGTTTTTTATTTACCGCGTCGTACCCTCTGACCCGGAGTCCCAATTAGTATAACCATAAACTTGTGTAGCCGACTTAGAAGTGGGACATGACTATCTAGATATTACACTTTGTAAAATTTTCATAAATAAACGTAGCTAAACATGGCGGTGAGCTTTAAATCCAAAATCATATAATAATGTATTTATAATCATCTATAGAGATTTTTCTAACATGTTTCTTCGAAACACAGCACTCTATCGAAAATAATTGGTCTAATTGGAACTTATTCACTCTTCAGAACCAATTACACCCTTCTCTCATAATAACTGATTTAGAATGATTTGGGATAGACCAGATGGAATGTTTGTGTGTGACGAACACAGGATAGCATGTGGTTACCATGAGTGTATATGATTATGGCAATGACCAACCGTATTACCTACAAATGAAGTTTGGGGAAAAACTTCGTATCTAACTATCGAGCAAGATAATTGTGGAGCAAGATGCGTGCTCAATATTTTTAGATAATATTTTTTTATATCATACTTCCTCTGTTTATAAATATTAGACGTTTTAGCTAGCCAATCTAGCTTGTTTAAATGTCATACATTAACAAACGGAGGGAGTACATACATGTGCTCTACTTTGTACTACCTTGTTCAGAAAAAGATGTCGCAATTCTTTTTAAATTTTGATGAATCTATACACTATTTAGTGTAGGTGTAAAGAAACGTCCCAATTTTAAAAATCTGCTATATCCTTCTCGAGAGTGAGGGTAACCTTTTTTCTTTCGATTTGTTTAAGTACACTCAATTCATGTAGTATAAACCACTTCACACTATTTAGCGTACATCCTCATCTTCCAGGCTACCCGGCTCGACGGCAGGACGACCGTAGTAGCTCGACGCATAACACGTCCTCCTCGCCGGCACTCTCGCTCAGCTCATGTGGTTACTAAAAAAATGAATTCTAATTTTAAAATATTACACGTCCTAGTTTAAAAACCTTGTCATGCACGTGTGGTTCAGAATATGTATGCACACGACACAGTCCGACGCTAGGATAATACACAGATAACTCATCTAAACTTTCAAAAAAACTGGTCTAAACGTGACGGGATAGGTCACATGCACGTAAATATATGGCTCAATCTAGATCCCATTTAAACGTGATCTGATAGGATTCTTTTCTTTTTGACAGAATCTGATAGGATTCTTACGGTCAAAGAAAGAAAACAACATATGTTAAACTCGTATGGGCAACAGACTCTGTTTCCATGTTTTTCCCCAAACTACACTTTTACGTGCAACCTTAGACTTTCCCGCGCCAAATAAAAAAAATAGATCGTGTCAAGTTTGAGTTCGTGTTACACATGTGTACGTTTAACTCGTATGGGCAACAGACTCTGTTTCCATGTTTTTCCCAAAACTACACTTTTACGTGCAACCTTAGACTTTCCCGCACCAAATAAAAAAAATAGATCGTGTCAAGTTTGAGTTCGTGTTACACATGTGTACGTTTACGTTATATTCATCTATTAGTAAATCCTAGTCACAAATTACAGATCCAACGATTAATAATAATTAAGATGATGTGGATTAACCTTGTGTCTCTATTTAAAACATCTTATTTTGCTTTTAGTATATAATAGAAGACTAGGTGACTCAACGAGAACGACTCAACATTGACTCGACTCAGACACAACTACTACATTGACACAAGTACTAATATAATAAAGTAAGAGTACTAGTTAGTTTACATTTCCACAGGCCAATTTTACGAACAAAATTTCGAAAATTAACCTTCAGAAACTCGGAAGCCAGGTGACACAACAGTCATCAAGGATTGCAGCTAGTGGTACACAGTGACCTGGTCAAGATCTACCTTGAGCCTGCTTGACGCTTCAGCTCGGAGTTGAGAGCCTTCTCCTGTGACAGCTCGGCCTCTAGTTTGTCCGTCCTAACCGTGAGGTTCAGGATCAGTCCGGCGAGTTTGTCCATGGTCTCCGCCTGGCCGAGGCTCCGCCGCTGGATCTCATTACTCGCAGTGAACGATTTCATGGCGATATCGTCGAGAATGCGAATCCGGATCTTCTCAGTGGCGAGCTCAGAATAAAGTCTCATGCACTCATCGGCGAGGGCGCTTCTGTCCGCCGTCTCGACGCAGAAATCGCCCATAACCATTTCTAAAATGGGACCGATCTCGTAGCGGGGCTTCTATCAGATGGGGATGGAGCACAAAATCAGAAGTGTACCCAGAGAAGTACCAAGAAAGAGAAAATGGGAATCCCAATTTGCACGAATGTCTATACCTCGCTGCTTTGAGAACTTGGCTCCGTGGAAGATGTTTCCGCAGGCAGGAGGGCTGCGGGAAAACTAAGGCCGCCCGACCTGAATATACGATTGAGAGAAGGTAAGAAAAGGAGGGGATGATAAGTTGTGAAAGACATAGAAAGATGCGCAAGAACGGAGGATCGCCTGAAGGTAGCAGTCGCGGGCTGCGACGCCCTTGAAGACTCTTGCGCAGAAGGCACCTCGACAGCAGCACAGGGACGCCATTGCTGGGATTCCCTCAGCTTCGCCGCAGCCGCACGAGCCCTTCTGTGGCGAGACTTGCTCCCGGTCATGGTGGCGAAGTAGTATTCCAAGAGGTAAACAAAGTGGTGAACTGAGGAAGACGGCAAGAGCAAAGGTTAGTTCTTAAATTTGGCCTCCCCGTCTCCTCGGCACCTCGCGAGTAGTAATACTGGTCAAAGAGCAAACTTCAAGGCAGAGACTTGGTGGGCCATTCATCTCCAACTATACTTCCTCCGATCCGAATGAT
The DNA here is from genome assembly GCA_030979885.1 of Lolium multiflorum. NCBI lineage: Eukaryota > Viridiplantae > Streptophyta > Magnoliopsida > Poales > Poaceae > Lolium > Lolium multiflorum. The sequence continues at coordinate 167,303,961 of CM061747.1, forward strand.
ACCAAATTTTTGAATGACAAATCACCCAAAACAGTATCTAGGATTTGATCTAGATTCAAATGGGCATAAAATTTCAAAAAAATGAAAAACCAAAGCATATAGCCTTCTTATGTCATATAGTAAGCACTCAAGTTGGTAAACAAGGTCTAGACATATTCAAACCAGAAAAATCATGTACCCCCTAACCCTAAACTTTGTCTTAATTATGAAGTCAAGCACGAAGAGAAGTCGTTTTGGGTTTCAAACATGGACATTTCAAAAACCCTCCCAAAAGCTTCATTGTGGTGTGACGTACTAAGAAGGATACATGCTTACATTTTCAACAACCCCCTAAAAGCTTCATTATAGAGTGACTAAGAAAGGATCCAGTCTGGCGGGCTTACCTTTTATTTTCTTGGTTTAAACTTGTTCAAATCTCGGTCAAACCTAGGATTTGACCAAGATTCAAAATGTGCATCAAAATTTAAAAAAAAAAACCAAATTAAAGCGCATAGTGTTCTTATGTCATATAGTAAGCATTAAAGTTGATAAACAAGGTCTAGACACATATTCAAACAAGACAAATCATGTATCTATACCCCTAACCCCTAAACTCTATCTTATGAAGTCAACAACATGAAGAGAAGTGGTTTTGGGTTTCAAACATGGAAATTTCAAAAACCTCCCAAAAGCTTCATTTTAGAGTGACTAATATATATAAGAAGGATCCATGCATGCCTGCTTACCACCTTTTCATTTTCATATTTTAAACTTGTTTAAATCCGTGTCAAATTAAACCAAGGATTTGACCAAAAGATTCAAATGGGCATAAAATTTAAAAAAAAATCAGAAAAATGAAAAACAAAAGCATATAGTCTTCTAATGTCATATAGTAAGCATTCAAGTTGATAAACAAGGTTTGGACATGCATATTCAAACCTAGGCAAATCATGTATCTATCCCCTAGCCCCTAAACTCTATCTTATGAAGTCAAGCATGAAGAGAAGTGGTTTTGGGTTTCAAACATGAAAATTTCAAGAACATCCCAAAAACTTCTTTTAGAGTGACTAAGAGGATACAGGCTTCCCCTTTTCATTTTCATGTTTTATACTTGTTTAAATCTTGGTCAAACCTAGGATTTGACAAAGATTCAAATGTGCATCTATCAAAATAAAAAAATCAGAAAAATTAAAAACCAAAGCACATAGTTTTCTTATGTCATATATAGTTAGCATTAAAGTTGATATAAACAAGGTCTAGATATATTCAAACAAGAAAAATCATGTATCTACCCCTAACCCTAAACTCTATCTTATGTAGTCAAGCATGAAGAGAAGTGGTTTTGGGTTTCAAACTTGGAAATTTCAAGAACCCCCAAAAGCTTCATTTTAGAGTGACTAAAGGATCCAGGTCGGGCTTACCTTTTATTTTCATGTTTTAAAATTGTTCAAATCTTGGTCAAACTGTACCTAGGATTTGATCAAGATTCAAATGGGCATAAAATTTCAAAAAAATGAAAAACCAAAGCATATAGCCTTCTTATGTCATATAGTAAGCACTCGATCAAGTTGGTAAACAAGGTCTAGACATATTCAAACCAGAAAATCATGTTTCTACCCCTAGCCCTAAACTTTGTCTTATGAAGTCAAGCACGAAGAGAAGTCGTTTTGGATTTCAAACATGGAAATTTCAAAAACCTTCCCAAAAGCTTCATTTTGGAGTGACTAAGAAGGATACATGCTTACCTTTTCATTTTCATGTTTTAAACTTGTTTAAATATTGGTTAAGCCTAGGATTTGACCAATATCAAATGGGCATAAAAATTCAGAAAAAGTCAAAAAAAAATGAAAACCAAAGCACATAGTATTATTATGTCATATAGTAAGCATTCAAGTTGATAAACAAGGTCTAAACAACAAACTAGACAAATCATGTATCTACCCCTAACCCTAAACTCTGTCTTATGAAGTCAAGCATGAAGAGAAGTGGTTTTGGGTTTCAAACATGGAAATTTCAAAAAACTCCCAAAAGCTTCTCATTTTTGAGTGACTAAGAAGGATTCAGGCTTACCTTTTCATTTTCATGTTTTAAACTTGTTCAAATCTTGGTCAAACTTAGGATTTGACCAAGATTCAAATGTGCATAAAAATTGGGAGGAAGGGTATGAATTACAATTCAAAAAAACAAGGTAACTTAAATACTTGGATGCCCCAAAGATGTGTGGAAGCCCAGAACAATGGCAAAACATGTGCGCACGCTGCATCCAATTCAAGTAGAACACATAGTAGGCATCGATAGTTTGACCTAAATTTGAAATCAAAGAGAAGGTGGTTAGAAAAAATCGAAATTGGCAAAGCAAAGCATGAAATCATAAATTTGTGATGCACTATAGCTATGAAAAGTATCAAACAATGCATACCAAAATGATTTTTTTAGAGGAATACTAGTTCAACTTATTTTAATTTTATATTAGTAGCCCAAAATCGAACTAGTAGTTGGATATTTCTGAACTTGATCTGTAGTAGTGGGCAAAACCCTAGTTTAACCTATTTAATCATAGATTCGTAGGTCGATTTTTCTACTTTTTTATTATTACTATGCAGCACATGTGTGTTTGCCCGTCGAGTGAAACTCGGAGGAAGAAGGGATCACTCGGAAGGAGAGAAGAAGGGAGAGAATTATGGTGTCTCCCCTTTTTCGGGTGATGATGTTGACTTTTGTGCAGGGTTTGTCAGTGAGCAGGAGGTGAGGCGAGCGAGCGAGCGAGTCGAGCGAGGCCGAGAATGAGAGAGATTTGTTTTTTTTTTGTGAGAGGGACAACCGAAGGATCCAGAAGGACCCACATACTTCCAATACGCATCCTGATGCGTCTTCTCTTGACAAAGAAAATGGCTGGGAGTTTGCGTACCTATTGCACGTGACTTGTGCTCACTGAAGTGTGGGACCTCACGCATGGGCACCACACGTAAGTGACAGACCTGTTGATGTAAAAACTCGGTTGATTATTATACTACTACATTTATACAAAGTTTCCTATGGATTCAAGGGTACGAAAGCCAAGTTAAATCATTTACATGACATTATTTTTTCCATGAAGCCAAGTTAACTCATTTATCAATTGGTACATTTTGGAGTGACTAAGAAGGATCCAGGCTTACTTTTTCATTTTCATGTTTTAAACCTGTTTAAATCTTGGTCAAACCTATGACTTGACCAAGATTCAAATGGGCATAAAAATTCAAAAAAAAGAAAAACAAAAGCACACCGTCTTCCTATGTCATATATCAAGGTGATAAACAAGGTCTGCCATATTCAAACCACAAAAATCATGTATCTACCCCCTAACCCTAAACAAGGATCCAGGCTTACCCTTTTCATTTTCATGTTTTTAAACTTGTTCAAATCTTGGTCAAACTTAGGATTTGACGAAGATTCAAATGGGCGTAAAAATACTTAGAAAAATCATGTACGTATCTACCCCAAACCCTAAACTCTATCTTACGAAGCCAAGCATGAAGAGAAGTGGTTTTGGGTTTCAAACATGGAAATTTCAAAAACCTCCCAAAAGCTTCATTTTAGAGTGACTAAGAAGGATCCATGCTTACCTTTTATTTTCATGTTTTAAACATGTTCAAATCTTGGTCAAACCGTACGTACCTAGGATTTGACCAAGATTCAAATGGGCATAAAAATTCAAAAAAAAAATGAAAAACCAAAGCACATAGCCTAGCTTCTTATATATGCCATATAGTAAGCACTCAAGCTAGTTGATAAACAAAGTCTAGACATATTCAAACCAGAAAAATCATGTATCTATATACCCCTAACCCTAAACTTTGTCTTAATTATGAAGTCAAGCACGAAGAGAAGTCGTTTTGGGTTTCAAACATGGACATTTCAAAAACCCTCCCAAAAGCTTCATTGTGGTGTGACGTACTAAGAAGGATACATGCTTACATTTTCAACAACCCCCTAAAAGCTTCATTATAGAGTGACTAAGAAAGGATCCAGTCTGGCGGGCTTACCTTTTATTTTCTTGTTTTAAACTTGTTCAAATCTCGGTCAAACCTAGGATTTGACCAAGATTCAAAATGTGCATCAAAATTTAAAAAAATTAAAAACCAAATTAAAGCGCATAGTGTTCTTATGTCATATAGTAAGCATTAAAGTTGATAAACAAGGTCTAGACACATATTCAAACAAGACAAGTCATGTATATATACCCCTAACCCCTAAACTCTATCTTATGAAGTCAACAACATGAAGAGAAGTGGTTTTGGGTTTCAAACATGGAAATTTCAAAAACCTCCCAAAAGCTTCATTTTAGAGTGACTAATATATATAAGAAGGATACATGCCTGCTTACCACCTTTTCATTTTCATATTTTAAACTTGTTTAAATCCGTGTCAAATTAAACCAAGGATTTGACCAAAAGATTCAAATGGGCATAAAATTTAAAAAAATCAGAAAAATGAAAAACAAATGCATATAGTCTTCTTATGTCATATAGTAAGCATTCAAGTTGATAAACAAGGTTTGGACATGCATATTCAAACCTAGGCAAATCATGTATCTATCCCCTAGCCCCTAAACTCTATCTTATGAAGTCAAGCATGAAGAGAAGTGGTTTTGGGTTTCAAACATGAAAATTTCAAGAACATCCCAAAAACTTCATTTTAGAGTGACTAAGAAAGGATGCTTCCCTTTTCATTTTCATGTTTTATACTTGTTTAAATCTTGGCCAAACCTAGGATTTGACAAAGATTCAAATGTGCATCTATCAAAATAAAAAATCAGAAAAATTAAAAACCAAAGCACATAGTTTTCTTATGTCATATATAGTTAGCATTAAAGTTGATATAAACAAGGTCTAGATATATTCAAACAAGAAAAATCATGTATCTACCCCTAACCCTAAACTCTGTCTTATGTGTAGTCAAGCATGAAGAGAAGTGGTTTTGGGTTTCAAACTTGGAAATTTCAAGAACCCCCCAAAAGCTTCATTTTAGAGTGACTAAAGGATCCAGGTCGGGCTTACCTTTTATTTACATGTTTTAAAATTGTTCAAATCTTGGTCAAACTGTACCTAGGATTTGATCAAGATTCAAATGGGCATAAAATTTCAAAAAAATGAAAAACCAAAGCATATAGCCTTCTTATGTCATATAGTAAGCACTCGATCAAGTTGGTAAACAAGGTCTAGACATATTCAAACCAGAAAAATCATGTTTCTACCCCTAGCCCTAAACTTTGTCTTATGAAGTCAAGCACGAAGAGAAGTCGTTTTGGATTTCAAACATGGAAATTTCAAAAACCTTCCCAAAAGCTTCATTTTGGAGTGACTAAGAAGGATACAGGCTTACCTTTTCATTTTCATGTTTTAAACTTGTTTAAATATTGGTTAAGCCTAGGATTTGACCAAGATCAAATGGGCATAAAAATTCAGAAAAAGTCAAAAAAATGAAAACCAAAGCACATAGTATTATTATGTCATATAGTAAGCATTCAAGTTGATAAACAAGGTCTAAACAACAAACTAGACAAATCATGTATCTACCCCTAACCCTAAACTCTGTCTTATGAAGTCAAGCATGAAGAGAAGTGGTTTTGGGTTTCAAACATGGAAATTTCAAAAAACTCCCAAAAGCTTCTCATTTTTGAGTGACTAAGAAGGATTCAGGCTTACCTTTTCATTTTCATGTTTTAAACTTGTTCAAATCTTGGTCAAACTTAGGATTTGACCAAGATTCAAATGTGCATAAAAATTGGGAGGAAGGGTATGAATTACAATTCAAAAAAACAAGGTAACTTAAATACTTGGATGCCCCAAAGATGTGTGGAAGCCCAGAACAATGGCAAAACATGTGCGCACGCTGCATCCAATTCAAGTAGAACACATAGTAGGCATCGATAGTTTGACCTAAATTTGAAATCAAAGAGAAGGTGGTTAGAAAAAATCGAAATTGGCAAAGCAAAGCATGAAATCATAAATTTGTGATGCACTATAGCTATGAAAAGTATCAAACAATGCATACCAAAATGATTTTTTAGAGGAATACTAGTTCAACTTATTTTAATTTTATATTAGTAGCCCAAAATCGAACTAGTAGTTGGATATTTCTGAACTTGATCTGTAGTAGTGGGCAAAACCCTAGTTTAACCTATTTAATCATAGATTCGTAGGTCGATTTTTCTACTTTTTTATTATTACTATGCAGCACATGTGTGTTTGCCCGTCGAGTGAAACTCGGAGGAAGAGGGATCACTCGGAAGGAGAGAAGAAGGGAGAGAATTATGGTGTCTCCCCTTTTTCGGGTGATGATGTTGACTTTTGTGCAGGGTTTGTCAGTGAGCAGGAGGTGCGAGCGAGCGAGCGAGTCGAGCGAGGCCGAGAATGAGAGAGATTTGTTTTTTTTTTGTGAGAGGGACAACCGAAGGATCCAGAAGGACCCACATACTTCCAATACGCATCCTGATGCGTCTTCTCTTGACAAAGAAAATGGCTGGGAGTTTGCGTACCTATTGCACGTGACTTGTGCTCACTGAAGTGTGGGACCTCACGCATGGGCACCACACGTAAGTGACAGACCTGTTGATGTAAAAACTCGGTTGATTATTATACTACTACATTTATACAAAGTTTCCTATGGATTCAAGGGTACGAAAGCCAAGTTAAATCATTTACATGACATTATTTTTTCCATGAAGCCAAGTTAACTCATTTATCAATTGGTACATTTTGGAGTGACTAAGAAGGATCCAGGCTTACTTTTTCATTTTCATGTTTTAAACCTGTTTAAATCTTGGTCAAACCTATGACTTGACCAAGATTCAAATGGGCATAAAAATTCAAAAAAAAGAAAAACAAAAGCACACCGTCTTCCTATGTCATATATCAAGGTGATAAACAAGGTCTGCCATATTCAAACCACAAAAATCTTGTATCTACCCCCTAACCCTAAACAAGGATCCAGGCTTACCCTTTTCATTTTCATGTTTTTAAACTTGTTCAAATCTTGGTCAAACTTAGGATTTGACGAAGATTCAAATGGGCGTAAAAATACTTAGAAAAATCATGTACGTATCTACCCCAAACCCTAAACTCTATCTTACGAAGCCAAGCATGAAGAGAAGTGGTTTTGGGTTTCAAACATGGAAATTTCAAAAACCTCCCAAAAGCTTCATTTTAGAGTGACTAAGAAGGATCCATGCTTACCTTTTATTTTCATGTTTTAAACATGTTCAAATCTTGGTCAAACCGTACGTACCTAGGATTTGACCAATATTCAAATGGGCATAAAAATTCAAAAAAAATGAAAAACCAAAGCACATAGCCTAGCTTCTTATATATGCCATATAGTAAGCACTCAAGCTAGTTGATAAACAAGGTCTAGACATATTCAAACCAGAAAAATCATGTATCTATATACCCCTAACCCTAAACTTTGTCTTAATTATGAAGTCAAGCACGAAGAGAAGTCGTTTTGGGTTTCAAACATGGACATTTCAAAAACCCTCCCAAAAGCTTCATTGTGGTGTGACGTACTAAGAAGGATACATGCTTACATTTTCAACAACCCCCCTAAAAGCTTCATTATAGAGTGACTAAGAAAGGATCCAGTCTGGCGGGCTTACCTTTTATTTTCTTGGTTTAAACTTGTTCAAATCTCGGTCAAACCTAGGATTTGACCGAGATTCAAAATGTGCATCAAAATTTAAAAAAATTAAAAACCAAATTAAAGCGCATAGTGTTCTTATGTCATATAGTAAGCATTAAAGTTGATAAACAAGGTCTAGACACATATTCAAACAAGACAAGTCATGTATATATACCCCTAACCCCTAAACTCTATCTTATGAAGTCAACAACATGAAGAGAAGTGGTTTTGGGTTTCAAACATGGAAATTTCAAAAACCTCCCAAAAGCTTCATTTTAGAGTGACTAATATATATAAGAAGGATACATGCCTGCTTACCACCTTTTCATTTTCATATTTTAAACTTGTTTAAATCCGTGTCAAATTAAACCAAGGATTTGACCAAAAGATTCAAATGGGCATAAAATTTTAAAAAAATCAGAAAAATGAAAAACAAAAGCATATAGTCTTCTTATGTCATATAGTAAGCATTCAAGTTGATAAACAAGCTAGGTTTGGACATGCATATTCAAACCTAGGCAAATCATGTATCTATCCCCTAGCTAGCCCCTAAACTCTATCTTATGAAGTCAAGCATGAAGAGAAGTGGTTTTGGGTTTCAAACATGAAAATTTCAAGAACATCCCAAAAACTTCATTTTAGAGTGACTAAGAAAGGATACAGGCTTCCCCTTTTCATTTTCATGTTTTATACTTGTTTAAATCTTGGCCAAACCTAGGATTTGACAAAGATTCAGATGTGCATCTATCAAAATAAAAAAATCAGAAAAATTAAAAACCAAAGCACATAGTTTTCTTATGTCATATATAGTTAGCATTAAAGTTGATATAAACAAGGTCTAGATATATTCAAACAAGAAAAATCATGTATCTACCCCTAACCCTAAACTCTGTCTTATGTAGTCAAGCATGAAGAGAAGTGGTTTTGGGTTTCAAACTTGGAAATTTCAAGAACCCCCCAAAAGCTTCATTTTAGAGTGACTAAAGGATCCAGGTCGGGCTTACCTTTTATTTTCATGTTTTAAAATTGTTCAAATCTTGGTCAAACTGTACCTAGGATTTGATCAAGATTCAAATGGGCATAAAATTTCAAAAAAAATGAAAAACCAAAGCATATAGCCTTCTTATGTCATATAGTAAGCACTCGATCAAGTTGGTAAACAAGGTCTAGACATATTCAAACCAGAAAAATCATGTTTCTACCCCTAGCCCTAAACTTTGTCTTATGAAGTCAAGCACGAAGAGAAGTCGTTTTGGATTTCAAACATGGAAATTTCAAAAACCTTCCCAAAAGCTTCATTTTGGAGTGACTAAGAAGGATACAGGCTTACCTTTTCATTTTCATGTTTTAAACTTGTTTAAATATTGGTTAAGCCTAGGATTTGACCAAGATCAAATGGGCATAAAAATTCAGAAAAAATCAAAAAAATGAAAACCAAAGCACATAGTATTATTATGTCATATAGTAAGCATTCAAGTTGATAAACAAGGTCTAAACAACAAACTAGACAAATCATGTATCTACCCCCTAACCCTAAACTCTGTCTTATGAAGTCAAGCATGAAGAGAAGTGGTTTTGGGTTTCAAACATGGAAATTTCAAAAAACTCCCAAAAGCTTCTCATTTTTGAGTGACTAAGAAGGATTCAGGCTTACCTTTTCATTTTCATGTTTTAAACTTGTTCAAATCTTGGTCAAACTTAGGATTTGACCAAGATTCAAATGTGCATAAAAATTGGGAGGAAGGGTATGAATTACAATTCAAAAAACAAGGTAACTTAAATACTTGGATGCCCCAAAGATGTGTGGAAGCCTAGAACAATGGCAAAACATGTGCGCACGCTGCATCCAATTCAAGTAGAACACATAGTAGGCATCGATAGTTTGACCTAAATTTGAAATCAAAGAGAAGGTGGTTAGAAAAAATCGAAATTGGCAAAGCAAAGCATGAAATCATAAATTTGTGATGCACTATAGCTATGAAAAGTATCAAACAATGCATACCAAAATGATTTTTTAGAGGAATACTAGTTCAACTTATTTTAATTTTATATTAGTAGCCCAAAATCGAACTAGTAGTTGGATATTCTGAACTTGATCTGTAGTAGTGGGCAAAACCCTAGTTTAACCTATTTAATCATAGATTCGTAGGTCGATTTTTCTACTTTTTTATTATTACTATGCAGCACATGTGTGTTTGCCCGTCGAGTGAAACTCGGAGGAAGAAGGGATCACTCGGAAGGAGAGAAGAAGGAGAGAATTATGGTGTCTCCCCTTTTCGGGTGATGATGTTGACTTTTGTGCAGGGTTTGTCAAGCAGAGGGTGAGCGAGCAGCGCGAGCGAGTCGAGCGAGGCCGAGAATGAGAGAGATTTGTTTTTTTTTTGTGAGAGGGACAACCGAAGGATCCAGAAGGACCCACATACTTCCAATACGCATCTGATGCGTCTTCTCTTGACAAAGAAAATGGCTGAGTTTGCGACCTATTGCACGTGACTTGTGCTCACTGAGTGTGGGACCTCACGCATGGGCACCACACGTAAGTGACAGACCTGTTGATGTAAAAACTCGGTTGATTATTATACTACTACATTTATACAAAGTTTCCTATGGATTCAAGGGTACGAAAGCCAAGTTAAATCATTTACATGACATTATTTTTTCCATGAAGCCAAGTTAACTCATTTATCAATTGGTACATTTTGGAGTGACTAAGAAGGATCCAGGCTTACTTTTTCATTTTCATGTTTTAAACATGTTTAAATCTTGGTCAAACCTATGACTTGACCAAGATTCAAATGGGCATAAAAATTCAAAAAAAAAAGAAAAACAAAAGCACACCGTCTTCCTATGTCATATATCAAGGTGATAAACAAGGTCTGCCATATTCAAACCACAAAAATCTTGTATCTACCCCCTAACCCTAAACAAGGATCCAGGCTTACCCTTTTCATTTTCATGTTTTTAAACTTGTTCAAATCTTGGTCAAACTTAGGATTTGACGAAGATTCAAATGGGCGTAAAAATACTTAGAAAAATCATGTACGTATCTACCCCAAACCCATCTTACGAAGCCAAGCATGAAGAGAAGTGGTTTTGGGTTTCAAACATGAAAATTTCAAGAACATCCCAAAAACTTCTTTTTAGAGTGACTAAGAAAGGATACAGGCTTCCCCTTTTCATTTTCATGTTTTATACTTGTTTAAATCTTGGTCAAACCTAGGATTTGACAAAGATTCAAATGTGCATCTAAAAAATCAGAAAAATTAAAAACCAAAGCACATAGTTTTCTTATGTCATATATAGTTAGCATTAAAGTTGATATAAACAAGGTCTAGATATATTCAAACAAGAAAAATCATGTATCTACCCCTAACCCTAAACTCTGTCTTATGTGTAGTCAAGCATGAAGAGAAGTGGTTTTGGGTTTCAAACTTGGAAATTTCAAGAACCCCCCAAAAGCTTCATTTTAGAGTGACTAAAGGATCCAGGTCGGGCTTACCTTTTATTTTCATGTTGTAAAATTGTTCAAATCTTGGTCAAACTGTACCTAGGATTTGATCAAGATTCAAATGGGCATAAAATTTCAAAAAAAATGAAAAACCAAAGCATATAGCCTTCTTATGTCATATAGTAAGCACTCGATCAAGTTGGTAAACAAGGTCTAGACATATTCAAACCAGAAAAATCATGTTTCTACCCCTAGCCCTAAACTTTGTCTTATGAAGTCAAGCACGAAGAGAAGTCGTTTTGGATTTCAAACATAGAAATTTCAAAAACCTTCCCAAAAGCTTCATTTTGGAGTGACTAAGAAGGATACAGGCTTACCTTTTCATTTTCATGTTTTAAACTTGTTTAAATATTGGTTAAGCCTAGGATTTGACCAAGATCAAATGGGCATAAAATTTCAAAAAAAATGAAAAACCAAAGCATATAGCCTTCTTATGTCATATAGTAAGCACTCAAGTTGGTAAACAAGGTCTAGACATATTCAAACCAGAAAAATCATGTTTCTACCCCTAGCCCTAAACTTTGTCTTATGAAGTCAAGCACGAAGAGAAGTCGTTTTGGATTTCAAACATGGAAATTTCAAAAACCTTCCCAAAAGCTTCATTTTGGAGTGACTAAGAAGGATACAGGCTTACCTTTTCATTTTCATGTTTTAAACTTGTTTAAATATTGGTTAAGCCTAGGATTTGACCAAGATCAAATGGGCATAAAAATTCAGAAAAAGTCAAAAAAAATGAAAACCAAAGCACATAGTATTATTATGTCATATAGTAAGCATTCAAGTTGATAAACAAGGTCTAAACAACAAACTAGACAAATCATGTATCTACCCCCTAACCCTAAACTCTGTCTTATGAAGTCAAGCATGAAGAGAAGTGGTTTTGGGTTTCAAACATGGAAATTTCAAAAACTCCCAAAAGCTTCTCATTTTTGAGTGACTAAGAAGGATTCAGGCTTACCTTTTCATTTTCATGTTTTAAACTTGTTCAAATCTTGGTCAAACTTAGGATTTGACCAAGATTCAAATGTGCATAAAAATTGGGAGGAAGGGTATGAATTACAATTCAAAAAAACAAGGTAACTTAAATACTTGGATGCCCCAAAGATGTGTGGAAGCCCAGAACGATGGCAAAACATGTGCGCACGCTGCATCCAATTCAAGTAGAACACATAGTAGGCATCGATAGTTTGACCTAAATTTGAAATCAAAGAGAAGGTGGTTAGAAAAAATCGAAATTGGCAAAGCAAAGCATGAAATCATAAATTTGTGATGCACTATAGCTATGAAAAGTATCAAACAATGCATACCAAAATGATTTTTTAGAGGAATACTAGTTCAACTTATTTTAATTTTATATTAGTAGCCCAAAATCGAACTAGTAGTTGGATATTTCTGAACTTGATCTGTAGTAGTGGGCAAAACCCTAGTTTAACCTATTTAATCATAGATTCGTAGGTCGATTTTTCTACTTTTTTATTATTACTATGCAGCACATGTGTGTTTGCCCGTCGAGTGAAACTCGGAGGAAGAGGGATCACTCGGAAGGAGAGAAGAAGGGAGAGAATTATGGTGTCTCCCCTTTTTCGGGTGATGATGTTGACTTTTGTGCAGGGTTTGTCAGTGAGCAGGAGGTGCGAGCGAGCGAGCGAGCGAATCGAGCGAGCCGAGAATGAGAGATTTTTTTTTTTTGTGAGAGGGACAACCGAAGGATCCAGAAGGACCCACATACTTCCAATACGCATCCTGATGCGTCTTCTCTTGACAAAGAAAATGGCTGGGAGTTTGCGTACCTATTGCACGTGACTTGTGCTCACTGAAGTGTGGGACCTCACGCATGGGCACCACACGTAAGTGACAGACCTGTTGATGTAAAAACTCGGTTGATTATTATACTACTACATTTATACAAAGTTTCCTATGGATTCAAGGGTACGAAAGCCAAGTTAAATCATTTACATGACATTATTTTTTCCATGAAGCCAAGTTAACTCATTTATCAATTGGTACATTTTGGAGTGACTAAGAAGGATCCAGGCTTACTTTTTCATTTTCATGTTTTAAACCTGTTTAAATCTTGGTCAAACCTATGACTTGACCAAGATTCAAATGGGCATAAAAATTCAAAAAAAAGAAAAACAAAAGCACACCGTCTTCCTATGTCATATATCAAGGTGATAAACAAGGTCTGCCATATTCAAACCACAAAAATCTTGTATCTACCCCCTAACCCTAAACAAGGATCCAGGCTTACCCTTTTCATTTTCATGTTTTTAAACTTGTTCAAATCTTGGTCAAACTTAGGATTTGACGAAGATTCAAATGGGCGTAAAAATACTTAGAAAAATCATGTACGTATCTACCCCAAACCCTAAACTCTATCTTACGAAGCCAAGCATGAAGAGAAGTGGTTTTGGGTTTCAAACATGGAAATTTCAAAAACCTCCCAAAAGCTTCATTTTAGAGTGACTAAGAAGGATCCATGCTTACCTTTTATTTTCATGTTTTAAACATGTTCAAATCTTGGTCAAACCGTACGTACCTAGGATTTGACCAATATTCAAATGGGCATAAAAATTAAAAAAAAAAATGAAAAACCAAAGCACATAGCCTAGCTTCTTATATATGCCATATAGTAAGCACTCAAGCTAGTTGATAAACAAGGTCTAGACATATTCAAACCAGAAAAATCATGTATCTATATACCCCTAACCCTAAACTTTGTCTTAATTATGAAGTCAAGCACGAAGAGAAGTCGTTTTGGGTTTCAAACATGGACATTTCAAAAACCCTCCCAAAAGCTTCATTGTGGTGTGACGTACTAAGAAGGATACATGCTTACATTTTCAACAACCCCCCTAAAAGCTTCATTATAGAGTGACTAAGAAAGGATCCAGTCTGGCGGGCTTACCTTTTATTTTCTTGGTTTAAACTTGTTCAAATCTCGGTCAAACCTAGGATTTGACCGAGATTCAAAATGTGCATCAAATTTTAAAAAAATTAAAAACCAAATTAAAGCGCATAGTGTTCTTATGTCATATAGTAAGCATTAAAGTTGATAAACAAGGTCTAGACACATATTCAAACAAGACAAATCATGTATCTATACCCCTAACCCCTAAACTCTATCTTATGAAGTCAACAACATGAAGAGAAGTGGTTTTGGGTTTCAAACATGGAAATTTCAAAAACCTCCCAAAAGCTTCATTTTAGAGTGACTAATATATATAAGAAGGATCCATACATGCCTGCTTACCACCTTTTCATTTTCATATTTTAAACTTGTTTAAATCCGTGTCAAATTAAACCAAGGATTTGACCAAAAGATTCAAATGGGCATAAAATTTTAAAAAAATCAGAAAAATGAAAAACAAAAGCATATAGTCTTCTAATGTCATATAGTAAGCATTCAAGTTGATAAACAAGGTTTGGACATGCATATTCAAACCTAGGCAAATCATGTATCTATCCCCTAGCCCCTAAACTCTATCTTATGAAGTCAAGCATGAAGAGAAGTGGTTTTGGGTTTCAAACATGAAAATTTCAAGAACATCCCAAAACTTCATTTTAGAGTGACTAAGAAAGGATACAGGCTTCCCCTTTTCATTTTCATGTTTTATACTTGTTTAAATCTTGGCCAAACCTAGGATTTGACAAAGATTCAAATGTGCATCTATCAAAATAAAAAAATCAGAAAAATTAAAAACCAAAGCACATAGTTTTCTTATGTCATATATAGTTAGCATTAAAGTTGATATAAACAAGGTCTAGATATATTCAAACAAGAAAAATCATGTATCTACCCCTAACCCTAAACTCTGTCTTATGTGTAGTCAAGCATGAAGAGAAGTGGTTTTGGGTTTCAAACTTGGAAATTTCAAGAACCCCCCAAAAGCTTCATTTTAGAGTGACTAAAGGATCCAGGTCGGGCTTACCTTTTATTTACATGTTTTAAAATTGTTCAAATCTTGGTCAAACTGTACCTAGGATTTGATCAAGATTCAAATGGGCATAAAATTTCAAAAAAAATGAAAAACCAAAGCATATAGCCTTCTTATGTCATATAGTAAGCACTCGATCAAGTTGGTAAACAAGGTCTAGACATATTCAAACCAGAAAAATCATGTTTCTACCCCTAGCCCTAAACTTTGTCTTATGAAGTCAAGCACGAAGAGAAGTCGTTTTGGATTTCAAACATGGAAATTTCAAAAACCTTCCCAAAAGCTTCATTTTGGAGTGACTAAGAAGGATACAGGCTTACCTTTTCATTTTCATGTTTTAAACTTGTTTAAATATTGGTTAAGCCTAGGATTTGACCAAGATCAAATGGGCATAAAAATTCAGAAAAAATCAAAAAAATGAAAACCAAAGCACATAGTATTATTATGTCATATAGTAAGCATTCAAGTTGATAAACAAGGTCTAAACAACAAACTAGACAAATCATGTATCTACCCCTAACCCTAAACTCTGTCTTATGAAGTCAAGCATGAAGAGAAGTGGTTTTGGGTTTCAAACATGGAAATTTCAAAAAACTCCCAAAAGCTTCTCATTTTTGAGTGACTAAGAAGGATTCAGGCTTACCTTTTCATTTTCATGTTTTAAACTTGTTCAAATCTTGGTCAAACTTAGGATTTGACCAAGATTCAAATGTGCATAAAAATTGGGAGGAAGGGTATGAATTACAATTCAAAAAAACAAGGTAACTTAAATACTTGGATGCCCCAAAGATGTGTGGAAGCCCAGAACAATGGCAAAACATGTGCGCACGCTGCATCCAATTCAAGTAGAACACATAGTAGGCATCGATAGTTTGACCAAAATTTGAAATCAAGACCCTAGCTAGATACATTCAAATGTCCAAAGCATCCTTCAAGTAGAACACATAGTAGGCATCGATAGTTTGACCTAAATTTGAAATCAAAGAGAAGGTGGTTAGAAAAAATCGAAATTGGCAAAGCAAAGCATGAAATCATAAATTTGTGATGCACTATAGCTATGAAAAGTATCAAACAATGCATACCAAAATGATTTTTTAGAGGAATACTAGTTCAACTTATTTTAATTTTATATTAGTAGCCCAAAATCGAACTAGTAGTTGGATATTTCTGAACTTGATCTGTAGTAGTGGGCAAAACCCTAGTTTAACCTATTTAATCATAGATTCGTAGGTCGATTTTTCTACTTTTTTATTATTACTATGCAGCACATGTGTGTTTGCCCGTCGAGTGAAACTCGGAGGAAGAGGGATCACTCGGAAGGAGAGAAGAAGGGAGAGAATTATGGTGTCTCCCCTTTTTCGGGTGATGATGTTGACTTTTGTGCAGGGTTTGTGAGTGAGCAGGAGGTGCGAGCGAGCGAGTCGAGCGAGGCCGAGAATGAGAGAGATTTGTTTTTTTTTTTGTGAGAGGGACAACCAAAGGATCCAGAAGGACCCACATACTTCCAATACGCATCCTGATGCGTCTTCTCTTGACAAAGAAAATGGCTGGGAGTTTGCGTACCTATTGCACGTGACTTGTGCTCACTGAAGTGTGGGACCTCACGCATGGGCACCACACGTAAGTGACAGACCTGTTGATGTAAAAACTCGGTTGATTATTATACTACTACATTTATACAAAGTTTCCTATGGATTCAAGGGTACGAAAGCCAAGTTAAATCATTTACATGACATTATTTTTTCCATGAAGCCAAGTTAACTCATTTATCAATTGGTACATTTTGGAGTGACTAAGAAGGATCCAGGCTTACTTTTTCATTTTCATGTTTTAAACCTGTTTAAATCTTGGTCAAACCTATGACTTGACCAAGATTCAAATGGGCATAAAAATTCAAAAAAAAAGAAAAACAAAAGCACACCGTCTTCCTATGTCATATATCAAGGTGATAAACAAGGTCTGCCATATTCAAACCACAAAAATCTTGTATCTACCCCCTAACCCTAAACAAGGATCCAGGCTTACACCTTTTCATTTTCATGTTTTTAAACTTGTTCAAATCTTGGTCAAACTTAGGATTTGACGAAGATTCAAATGGGCGTAAAAATACTTAGAAAAATCATGTACGTATCTACCCCTAAAAAACAAGGATCCAGGCTTACCCTTTTCATTTTCATGTTTTTAAACTTGTTCAAATCTTGGTCAAACTTAGGATTTGACGAAGATTCAAATGGGTGTAAAAATACTTAGAAAAATCATGTACGTATCTACCCCAAACCCTAAACTCTATCTTACGAAGCCAAGCATGAAGAGAAGTGGTTTTGGGTTTCAAACATGGAAATTTCAAAAACCTCCCAAAAGCTTCATTTTAGAGTGACTAAGAAGGATCCATGCTTACCTTTTATTTTCATGTTTTAAACATGTTCAAATCTTGGTCAAACCGTACGTACCTAGGATTTGACCAAGATTCAAATGGGCATAAAAATTCAAAAAAAAATGAAAAACCAAAGCACATAGCCTAGCTTCTTATATATGCCATATAGTAAGCACTCAAGCTAGTTGATAAACAAAGTCTAGACATATTCAAACCAGAAAAATCATGTATCTATATACCCCTAACCCTAAACTTTGTCTTAATTATGAAGTCAAGCACGAAGAGAAGTCGTTTTGGGTTTCAAACATGGACATTTCAAAAACCCTCCCAAAAGCTTCATTGTGGTGTGACGTACTAAGAAGGATACATGCTTACATTTTCAACAACCCCCCTAAAAGCTTCATTATAGAGTGACTAAGAAAGGATCCAGTCTGGCGGGCTTACCTTTTATTTTCTTGTTTTAAACTTGTTCAAATCTCGGTCAAACCTAGGATTTGACCAAGATTCAAAATGTGCATCAAAATTTAAAAAAATTAAAAACCAAATTAAAGCGCATAGTGTTCTTATGTCATATAGTAAGCATTAAAGTTGATAAACAAGGTCTAGACACATATTCAAACAAGACAAGTCATGTATATATACCCCTAACCCCTAAACTCTATCTTATGAAGTCAACAACATGAAGAGAAGTGGTTTTGGGTTTCAAACATGGAAATTTCAAAAACCTCCCAAAAGCTTCATTTTAGAGTGACTAATATATATAAGAAGGATACATGCCTGCTTACCACCTTTTCATTTTCATATTTTAAACTTGTTTAAATCCGTGTCAAATTAAACCAAGGATTTGACCAAAAGATTCAAATGGGCATAAAATTTAAAAAAATCAGAAAAATGAAAAACAAATGCATATAGTCTTCTTATGTCATATAGTAAGCATTCAAGTTGATAAACAAGGTTTGGACATGCATATTCAAACCTAGGCAAATCATGTATCTATCCCCTAGCCCCTAAACTCTATCTTATGAAGTCAAGCATGAAGAGAAGTGGTTTTGGGTTTCAAACATGAAAATTTCAAGAACATCCCAAAAACTTCATTTTAGAGTGACTAAGAAAGGATACAGGCTTCCCCTTTTCATTTTCATGTTTTATACTTGTTTAAATCTTGGCCAAACCTAGGATTTGACAAAGATTCAAATGTGCATCTATCAAAATAAAAAAATCAGAAAAATTAAAAACCAAAGCACATAGTTTTCTTATGTCATATATAGTTAGCATTAAAGTTGATATAAACAAGGTCTAGATATATTCAAACAAGAAAAATCATGTATCTACCCCTAACCCTAAACTCTGTCTTATGTGTAGTCAAGCATGAAGAGAAGTGGTTTTGGGTTTCAAACTTGGAAATTTCAAGAACCCCCAAAAGCTTCATTTTAGAGTGACTAAAGGATCCAGGTCGGGCTTACCTTTTATTTACATGTTTTAAAATTGTTCAAATCTTGGTCAAACTGTACCTAGGATTTGATCAAGATTCAAATGGGCATAAAATTTCAAAAAAAATGAAAAACCAAAGCATATAGCCTTCTTATGTCATATAGTAAGCACTCGATCAAGTTGGTAAACAAGGTCTAGACATATTCAAACCAGAAAAATCATGTTTCTACCCCTAGCCCTAAACTTTGTCTTATGAAGTCAAGCACGAAGAGAAGTCGTTTTGGATTTCAAACATGGAAATTTCAAAAACCTTCCCAAAAGCTTCATTTTGGAGTGACTAAGAAGGATACAGGCTTACCTTTTCATTTTCATGTTTTAAACTTGTTTAAATATTGGTTAAGCCTAGGATTTGACCAAGATCAAATGGGCATAAAAATTCAGAAAAAGTCAAAAAAAATGAAAACCAAAGCACATAGTATTATTATGTCATATAGTAAGCATTCAAGTTGATAAACAAGGTCTAAACAACAAACTAGACAAATCATGTATCTACCCCTAACCCTAAACTCTGAAGTCAAGCATGAAGAGAAGTGGTTTTGGGTTTCAAACATGGAAATTTCAAAACTCCCAAAGCTTCTCATTTTTGAGTGACTAAGAAGGATTCAGCTTACCTTTTCATTTTCATGTTTTAAACTTGTTCAAATCTTGGTCAAACTTAGGATTTGACCAAGATTCAAATGTGCATAAAAATTGGGAGGAAGGGTATGAATTACAATTCAAAAAAACAAGGTAACTTAAATACTTGGATGCCCCAAAGATGTGTGGAAGCCCAGAACAATGGCAAAACATGTGCGCACGCTGCCCACATAGAGGCAATAGTTTGCTAAATTTGAAATCATGTAGCGCAAAACGCTGCATCCAATTCAAGTAGAACACATAGTAGGCATCGATAGTTTGACCTAAATTTGAAATCAAAGAGAAGGTGGTTAGAAAAAATCGAAATTGGCAAAGCAAAGCATGAAATCATAAATTTGTGATGCACTATAGCTATGAAAAGTATCAAACAATGCATACCAAAATGATTTTTTTAGAGGAATACTAGTTCAACTTATTTTAATTTTATATTAGTAGCCCAAAATCGAACTAGTAGTTGGATATTTCTGAACTTGATCTGTAGTAGTGGGCAAAACCCTAGTTTAACCTATTTAATCATAGATTCGTAGGTCGATTTTTCTACTTTTTTATTATTACTATGCAGCACATGTGTGTTTGCCCGTCGAGTGAAACTCGGAGGAAGAGGGATCACTCGGAAGGAGAGAAGAAGGGAGAGAATTATGGTGTCTCCCCTTTTTCGGGTGATGATGTTGACTTTTGTGCAGGGTTTGTCAGTGAGCAGGAGGAGCGAGCGAGCGAGGGAGTCGAGCGAGGCCGAGAATGAGAGATTTGTTTTTTTTTTGTGAGAGGGACAACCGAAGGATCCAGAAGGACCCACATACTTCCAATACGCATCCTGATGCGTCTTCTCTTGACAAAGAAAATGGCTGGGAGTTTGCGTACCTATTGCACGTGACTTGTGCTCACTGAAGTGTGGGACCTCACGCATGGGCACCACACGTAAGTGACAGACCTGTTGATGTAAAAACTCGGTTGATTATTATACTACTACATTTATACAAAGTTTCCTATGGATTCAAGGGTACGAAAGCCAAGTTAAATCATTTACATGACATTATTTTTTCCATGAAGCCAAGTTAACTCATTTATCAATTGGTACATTTTGGAGTGACTAAGAAGGATCCAGGCTTACTTTTTCATTTTCATGTTTTAAACATGTTTAAATCTTGGTCAAACCTATGACTTGACCAAGATTCAAATGGGCATAAAAATTCAAAAAAAAGAAAAACAAAAGCACACCGTCTTCCTATGTCATATATCAAGGTGATAAACAAGGTCTGCCATATTCAAACCACAAAAATCTTGTATCTACCCCCTAACCCTAAACAAGGATCCAGGCTT
Source organism: Lolium multiflorum (assembly GCA_030979885.1). Classification (NCBI taxonomy): domain Eukaryota; kingdom Viridiplantae; phylum Streptophyta; class Magnoliopsida; order Poales; family Poaceae; genus Lolium; species Lolium multiflorum. Next base: position 167,324,866 of record CM061747.1, read on the forward strand.
ACACCCTTTTCATTTTCATGTTTTTAAACTTGTTCAAATCTTGGTCAAACTTAGGATTTGACGAAGATTCAAATGGGCGTAAAAATACTTAGAAAAATCATGTACGTATCTACCCCCTAACCGTAAACAAGGATCCAGGCTTACCCTTTTCATTTTCATGTTTTTAAACTTGTTCAAATCTTGGTCAAACTTAGGATTTGACGAAGATTCAAATGGGTGTAAAAATACTTAGAAAAATCATGTACGTATCTACCCCAAACCCTAAACTCTATCTTACGAAGTCAAGCATGAAGAGAAGTGGTTTTGGGTTTCAAACATGGAAATTTCAAAAACCTCCCAAAAGCTTCATTTTAGAGTGACTAAGAAGGATCCATGCTTACCTTTTATTTTCATGTTTTAAACATGTTCAAATCTTGGTCAAACCGTACGTACCTAGGATTTGACCAAGATTCAAATGGGCATAAAAATTCAAAAAAAATGAAAAACCAAAGCACATAGCCTAGCTTCTTATATATGCCATATAGTAAGCACTCAAGCTAGTTGATAAACAAAGTCTAGACATATTCAAACCAGAAAAATCATGTATCTATATACCCCTAACCCTAAACTTTGTCTTAATTATGAAGTCAAGCACGAAGAGAAGTCGTTTTGGGTTTCAAACATGGACATTTCAAAAACCCTCCCAAAAGCTTCATTGTGGTGTGACGTACTAAGAAGGATACATGCTTACATTTTCAACAACCCCCCTAAAAGCTTCATTATAGAGTGACTAAGAAAGGATCCAGTCTGGCGGGCTTACCTTTTATTTTCTTGTTTTAAACTTGTTCAAATCTCGGTCAAACCTAGGATTTGACCAAGATTCAAAATGTGCATCAAAATTTAAAAAAATTAAAAACCAAATTAAAGCGCATAGTGTTCTTATGTCATATAGTAAGCATTAAAGTTGATAAACAAGGTCTAGACACATATTCAAACAAGACAAGTCATGTATATATACCCCTAACCCCTAAACTCTATCTTATGAAGTCAACAACATGAAGAGAAGTGGTTTTGGGTTTCAAACATGGAAATTTCAAAAACCTCCCAAAAGCTTCATTTTAGAGTGACTAATATATATAAGAAGGATACATGCCTGCTTACCACCTTTTCATTTTCATATTTTAAACTTGTTTAAATCCGTGTCAAATTAAACCAAGGATTTGACCAAAAGATTCAAATGGGCATAAAATTTAAAAAAATCAGAAAAATGAAAAACAAATGCATATAGTCTTCTTATGTCATATAGTAAGCATTCAAGTTGATAAACAAGGTTTGGACATGCATATTCAAACCTAGGCAAATCATGTATCTATCCCCTAGCCCCTAAACTCTATCTTATGAAGTCAAGCATGAAGAGAAGTGGTTTTGGGTTTCAAACATGAAAATTTCAAGAACATCCCAAAACTTCATTTTAGAGTGACTAAGAAAGGATACAGGCTTCCCTTTTCATTTTCATGTTTTATACTTGTTTAAATCTTGGCCAAACCTAGGATTTGACAAAGATTCAAATGTGCATCTATCAAAATAAAAAAATCAGAAAAATTAAAAACCAAAGCACATAGTTTTCTTATGTCATATATAGTTAGCATTAAAGTTGATATAAACAAGGTCTAGATATATTCAAACAAGAAAAATCATGTATCTACCCCTAACCCTAAACTCTGTCTTATGTAGTCAAGCATGAAGAGAAGTGGTTTTGGGTTTCAAACTTGGAAATTTCAAGAACCCCCCAAAAGCTTCATTTTAGAGTGACTAAAGGATCCAGGTCGGGCTTACCTTTTATTTTCATGTTTTAAAATTGTTCAAATCTTGGTCAAACTGTACCTAGGAATTTGATCAAGATTCAAATGGGCATAAAATTTCAAAAAAAATGAAAAACCAAAGCATATAGCCTTCTTATGTCATATAGTAAGCACTCGATCAAGTTGGTAAACAAGGTCTAGACATATTCAAACCAGAAAAATCATGTTTCTACCCCTAGCCCTAAACTTTGTCTTATGAAGTCAAGCACGAAGAGAAGTCGTTTTGGATTTCAAACATGGAAATTTCAAAAACCTTCCCAAAAGCTTCATTTTGGAGTGACTAAGAAGGATACAGGCTTACCTTTTCATTTTCATGTTTTAAACTTGTTTAAATATTGGTTAAGCCTAGGATTTGACCAAGATCAAATGGGCATAAAAATTCAGAAAAAATCAAAAAAAATGAAAACCAAAGCACATAGTATTATTATGTCATATAGTAAGCATTCAAGTTGATAAACAAGGTCTAAACAACAAACTAGACAAATCATGTATCTACCCCCTAACCCTAAACTCTGTCTTATGAAGTCAAGCATGAAGAGAAGTGGTTTTGGGTTTCAAACATGGAAATTTCAAAAAACTCCCAAAAGCTTCTCATTTTTGAGTGACTAAGAAGGATTCAGGCTTACCTTTTCATTTTCATGTTTTAAACTTGTTCAAATCTTGGTCAAACTTAGGATTTGACCAAGATTCAAATGTGCATAAAAATTGGGAGGAAGGGTATGAATTACAATTCAAAAAACAAGGTAACTTAAATACTTGGATGCCCCAAAGATGTGTGGAAGCCCAGAACAATGGCAAAACATGTGCGCACGCTGCATCCAATTCAAGTAGAACACATAGTAGGCATCGATAGTTTGACCTAAATTTGAAATCAAAGAGAAGGTGGTTAGAAAAAATCGAAATTGGCAAAGCAAAGCATGAAATCATAAATTTGTGATGCACTATAGCTATGAAAAGTATCAAACAATGCATACCAAAATGATTTTTTAGAGGAATACTAGTTCAACTTATTTTAATTTTATATTAGTAGCCCAAAATCGAACTAGTAGTTGGTAAACAAGGTCTAAACAACAAACTAGACAAATCATGTATTTACCCCTAACCCTAAACTCTGTCTTATGAAGTCAAGCATGAAGAGAAGTGGTTTTGGGTTTCAAACTTGGAAATTTCAAGAACCCCCAAAAGCTTCATTTTATAGTGACTAAGAAGGATCCATGCTTACCTTTTCATTTTCATGTTTTAAACTTGTTTACATCTTGGTCATAGCTAGTGTATTTGACCAAGATTCAAATGGGCATAAAATTTAAAAAAAAATGAAAAACCAAAGTACATAGTCTTCTTATGTCATATAGTAAGCATTCAAGCTGATAAACAAGGTCTAGACATATTCAAACCAAACAAATCATGTATCTACCCCCTAACCCCTAAACTTTATCTTATGAAGCCAAGCATGAAGAGAAGTGGTTCTTGGTTTCAAACATGGAAATATCAAAAACCTCCCAAAAGCTTCATTTTAGAGTGACTAAGAAGTATCCATGCTTACCTTTTCATTTTCATATTTTAAACTTGTTTAAATCATTGTCAAACCTAGGATTATACCAAGATACAAATATGGGCACAAAACCCTCTTAGCCAAAATCAACTACGAGCAAGATTTTCTGTATTGTAGATGCCCCAATTGACTCTCATCCCCAATGTAGTCTTTTTTATGTCAGTATAGACTTCTTTACTAGATGTATACTATCGTACATGGCATGCATTTGCCTAATGAGCAGCATTGTTTAGCCGTTCTAGCCAACCCGATCAATCTGTCAAGCTTCATGCACGAGATGCCATGTTTATGGCCCTTTTGTTGTGGCTTTTTTTGGCTTTTGGCTTTGGCAAAAGCCAAAAAAAGCACGTAAATAGGTGCTTTTTTGGGCTTTTGGATTTTGGAAGCCAAGAACAAAGATTCTATTCTTTTGGCTTCCAAAATCCAAAAGCCCAAAAAGCACCTATTTAGGTGCTTTTTTTTTGGCTTTTGCCAAAGTCAAAATAAGCCACAACAAAAGGGTAATTTACTCCCTCGCTCCGGTGATCCGATCCATATTTCTTGGTGCTAAAAAGAATGTGAATCGGAGGGAGTACTGTTCTTAGATAGTACTATATCAGTTCAAAAAAAGTACAGTACTACTACATCACAAATGCATCAAAAGAGTACTACTGTACATCACAAGACCACGACAGTTGTATAGTATATAGAGTTTAATGCTGAACTTTAAACAGGACCAGGAGCATCAGGGCCAGCAGCAGGGGCGTTGACCGGCAACAAACCAGGCAAAAGACGTAAGGAAGAGGCCATATGCTGCGTGCTTGGCCTTGATTGCAGGGTGGTGATTCTTCGCCGCTCGCCATGTATTCACGCCGTACCAGTTCCGCGTCGCCCGCGAGCGGATCGAAGCGATCCCGCGCGCCGGACACGCTCGAGGAGGCGTGGCGGCTCCAGTGCAAGCAGTCCGCCGCCGGGAGTCGGCGCGCGGCGTGCAGGTACAGAGGCTCCCTGTACATGCCGTCGTCGCTCCGCGAGTTCGCCCCGGGCGGGCTCTGGTACAAGGCGGATCCGCCGCTCAAACCGATGAGCGGCCCCGTCTTCAACAAATGGCGCGCCGACCGGGAGAGGAACCGCCGGTCGAAGGCGGCGTGGGAGGCGAGCACCAGCGGCGGATTCGCGCCGCCAGCCGGCGAGGAGGCGGAGGAGGCGGAGGAAGGGGAAGACCCCCTCTTCTTGAAGGCGCTGGCCGCGTCCCTCAAGGACGATGCCGACAAGAAGAGGGCGGAGGAAGAAGACAAGGCGGCGGCCATCGCCGCCGTGAAGGAGAAGGAGGCGCGGGATGCGGAGGAGAACGCGACCATCATCTTCCTCGACGACTAGATAGGTTAGAAGTCGCGATAAGGATCGCGCAATTCTGTATGTATGATCCGTATGTATGATCAACTATGAATTATGAACAATGAACTATCAAACCAAACCACATAGTTTTTTTTATGTCATATAGTAAGAATTCAAGTTGATAAAACAAGGTCTAGACATATTCAAACTAGACAAATCACGTATATCTACCCCTAACCCTAAACTCTGTCTTATGAAGTAAAGCATGAAGAGAACTGGTTTTGGGTTTCAAACATGGAAATTTCAAAAACCTTCCCAAAAGCTTCATTTTGGAGTGACTAAGAAGGATGCAGACTTACCTTTTCATTTTCATGTCTTAAACATGTTTAAATCTTGGTTAAACCTAGGATTTGACCAAGATCAAATGTGCAAAAAAATCAGAAAAAATCAAAAAAATGAAAACTAAAGCACATAGTATTCTTATGTCATATAGTAAGCATTCAAGTTGATAAACAAGGTCTAAACATATTCAAACCAGACAAATCATGTATCTACCCACTAACCCTAAATTCTGTCTTATGAAGTCGATCAAGCATGAAGAGAAGTGGTTTTGGGTTTCAAACATGGAAATTTCAAAAACCTCCCAAAAGCTTCATTTTAGAGTTACTAAGAAGGATCCATGCTTACCTTTTATTTTCATGTTTTAAACATGTTCAAATCTTGGTCAAACCGTACCTAGGATTTGACCAAGATTCAAATGGGTATAAAAATTCAAAAAAACTGAAAAACCAAAGCACATAGCCTTCTTATGTCATATATAGTAAGCACTCAAGTTGGTAAACAAGGTCTAGAGATATTCAAACCAGAAAAATCTTGTATCTACCCCTAACCCTAAACTTTGTCTTATGAAGTCAAGCACGAAGAGAAGTCGTTTTGGATTTCAAACATGGAAATTTCAAAAACCTTCCCAAAAGCCTCATTTTGGAGTGACTAAGAAGGATGCAGGCTTACCTTTTCATTTTCATGTTTTAAACTTGTTTAAACCTTGGTTAAACCTAGGATTTGACCAAGATCAAATGGGCATAAAAATTCAGAAAAAATCAAAAAATGAAAACCAAAGCACATAGTATTCTTATGTCATATATTAAGCATTCAAGTTGATAAACAAGGTCAAGACATATTCAAACCAGACAAATCATGTATCTACCCTAACCCTAAACTCTGTCTTATGAAGTCAAGCATGAAGAGACGTGGTTTTGGGTTTCAAACATGGAAATTTCAAGAACCCCCCAAAAGCTTCAATTTAGAGTGACTAAGAAGGATCCAGGTCGAGCTTATACCTTTTATTTTTATGTTTTAAACTTGTTCAAATCTTGGTCAAACCTAGGATTTGACCAAGATTCAAATGGGTATAAAAAAATGAAAAACCAAAGCACATAGCCTTCTTATGTCATATAATAAGCACTCAAGTTGATAAACAAGGTCTAGACATATTCAAACCAGAAAAATCATGTATCTACCCCTAACCCTAAACTTTGTCTTATGAAGTCAAGCACGAAGAGAAGTCGTTTTTGGGTTTCAATCATGGAAATTTCAAAAACCTTCCCAAAAACTTCATTTTGGAGTGACTAAGAAGGATGCAGGCTTAGCTTTTCATTTTCATATTTTAAACATGTTTAAATCTTGGTCAAACCTATGATTTGACCAAGATTCAAATGGGCATAAAAATAATTAGAAAAATCATGTACGTATCTACCCCTAACCCTAAAATCTATCTTACGAAGTCAAGCATGAAGAGAAGTGGTTTTGGGTTTCGAACACATGGAAATTTCAAAAACCTCCCAAAAGCTTCATTTCAGAGTGACTAAGAAGGATCCAGACCGGGCTTACATTTTATTTTCATATTTTAAACTTGTTCAAATCTTGGTCAAACCGTACCTAGGAATTGACCAAGATTCAAAAAAAAATGAAAAACCAAAGCACATAGCCTTCTTATGTCATATAGTAAGCACTCAAGTTGATAAACAAGGTCTAGTCATATTCAAACCAGAAAAATCATGTATCTACCCCTAAGCCTGAACTTTGTCTTATGAAGTCAATCACGAAGAGAAGTCGTTTTGGGTTTCAAACATGGAAATTTCAAATACCTTCCCAAAAGCTTAATTTTGGAGTGACTAAGAAGGATGCAGGCTTACCTTTTCATTTCCATGTTTTAAACATGTTTAAATAAGGATGCGTGATTCTGAAACCTCATACACATTGTTGCAAAAGTAATTACATCACCTAAACAATACTACCAGTTCATAATTCTAAACTTATGTACAATCTTGGAAACATATAACGCCAGCCTAGTTCACCAATTATCATCATCCCTCTTGATGCGCTTGCCGGTGCCGCTTGTACCTGCCTCCCATGGGTTGGCAGTCCAAGTTCTGCACTCGTTCGCACTTCGTGTGTCGGGAATCCTTGTTGGAGCTTCCCAACCAGATACAGGCCCTGCCCTTGCTAGCTCACCACATCCAGCCGTTGCCCTAGCTTGCTCACCATGTGAACCGCCATCCCACGGAGACCCCGAAGTAGGCTCGCACGAGTCCTTTATCCATGGTGGCATTTTCTTCGGATCAAATGGTATGTTGTGCCTAAAGCAATAAGATACAAATTCCCAGTAGGTTGTCCCGACACACTGCTTCTTCTCGTCGCGCCAGGCAGGGGGAAGAGCGGCCAACCTAGCCGCTTCCTTGCAATCCGGGCAAACCACTTCCCTTGGAATTGGTTGTGCTTGACGCTGCCCATCATTGATTTTTTTGAGTCGCCTGTACAACTCAAAACTGACATACCCATCAATCGCAGCATACCTCAAGTTTACTTCAGGCAATGGCATGCACTCCCATTGATCGTGGCTGCTAGTAGGGAACTTGGTCTTCATGTCTTTGTAAGATGGGTCAATGATGGCGGCTGCCAAATCACCCATGCCAGTCCTATTGCCAGGACCATTGAAATTGATCATATCCTGAATGTCAATCCAATTATGTTTAGGAATTTTAATGCCATCTCTAGCAAACCTGCTAGAGTCACCCCTGATGTCAACAGTTGTGAAACAAATTCCTTTATGTTGAAGGAATTCTTGCAGTGCCAGATTATCAGGACTCCTGCATGTTAACACAAATCAATCTTGTAAGATCGTATATGCTGAAATAGTACACATATTTTTCTTCCAGTAAACTGTATACTTGTTGCAGTGAAACAATGATTTTGCATCAGTGATACACATCAAAATAACATGAATTATTGTTGCGACTATATGATCTAATTATTTAAGTGTCATCAAGTTAAGATTCAGTTACTATATGTTAATATCTTGACATCCATGCCGATTATCGGTGAGTATGAGTACATGAAATTTGTGCAAATTTTGAGTACCAAAATCATGAAACTAGATATCGTGGTCAATCCAAAAAAATTATACAAGTATATGTTGGATATTACGTTCCAGACCACATTTTTCATACAAGTTAGTTTGTTCGTGTTTTCATACAAGTTAGAACCTAGTCTATGTCGAAATAAAAAAGCAGATCCAAGATAAAGGAAGAGTTTCTATATTAAAAAACAAAAGGATAAAGGAAGGCATGTGAAGAACATACCTGCAGAAATGGTACACCAGGACGTGGTCGTCCATGGCCAACTGAACGACGGCGGTACTTACTTGGTCCGCAGTGTATTCTAGGTCGAGGCCGACGAACCTGGACCTGTCCTCTAGTAGCTTTTGTTCGTACATCTTGAGGGTGTGCTCGAGAACGGAAGGGTCATTCGTGTAGACCACGTTCACCTTGGTCGTCCCATGGGGAACGACGCTCCTCTTTAGCGTAAACAGGCCGCCGTCGGCCATGGCAGCGCTGAAGCACGTCGAACTGATCGGAGGGATTGAGGGGGAGGGAGGGAGAGCAACTGCAAACAATGGGGTTTTTTGGAACTTGCCGAAATGCAGGGGAGAACGAACCGCCAGGGGTTGTTTAGTGGGGACAGATGGGAATAATACTGCGATGAGGTTGAGGAATTAACTCCAACCGCCATTTAAATCTAGTACTCCCTATAGTCAGTTGATAGGAAATGGACGGGCAAGATTGATTCTAGGGAGGCGAACCCCAGTATTTTCCCAATTTATTTGAGTTGTAATATAACCATCGTTAATACTTGAATTGAAAAATATTTACAAAATTAATTTATTATATACTACATGATGAGATAATCCAACAAACCATGGAAATGCATGGCCATCCAACCATGTCACCCTCTTGTGAAAATTGTATAGGTGGTAGTGTGCGCAATACACGCGGTAGCCACTTCACAAATACATCCTTTTAATTTTGCCCCCCTTAATTCGGCCAATAAAAATGAAAAGACTTTATGTGGAAAACCAAAAAAACTTTATTTGGCAAAGTATAGTCGAAAATAAGAAGTTTTTCATTGATCTCTTAAAAAAGGGGTCATGATTCGAAAGTTCGCCATGCATGGTTCTTGCGGTAACCAAGCTAGCTCACCCATGTGGCAAGAAGCGAATCAATGTCCAACATGCATGGTTCCAAAAATATATATTTACAGAATGATTCTGCTTCTCAAGAATATTTGCATGCCATCATGTTTGTTATTTTTCCTAGATAAAAGTAGTAATTGGTGACTTCGTGATTGCCTTGCTTGCTGATTTCAATAAGTTTGAACCTCATTTTGGCTTTATTTCAAATTTAGGCAAAAACTTCTTGGCAATCGACTTTGTGAGCTACTATACTTGGATGCAACCCACATTTTCGTTGGCTAATGTTTTCTGATTCCACAACAATAGGGCACATCCCTATATCATCCCAAATTTTGAATTCTTTTTAGTTTGGTTGATGACCACCATTCATATCCGAACTTAATTAATTGGAGTACACATGATGGTTTCATGGTAAGCTAGTTTGACAAATTAGCCTTCGAAATGGCGATTCGCCTACCATGCATGCATGTTTGGCCTACCCGTGAAATTTTGATTTGTGGTATTGTGCACACACGTACTGCACATGATAGCGAATAAACAAAACACATATTCGGACCCCTTTGGCCAGCAAGGGCATGTTTGGTTCCTAGCCACAATTTGTCAAGAAGCCAAAATTTGGCAGCCATGCATGCATATAGTTTATTTGGCATGTGTTTGGTTTTTGCCACAATTTGGCTTATCACACTTCATTGCATGTATATATGGTCCATTTGTCATAGACTCAACTTTTTTTTACAAAGTTTTGACAAAGTTTGGCTTTAATATTTTAAGCCACAATTTGGTGGCTAGCCATACTAGCTTTTTTTTTGGCTAACCACACTTTGGCTTTGGAAAAATGTGGCTACCAAACATGGGTCCTAATAAAAAGAAAACAACACACTAATGTGTGGTAAACCAAAAATCCCTACTTTGCAAAGTTGCATATGTGCAAAAGGGGGGCAATGCATGCATTATTCAGAAGTTGATTGTGGTTTTCGTAGTGTAACCAATTAATTAAGCTTACATATGGGAAGAGGCTAGCGAGGCGAACTCAAGCAGCTATGGTTCCAATGTTGTCAAGTTTGAAGTGGACACTGCATGAAGCTTGCTCAAATTAATGGGTAGAAAGCCAAAAGCAGTCCATATTTATTCTATATGTGTGTGAATAATAACTCTTCACCCCAAACCTCTATGTATGATAGGGTTTTATATTTTTTACTTGTTAGTAGTAAGTACATGTCATGTGATGGCTCCATGCACATGTTTCACAACTTTTTTCTGATTTGTTTCTACCTCATTTGGTTGGTTTCAAATTTGCTCAAACTTCCTATGCGCGCTATGTTGTACTATTGGGACCCATGTTTTGGCTTAGTTTGTGGTACCACACTTGCAGGGTACCTCCAAGTATTTTATTCCCAAAAATTATGAATTCTAATTAAATGGTGAACTATAAACTGATCATCTAAAGTTGGAAAATAAAATCCATATATAGCTACACATCTAGATATGTGTATAAGGTAGACAAACTGCATTGCCACACATGCCTTATATAAGTTTGTTTTTTCTAGCGGAGTGGATTCCCTAATCACCCCACGGTTGTGACATTGTCAATGTTGTCATGATAAATAACATTGCGAGACTTTCCATCTTATTCTTTTTTGTAGAAATGATCGTCCCATTATGGCAAACGTCCCCATTCGTTTTTCAAATTAAGTAAACGTTATAGGATGAAAATTCATTGAAGTGACAAATTTTCTAGATTTCTAACTATTTTAGCTCATTCAAACAAGTTTGCAATAGGCCGACCTGTTGTCCAGTGACAATTTTAGAGTACAATTTGATCAACATCACAAAAAAGTGCTTTTAAGGCTCGTAAGTAGTATCATACATGCCATGTTGGCAAAAATCTAATGTGTCACATCAATTATGAGGTGAGATATGAGAGTAGTATTATAACACATAAACCTAGAAAACTTAGAAAACTTCATGACAAATACATCATGTACACACATTTGCATTGAGATTCTACAAAACTTTAAATATGACATAAGTATGAACCATATTATGATACTATGCATTGTGGAGGTAGTATCACAAACTAGTAGTGTATGATACTACGTACTACGTACTTCCCATTGTGACTAGTCTTAATCACTCTGACCTCGCCGTCTCGCCGTCTTACTATAGTACATACTACACCCCCACTCCGTCTCTCATACATCGCCCCACTCGTTTCCCACTCCGTCTCTCATACAGCGGCTGCGCCTGTAGATATCTTCGAGGATCTGGGCGATTTTGACCCGCTTTTCGGCGCTCGCCGTTTCAAGGTGAAGACCCCAATCTTAGCATGCATGTTGGACCAATTAGGAGTACAAAATTATGTTCTAAATGTTGCTCAAACTTTCCATACAACTAATATATAACTTATACTACGTAGGTTACACCATCGAAATAGGTATGACCAGTTGAGAAATGGGAACAATAACTTGGAACCTTTCTTACTATCGAGTGGGACGTGTGATATTGGTGTGACCCTGCTTTTTTCTTCTTCTACATAATGGCTACATGATGGTTCTAGAAAGAAGTGTATGCTGTTGTGGTATCTCTTGACGCGAATCCCTCTAATCACAAGCGTTAGATTTTGGAAACCAACGGTTAGTACTGCTGTTACATCTCTAGTTCAAAACTGGTGCATTTTGTATGTTGTTGTAGTAGTCTAGTAGATAGATTCAGATGCATGGTCAGGAGTGCAAACATTTCGCAACTAGTTGATCCCTCATCTTATTGTCGGATGTCACATTTCGAGTTTGTAAAAAAATGTAAATTCAAATCATAGTCACGGGTTATGTTGTATCTTTCGCACATCTAAACATTTGTTTCAAAAGGTGACCATATGTGAGCTGTGGAAAAAAGAAAAGACCAAAGTGAATAATATTCCTTAACTATTCACATATCATTTGTCTTTTTTGTGCAAGCTAGAATTTTTTTTACATACTCATCTGTGACCTGTGGAGCAATACACAACATAATATGTGTCCCAGTTTTGTTTTTCTTCATATTTTTTAAAAGTGCAGAAGTGTGATATCCGATAATAGGATGCGAGTGCAACTAGTTGCAAATGAGATGCTAATGCATGCTGATATGATACTACCTCTGTCCATAAATAGATGTATGTCTTTTGTCGTGGCCCCATCCTACTTCTGCATTTTCTTTACGGCCATTTTTGAGTAGTTGCGACCTGGACGTGATCGGACTAGTCGATACTCGATAGTAGTCGTAGTACTGTACAACTTCTGCATGTGGCGTCAGCCTCTAGAGTAGTAGTACTAGCTAACGGATAGATTATATCTGGAGAAACTGACATGGCCATTGATATGACAAGACTATACCCGGATTCGGACGCATTGTAGTGACTCCATCAATGTTCCGCTATGATGGTCTATTTTACTGCTACACCAGATTGTCGACGCAGAGGATTCCTTGGCTTCCGCGCAAGACCCTTCCCAAAGAAGGCATCTGCTCTGGCCCGTTGATTCTATGTGGACGGTTCCAGATTGCTTTATGTGTTTTTGTACAGTATCAGATCTAGGTTTTCCTTCCCTCCATATTAGGGGTTGTTTGGTTTAGGGGATAGGTTTATGGGATGAGAGTATCCCCAACCACCTGGCTAGGATAGCCAATTTTTGTTGTTTGGTTGTGTAGGAATTGAGTGTAGGACGAGAGGTGGGTAGTGGTATAGATTTTTTTTGTTTGCTCGAAATGTTAGGGGTGGCTATAAGATGGTGAGATTATCTCTACACACATCAAATATACCACACCTCCTATTTTTATAGCCCAAAAAAATACATAACCGGTGGTATGTGAATTGATCTGGGTAAAAATATTACACAACCGTACAAATATTCAAATCCTATAGTCAAATCCTACATAACTCCTATAGTCAAATCCTACATAACTCCTATACAAATTGTACGAATCAAAGGATATGATTTTCCCCCTATATAGCTTGTTTGATTTGAAGAATTGAATCCTCCAAAATTTCTATGTATTGTTTTCTTATACTAGTACAACCCTATAGGATTTCTAATAAGAGGTTAGACCTCTTGGAAAAATTCATATGCATCTGTGACAACTATGCTATGCACTCTCAATCTCTATAGAAATTTCCTTTGTCTTTCCGATGATACCATCACACACCTAGCTCTACCAATTCATGTAGATTTCTTTCCCGTAGGATTCAAGGAGGCATATGTCATAGCGATTCTCCATTATTCTATCATATGAATCTAACATGCCCTCTCAGTTTGAGTGATGCAAAGTGGCCACTATAAGATTTATTTAGTCAGATTAATTGGTCATGCATACACTAGTTGTTTTCTATCTTTCCTACACATGTCAATTAGCGAAATTTATAAGTAAAATCCTAAAATTCAAATAAATTGCTGAAAATTGGAAATAATATTACAGTTGTAGCAAATTACTAAATCGATCCAGAAATTATGTACATGGCTTCAGTAGTCCGTAAATGATGTCCTTGGAGTAGTTTGTGAGTTAAAGAACGTCCATTTCGTTAAACTGACATGGCCTTTGATTTGACAAGAGAACACTAATATTTTGTACCTGAATCAGAGTGGTAAAGGCGTACAGCTCGATCAATGCAATGGTATGATGGCTATGCAGCTATACCTATATAGGAGTAGACTACTAGTAGACTTTGGGACACAGAGATTTGGCTTCCGCGGCCGACCCCGAACAAGATTCTTTTACATTGCCCATCTTTTCACTGACATTGAATCGCTGAAACTTGGGGTCCGCCTGTGGCAGGACCAGCCTGTCAATGGCCCAAAGTCTTATGTGCTCCCGCCCTTTGATTTTGGATGGACGGACAAGATTGCCCAGTCCCATCCCTGTCCTGTTCGTTCCAGTTTTCATCCTCCTCCCCGGGGAACCCTCCCCGGAGAGCTCTACACCGACCCCTTCTATCCCCACCTGCTTGTCCCTTCCTTCTTCCTCCAGCGATTCATCCATCGTTCAACAAGTTGTCTAAGAAGAACATGAAGAAGTGTAAGAAGAGGAAGGAGGCGTTGTTGTCTGAGACTAAATCCGCGGTGAAATCCATCCCGCTGAAAGTCCTGCAAACTCCGACTTTGAAAGTGTACCAGCGGCGCCGGCGGACAGGCATGTCTGCGCTTCCATCGCAAGCTCAGTCTGCTTCGGGCTTGTTGGGTCAGGGCAGAGTAATCCAGCAAGAGTCCTGGTAGGTTTTTATCGCCATGTGCTTTCTTTGCCCCCATGAACGCAGATTACAGCAAGGCAAACAGATCCAACTATTTTTTTACCCGGGAGAACCAGCTATTTGACCGTCTTTCTTCCAGGGCCGCCCGTTCAAGTGTCGCCCTTCCTACCGATGCCGAGAAATCGACCGTGTTTCGCCAAGATGGTGGGTACGAAGCTCCCCGGTATGTTTCCATCGCCATGCCGAAGTTTCTCTGCCTTCTGGCTGGCTAGCGGATCAAACAATTTAACCGTCTTTCTTCCATGGCGGCTGGTTTCAGCGCCATTCCTACCCAAGTTGAGAAATCGCTCGTTTCTCGCCAACCTGGTGGGTACGAAGCTCCTGGGTATGTTTCCATCGCCATGCCGGATTTTCGTTGAGTCCTTGCTGGCAGGCGGTGCCAACTAAACCGGCTATCATCTTCCAGGGCCGACGGTTCCAGGCTCGTGCTTTCTACCGCAGGATCCACTTCGTACTTAGCTATCGAGGACCCGTTGTTTGATGAGCACTTGTTAGCTCTCAAGAGCATTAATAATGTATGCACTATATAATATATATCCATTGCTTTTTTTTCTTCCTCTTCATCTCCGTACTGCATGAGGGCTTCTTTAATTCGTAGGACTTCTATAAGAATTGTGTAGCATTTAGATCCTATGGTTTTTTTTCCTACATTAGTTGTTTGATTTATAGAAATATATCCTATGTTTGTTCCTTTTTTCGAAATGGGGGACATATCACAGCCTCTGCATCAAAATGATGTATATGGCTGCTTTATTGCTTTCTTCAGTTCATACACAAATTATGACAACTTCTCACGGATCAGCTAGAGTCGACACAAAGATCCACCAACGAAACATAGAAAACAGCGGGTGCCAAAAAGGCAAAAACACATCAGTAAGTAATTCTATGAGGAAACTGCCAGCCACCCTGGCTGTAAAAATCCCGTGCGGCTGTCTCTAGTCAGTTGCACCCAGACTCCATGATATCCTGCTGATCCTCGGGCTGGAGATAAGAAACATACGGATCTAGTGAATAATCATAGGGATAACCTGCAAGAAGGGATGAGATTTGGGTTTATTAAACTCGACTTCATTTTGTACATTCCAAATAGCCCATAAAATAGCGCATACACCCTCTGTAATGTATACAAAATCCTATGCTTTTCCTAATCTTATGATTTTCATATCCTGTGAATGAAAAAGGATCCCTGATTCGTTCCTGGTGAATTTTTCCATGCAGGAAGGGATTATGAGATTAAAGGGCCACAACACCACCCTTCAGAACAGAAACCTCAAACTCTTGCATAGGTTTGGTATCATGAATGCAGAATCAGAGACGAATGCCCAGTCTCCGGGAGAGGAGCAGCCAGTGCGCGTGTGTGCATCTTCGGCCGTGTATGTTTCCATTGCCGTGCCGCAGTTTCATCGCCTCCTTGCTGGCTGCCAGATCCAACTACTTAAATGTCTTTCTTCCAGGGATGGCGGTTCCATCGTTGAAGAGGTTCCTATGGACAAGGACTTTGCAGCTCTCAGGCATATTGAAGAGGTTGGCACTCCATTTGTTTATTTCTCCCCCCTCATCTGCACTCTGCATACTTCATTGCTGTTGAATTTGCAATGCAGGATGTGATAACACGATTCTCCGCGAAACTGGACCAGATCAAGGGCCACAACATCATCCTTCATAAGAAAATCCGCCACCTCGTGGGCAGGTGCATTTTAAATCGTGCCATATCGAAGGAGAATGCCCGTTCCATGCAATCTTCTTTTGATAAACGGTACTCAGACGTTCTCGTGGAGTGTGAGAAGTTGAAGAAGGAAGTCGAGGAACTACGCGCCCAGCCACCGATGAGTGTGGTCACTGACAAGGCTGGTCAGTGTGATTGCAACTGTGACTGTGAAAGTTTTCAACAGGAAGTGGAGTTGCATGCTGAACATGCGCAATATTTCGAGACGAAGTACTTGAAAGTTCGCACAGAGTGCGATAAGTTGAAGAAGGAAGTCGAGTGTCTCCGCTCCCAGCAGCCAACTATTGCGACATCAGGAGACCAGGGTGTGCTAATTGCAGCCAGAATTTTGGAATCGATGAAAAGTTGAATTTGGCTTTGTTGTGCAATATAGCAAGACCTGTTCCTCCTCTGCCTTCGTCTTTTGGCATAATTGCTTTGTCTTCAGTATTGACTCCTGAATGCTTCGTATATTTCTGACTGTTTCTGAATTATGTACAACTTTTGTAATATTGGTCAAATTAGTTTTGACCAGGGTTTGTGTAGGGTTGTTGAATTTTTTTGGTTGGTCCAAATTGTGTTGTGTGGTCCAAATGTGATGTATCATCACACCACCATGTGCCCCGCCACCCCCAGGTTTTGGTAATGCCATTCTGATACATGCTTCATAGAAGGAACATACATTTTTTCCGTTAGGGCATGACAATTTTGAAAAATTCAAACAAAAATGGGAAGAGAGAATGGTAACATCATTTTCCATGTGATGCCCCTGTGCCAAATTTTGGTTCATTTTAAGAATGTAAGGTGACAAATTACTCGAGGAAGCTAGTTGGAGTAGACGGGCATGACCGGATTGGCATAGGGGATTTATTTTTTGAAGGATGTTATTTTTCATGGACAATATCTGACACAAACAATAAAATGTTAAGGTCTCATATTATTCTGAATGATTGTGAATTACTTATGACGTTTGGAAGTATTGGTATACGTGAGAATCGAGTACATGCACGACTTCACGCGTCCACAACTAATCGGCCTCATCGTCTCTCGCGTCCACAACTAATGCCATTCTGATACAGAGAGTCAGAGGCTATAAAATAATCGGCCTCATCGTCTCTCGCGAGCTCGTCCTCTCCCCTCCCATCAACTCACCGCACCTCCGAGGCATCGACTTCCTCGTTTCCAACCGCAGCAGCATGAAGACAGGTCTTGCGTACGAGGCGGAGCAATCGGCGGCCGCTCGCGCAGAGGATGCCTCTGCGGTAGTGGCCGTCGCGGCGGGTGAGGCTTCACCGGGTACCCAGGCCGCTCGTCTCCTCTGCTTGTCTGATTCTTCGACCTCGGTCGAAACGGGCGTCCTGGCCGTCGAGGAGAAGGTGGATAGCAACGCCGTTGCTCCCGCCGAAGATCTGCAAGGCGTTGCAGGCCACCACGGCGAGGTCTTCCTCGACCCGGTGCTGGACGCGGACCTCGACCCCTTCGACGATTTCGGCCCAAACGTTCAGTTCCAGGAGGATGTCGAGGGTGACGACGAGGAGGTACTGCTCTTTTACCGAAACTGTCCCGATCCTTTTTGTGTCATATTACTGTTCACGTGGTTTGCACGAACCTGGTTCTTGATTGATTTGATCTCCTACCTTGTTCTTGTAGACGTACTTGATTCTACGGTTCGTACGGTCAGATTCTAGTTTAATTTCGACTAATCTGCCATGTAGTTGGCTTGATTTGTCATATAATTAATTTATGTGTTCATACTTAGTGGACTTGCAATTGTTGTGGCTTATGTTCATTGCTGTTCATAGGGTTTTCTCGTGATTTAGTATGATTTCTTCTGCCATTTACTTGTTCTACACATTTAATTTTAGGGTTTCTAAGGTTTGCTTATGATAGTGCAGTATTTATTCGATCTGTCATTAAGCACCTGATTATTATGTACTTTATAATTCACAGGAATATTCTGACGACATGGACGACAACAAGGAGCGCAGGGACCAGAAGAGCCGCTACGTTCTGAAGCGGCTGAAGGGTGGTGAAATTCGTTTCCGCAAGCGCGGGGAGCTATTTTGCCCATTCTGTGGCAAAATCCTCCAGAAGGACATCCGCAGCCTGATCCAGCATGCGACGGGTGTAGGCCTAAGTACATCGGGGAAGCACCGCCCTGCAACCAAGGCCAAGCACGCAGCATATGGCCTCTTCCTCCAGAATTACGTCTTGCCTGGCTTGTTCCCAGTCAACGCCCCTGCTGCTGGCCCTCATGCTCCTGGTCCTGTTTAAAGTTCATATGTGTAATCTTATTCCCTTTGGAAGTTCAGTATTAAACTCTACTAGTACAACCGTGGTGGTCTTGTGATGGTAGTACTCTTTTGATGCATTTGTGATGTAGTAGTACTAGTATTTTTTTTTGAAATGGTATAGTACTACTAGTATCTAAGAAAAGTACTCCCTTCGATTCACATTCATTTTACACCAAGAAATATGGATCGGAGTGAGGGAGTAAATTAAACATGGCATCTCGTGCATGAAGCTTGACATATCGATCAGGTTGGCTAGAATGGCAATACAATGCTGCTCATTAGGCAAATGCATGCCATGTAAAGAAGTCTATACTGACATAAAAAAAAGACTACATTGGGGATTAGAGTCAATTGGGGCATCTACAATACAGAAAATCTTGCTTGTAGCTGATTTTGGCTAAGAGGGTTTTACTCACATTACACGTGCCACTTTCCTTGTCTGCAAAACAAGTTCCAATAAAGGAAGAGGAAAGAAAAGGACATTGTGGGCGAGATTGAACACCTTTTTTATGTGTTAAGCTGAGGCCTCGTTAAGCTGAGGATGACTTAGGCCTAACAGCTCAGCACACCCACAAATAAATCTCCTTGCACGCACCACTGCCAGCAAAAATAACAGAATTAGCACGCAAGATTAAGAATGAAGTGAATTTAATTAACTTGGTTAGCTTTTCAAGCAATATATTCAGAGAAAGAGCACACATGTTCGGCTCGAAATAATCGTAAGAGAAGAACAATAAATCTAAGGCACCCCACTTCATCGGAAGAAGGGGCGCGACAACGCATGGATTCATATATACCTTGAGTCGACGCTGGCTCATAGAAGGGCGGCCGCGCCTCGAGGATGCCGGCGACGTCTCCACCTCGGTATCACATGTGACTGCTTCTCGACGGGCGGTGCGCCACGCCATGTAGAAGATCTATCAAAAAAGGAGAGCCCGATGACGCTACTGACGCCTCAACCTTGATAGCACCGGCCTGTTGCTCCGCACTGAGATGCGCCACATGCAAGATTTAGCGGATGCGCCAATTTAAGAGATATGTCATGATCGTTGTAATAAATTTCACCGTGATGATGATTTGATCCTGCACTCGGCCTTGAACACAAGTACTAGTACAGTCTCACAATTTTTTTATCATTATACTTTGCGAGATTTAGCGGATGCACCAATTTTAGAGATATGTCATGATCGTTGTAACAAATTTCAACGTGATGATGATTTGATCCTGCACTCGGCCTTGAACATAAGTACTAGTACATTCTCACAATTTTTTATCATTATACTTTGCGAGATTTAGCGGATGCGCCAAATTAGAAGATAGATCATGATCATGGTAACACACTTTTCAATGTAATGATGATTTGATGTTGCACTCGACCTTGAACATAAGTCCTAGTACGGTCTCACAATTTTGTATCATTATACTTTGCAAGTTTTAGAGGATGCGCCCATTTTCAGAGGTAGATCATGATCATGGTAACAAATTTTAAACGTGATGATGATTTGATGTTGCACTCGACCATGAACAGAAGTACTACTACTGTCTCACAATTTCTTTATCATTATAGTTTGCCAGATTTAGCGGATGCGCCAAATTTAGAGATAGATCATGATCATGGTAACAAATTTTCAACGTGATGATGATTTGATGTTGCACTCGGGCTTGAACAGAAGTACTAGTACGGTCACTAAATTTTTTAGCATTATACTTTGCAACGAATGCACCAATTTCAGGTGCATGTCACCAGATCTGTGTCCGATGATGATCATGGTAGTAACCGATGTTCAACTTGATGATGATTTGATTTTACAGTCGGCCTTGAACAGAGGTACTAGTACGGTCTCACAATTTTTTATCATTATACTTGTACCTTAGCGAAATTCAAAATCTCATAGCGGCAAAACTTCCCGCCCACAAAATACAAAAATTTCACACGCTTCCAAATTCCGATTCTACCCCTGTGGAGATGACAGCAAAGTCGGTTGGTGGGGGGGTCTGGCCGTCATTTTTTGGATCACCACCTCCCTAGCCCCGGATACCCTCCCAAAAAAATTCATTTCCCTCAGTCTCTCATCTGAGACCACCCACCGGAACTTCTCAAGTCCCTCTCTCTACCACCTCCACGACCACCGCACCGGAACATCCCCGCCGGACTTCCCTGGCCTACCCGAGCCCTCGCGATCCTCGTCATCCGGCTGCCTGCCGGAGCCGCTTCATCGACGCCGTCATCAACCGGACCGGATCATCCCCGCCGAACCTCGAAACCATATGCTCATCCAGCAGTCTACCGCAGTCGCTTCAGCTGCGGCATCGTCCACCCCACCGGAGCCGCTTCGCCGGATCCGTCGTCCACCGCATCGGATCTTGCTCACCGACACCGCTGTGCATGAACCGGATCTGCTTCACCGGCGCCGTGCATGATCTAAACTCTTCTACTGTCGCTTTTCTATTGCTTGCCTGCAAGTTCTTGTTTAATCTTGGGGGAACCTGTTTGTGCTAACGACGCGCCGTTACGTTTTTGCAGATGAGATGAGTAACCATGAAGTGTAATGGCCGTCTCTCCAACCCCAAGTAGCACATGTAGCGTACTTCATCACCGGATCTATCAACCCCAGGAAGATCTGCTGTGACTCCCACAGAGTGCTTCTCCTAATGTAAGTCCCTTGTTTTAGCGCCATGTTCTGGGTTCAGATGCTTGTTTGTCTGAAGCTCTTTTAGTTCATTCCTAGCTATGACCGTAACACGTTGCTATTTTCTACTTCATTGCTAACTTTAAGCGATTGAACATTTTGGTTTGCATTCCCTGCTCTGTAGATGTAGCCATCATAACTTCTATCTTGCTCAGTCGTTGTTACAAAAATTATACTGTAGGTATTATAGTAACATCCTGCTATTATTTAGTTCATGGCCAATTTTAAGTAATTGCACATGTTGGTTCGCATTCCCTGCTCTATAGCTTTTGGCATCGTAACTTCTATATTTGGTTTACATTCCCTGCTCTGTAGATCTAGCCATCATAACTTTATCTTGCTCAGTCGTTGTTACAAAAATTATGGCCTGCTACTATGTTGTTTGTGCCAATTTTTTACTCCATGAACATGTTGGCTTGCATTCCCTGTACTACAGGTGATGCCATTGTTTTGTATCTAGTTCATTGTAAGCTAACAAAGTAAGGACTTAGTTTGGCATGCTATCACTCTGCTATCTAGCCTGTAGTACAAATAAACTTGTCATACTACTAGATAATAATTTTGCGTGCCATCTTGTTCTTCAAAAGCTGCATTATTGACTTGTTTCTCTGACTTGGCATGACGCTCACATATGGAAAGCTGAACATATTGGTTTGCATTCCCTCTTATACAAGTTCACAGGTGATCCCACTATATTCTGTATCTGGTCCATCCTAAGCTCCAGCATCAACTATCCTCTATGTGTTGCTCATTACAAGTTTATATCCCGAAACATCTTGATTTGCATCCCCTTCACTATAAGTTCAGGAGTATTATTTAGTTCACGGCCAAAATGAAGTAATTGCACTTGGCACATGTTGGTTCACATTCCCTCCTCTTTAGCTTTTGCCATCGTAACTTCTATTTTTTGGTTTACATTCCCTGCTCTGTAGATGTAGCCATCATAACTTCATCTTGCTCAGTCGTTGTTACAAAATTTATAGCCTGCTACTATGTTGTTCATGCCAATTTTGTACTCCCTGAACATGTTGGTTTGCATGGGACTCGACAGTAGTAAGTCTGTTGTTTCATTCTAACATGCTCTGTTATATTGGCTGTTGGTATGCGGCATGCACTCTTTGTTTGCTTATTGTGCGCATTACAATGATCTTGTTATAACGACGAAATGATGAGTTCCAAATTCTTTGGCAAACAATATTGTAGTGTCTTTGCCTTTCCATTGTTGTTGTCTTAACTTGTAATGTCTTTGTTTCGGATATAGGTGCTGCATGGACAACTTAAAAGATTGCCGGATCGCTTCATTGTATTGCTAGGTTTAATTACCATTCAATTTCTCTGGGTTCTGTAATATTTTTTTCAATGCCTTGCAGCTGATGTAATATTTAGTTAGTTTTTATAGTTCTTTCGCGCATTTTTTCTTTGGTGCTTGTGGTAAGTGAGGCTATCCGACAGAAATCAATGCTGCGTAAATATTCTCAGTATCTAAATCACGAATTCCCATCCCTTAAACGGCCCATTTAAGCGAAATCACATATGTGCTCCCGCAAATTCCTAAAGCCCATATTATGCCAGCATATAAACAAGAATTAACGGTGGCCCACTTTTATGGGTTTCCCACTTACTATTGATAAATATTTGATTGACGGTGGACCCCACACTCTAGTTGGGGTGGCCCACTTGGTTTTGGTGGACCCCACCCTACTTAGTTGGGCCAGCCCAATTGCTTTTGTGGTGGACCCCACACTAAATGGGCCGGCCCTTTTAAGAAAGTGGGACCCGCCGTGTTCTTGGCCGGGCCAACTATCTTGCTGGGCCTACCACCTGCTATGGTGGACCCCACAAACTAATTGGGCCCCCACCTGCTATATGGTGGACCCCACATACTAATTGGCCCTTTAGAAAGTGGGACCCACCTGTGCTTTTGGCCCGGCCCACTAATTTGTTGGGCCACCATTTGCTTTTAGGGTGACCCCACATACTAAATGGCTCGCCCTTTAAGAGGAAAGTGGGACCCACTGCTGTTTTGGCCCGACCCACTACTCTGTTACCACGACCAAGCTATATGCGGACCCCATACTAATTGGGCCTTTAACAGAAAGTGGGACCACTTGAGCTGGCCGCCCACTATCTTGCCGGGCAGCCCACTTGCTATATGGTGGACCCCATGCACTGGGCGGGCCTGCCCTAACAGAGGCTGGACCTGTTTTTGGCCGGCCCACTATTTTGTTGGGCCGCCCACTGCTATATGTGTGACCCCACAAACTAAATGGCCGGCCCTTTCAGAAAGTGGGACCCACTTTGTGTTTAGCCCGCCCACTATTTTGTTGGGCTTGCCACTGCTATATGGTGGACCCCACAAACTAAATGGGCCGGCCCTTTAACCGGAAAGTGGGACCACCGGTTTTTGGCCCGCCCACAGCTTGTTGGGCACCACTTGCTACGGTGGACCACACACTAAATGGGCCGCCCATTGCTTTAAGGTGGACCCCACATGTTAAATGGGCCTACCATTTAAGTTTTGACCCAACCTAGAGGTTAGGCCCGCCCACGTAACTAATGGACCACCCAGCTATATAGTTGACCGGTCAAACTATGTCATCTGGCCCGGCCCGCTTAAGACGTGGCAGGCCTCGTGTGGGCCTACCATCTACCACGGGGTTTCAGCCGGTTAACGCCGTTAACCGGCAGTTAACGGCGTCTGCCACGTGTCAGTTTGCATGACGTCAGCAGTCAACGGGCTCCCGAAAACACTTCCGCAACGGTCCGATTTTCCGTGGCGGAAGGGCGCCCAAGCGCGACGGACCGAAAAAATCGTCGTTGGACTTTGCCTGACGCAGTTTCCACAACGGAACCCATATCGTCGGGTTAGGCCCATAGGCGACGAAAAATACCCCTTAGCGGACGATTTTGAGACGTTGTCTATCAGAACTTTTCTTGTAGTGCATGTAGTTTCCCTCTTCTTCTTGTTCAACCACGAGTGCCGTGCTGACCACCTGAGGTGTGGCCGCAATGTATAACAGGAGAGGTTCCTTTTCCTTGGGTGTCACAAATACTGGGGTGTCGAGATTGTGCGCTTGAGATCCTCAAAGCTCTGCTTCTTCGTTCACTAACTTCTCCTTGGATCAAGGCGTAAAATGGCAACGCCCTTTCTCCTAATTTCGTGACGAATCGCTTAAATAATATCGTCCCGCTAATGTTGTATCCTTAACTTTGTTATTTCAGATCGTCACGATAGTCAATTTTCTCCGGTTAGCCTCGATCCCTCTTGCCACCTGAACCCGGAAGTTCTCCCTAGGGACGCCAAAGAGCACTTTGTCGGGTTTAGCTTGAGGCAGAATTTGTCGGTTACTAAAGCTGAGATCATCGATCAATGTTGATCCTTCCTTTGTTGTTATGACGACATCGTCAATGTATACTTGACGTTCTTGCCAATCTGCGTGGCCAAGCACTTCTGCATCATCCGCTGGTATGTTGCACCCTGTTAACCAGAAGGCATTGTTCTCGAATGTATTACAGGGGTAATGAAAGCTGTTTTGACTCTATCTTCTTTCACAAATTCGTTGTAACCAAAATATGCGTCCAGAAGGAAAGACGCTCACAACCCGCCGTGGAGTCGATAATGATCGATCCTTGGGGGAAAGTGATCCTTTGGATAATGTTTATTTAGACACATCAAGTCGACGCACATGTGAAGGACTCCCGTATTTTTCTTCTTCGGGTTTGCTACCCAGTGGCTTCGTGTGTATCTCTTTAATGAACCCAAATTTTCCGAAGTCGATACTGACAAGATAGCTTTGCGGTTTGGTTCTAAAAACACGCGTTGTCTGATTGGCCTGGCCAATGGATCCAAGTTAAGGGTGCTCGGCAAGTTCCCTGGGTACTGCATGTCGCTGGACACCATGCGAAGATTTCTGGGCTCATGGAGGAACTCGACCGCGCTTTCCTATGCGAGGTCCATGTTTGTGGCGATAGCTGGCCTCTTCTTGGGATTCGTTTGATGTATCTGATTTCCTTCAGTTCTTGGTAGTATCAAGGTTGGCTCCTTTGAGAGGCCTCCCGACATCCGGCAACACGTCAGAATTGTTGTCAATTTTGACGCCATACTGCTTCGCATGCCGAAAGTTTATATTGCCATGAAAATCCTTGTCACACTTATCTCTGCACAAAACTGTTTTTCATAATTGGTCCCTGCCCGTGGAGCCTCCATAACAAGTACGGTGGTGAGGTACTTCCATGAATCTAGCATACACGTGGTCGCAGTAAAGCATGGTACTGCGATGGAAAATCACAACTTCGAACTCCATGTTCGATTCCAGAATTTCTCGAGTTCCAAACTGAACGTCGAGATTAATCTTCCCCAAAGGAGGAACTTTGTCTGGTGTTTGTACCATGGAAACGCGTATCCGTTGGTTTTAAGTCGCCAAGGATATATTCATCTTCCTCAATGTATCTCGTACATAAGATTTAGATGTCGCTCCATCTATAAATACTCGCGACCGTCAATCCTGCAATCACCGCCAAGATTAAAGCTGATTGCCCTGGTCGAGGAACTTGCTGCGGGTGATCCGCTATGGTGAAGCCAATGTCCTGTCCCGACCAATTCAGATACTCTATTGTTGGTGGAGGCATCTTCTCTGCCATGAACACTTGTCGTGAGATTACTTTCAGCTCTATTGGATGGCCTAGCTTTCTCTCATCGAGACCGCACCGTTGGTGTCGATATATGGAGGCGGTGTGGAGCTGCCGCTATTCTTAGTTGATGCCGATTTTTGTCCGTACCTGGGAGGTGGTGAGATGAACCTCGCTCCTTGGCCCCTAAGGGTATCTCGTTGCCGCCAGTGCGTTGGCATGCCCCCGCAAATTTGTTCAACGCCGAAAAGTTCGCATCTTTTCTCAAGTGTCCCGACTCCTCTTCCATTGTTGTCAAGATAAAAGTGCATTTGCATGGCCCGTTCATCATATCTTCGGGAGATATATACGGCCTCTGGAACCTTGGACCATTATTTTGCCTATTTGGGCGGGAACCATCCCGCTGCTCATCGCTTTTTGATAATCATCTCGATTGTTTCTTCATTATCTCCGCAGATGGCCGATATTTGGCCGGACCGTTGTGATTCGAGCATGGCAGAAAACGCCGTCTATTTTGGAAGTTTCACAGGATCTCTCTGCGACCAGCCGCTTGTTGTTGATGCATCCTCTCCATCTCCCAACGATTTGCTATCTCCATGAGTGCCTATTGTCTTGGGATTAGCCTCCGAGGTCTTCGATGAAGTCTTTCCTTCGATCCCTCCGACAAAAGCATCTATCGCCTCTTCGCGTAGATACGCCGAGTTTTTGATAATATTCCACCTCTGTAATAATCCTCATCGACTCGTTGTACTTCTGTCGACAGGTCTCAACTCCTCTATTGATGCATTTCTTGCATGTAGACAAGAAATTTTTACAACAGTCCTTTGTTTCAACCGTCGATAGACCCGTGTGGAAGTTTGTTGATCCATGATCACGCCACTTAAATATACGGATGCTTTGCATGGTATTGCCTTAGCCCACCCACGCTTTACTGCTCAGATAATAAACCAACAAACCTTCTGGGATCTTGCAATCCATCAATTTCTTATAACTATCAGGCAACTTGAAATCGACGGGACTCGCGTTTCGCGGACTCGTCGAGTGAAGCAGGAGTTCATACGATCGTCATCTACTTTCCGGTGACTGCCGACGTTCTCTCCTTCTCTGTCGCTACAGTCGACCCCGGGTTGCGCGGTGTCTCTTGCCGACGTCTTGGGGTTCTTGCACCGCCACGAGGTCGTGGACTATTTTGCCTCGCAGCACCTTCGAGGGTGCATGTTCCGCAAACGCCGCCTCATAACTCCAACTCCGCCAAAGCCATGTTATACAATGCCTCTTGGATCTCCTGTGGTTCTGTTTGCGATGAAGGCTTGTGCCGCCATATACCCAGCTTCTCGGTGTTTTAGGGATAATATTTCCCTCTTGTATCATCGACATGAAGGACATGTCGAGGTTCTCGATCGGATGCTCCCTCTCCGCTCCGTATGTTTCTCGAGATCTTCCCTTGTTACGACCATCTCGTGATTGTCTCCAGACGCTGAATGTCGGCCAGCTCACCTCTTCACGCTTGACGCGAAGGCGACTCTTCTCTCTTTCGAGTTCAACTCTTTCTTTTTCGAGTTCCTCTCCTTTAATGGGCTAACCTATATTGATATCGCATGTAGCTCTACCACTTGTAGCAGGTATTCATCGGCTCCGTGCCATCCATGGTCTTGTCGCTCTATCCTGTGCTTCTGCGGGAGTTGCACTTTGTCTCTTGGTTTGGGACGAGGTATTTGAGCCCAAACTCAGAGATTACGGGATCAACGTGTGGATTTCCAATCATCGAAAGCCTTCCTGACGTCTCTGGTTCTGCTCGGCTTGCTTCACTAATGACATATACTTGGTGATGTGTTGAAGCTTGACGGCTCGATATTGGTGACACACGATAGACCGCGAAGACCTCACGAATAGAAGCGATTGGTCAATGAAATCGGAAGTATCGACACTGTCTGAGTCGCTGCTTATATTTGAGTCCGCAGACGACCCGACGGATATGTTGTTGAAGATCTTGACAGTTCTCCACTTGATGCAAGGCTTGGTGGAGATTGTCGACGAAACCTCTTCATCGCCACTCGAACGATGAAACTGACCCCGATGAATCGGAACCAGCCCAACCGATCTCGCCGAATCCGATCTGCGAGACGATGAGATCCTCCTTCCCAACGCGCGAAGTGGAACCTTCCGAACGCCATGTCCATGGGCTCCTCCAGATACGCATATGCATCCATACGGGAGGGTGGGTGAGGAACAAAATCGACTAGAGCGGTTTCGATCTGTTTACCTCGATCCATCGCGTTGCTTGCTACCGAAGATGTTGATGATGTCGAACGTGCCATCGAGATCAGAACCTTTCGCCTCTAGTTCCCACAGACGGCGCCAATTGATAAGGGATTAACTTATCAATGCCTACGAGTTGTAGACTAGGGTTTAGTTGGAAGTAGAGGGCAAGTAGATCTCGAAGGTTTCAGCTGAAAAGTACGCCGATCTATGAAACTAGGGTTGCTGGAAACAATGAATCGACTTTCTTTGTCCCTCGACCTCCCCATATAGGAGGTAGAGCGAGGGTTTCGTGATGTACAAGTTACAGAGTTCGGGAGGTTTCTGAACCGTCCCGAATAATTACAAGGATATTCCTATACAATTCTATCTTTCCAACCATGTAAACTTCCAAGCAATCAAAGAACCCCGGGTACCTTCTTCGACAGCCCATTGGGGATGCCTATGTCACCCACGTAATGCGGTCTATGATGGGTTGCAACGACCGGTGAAGGTATCGGGTCGTGGAACTGGTAGTAGTCGAGGCCGATGGTATCCAAGACATACGCCGACCGAGTAGACCCAAGGTCGGAATTGCAACAAAGGGTGGGTGTGCGAGGTCGCAAGGGGAATGCAATGTTGACTAGGACCTTATACCGGGCCTCACACCACGGAAGTGTGGACGGGAAAGCTGCCCGGTTGGCACCAAGGTTAAGATCTCTTATGGGTAAAGCAACACACCTCTGCAGAGTGTAATGAATCGTGACCTGTCACTCCCTGTTCCGGGTTATGGAACTGCGAACGCTGCCGGAAAGGAACTCCATGAAGTTCTAGTAAACCGGTGAAGGCTGACGGACATAGTTCTTCTGAATAAAAGCAACCTTTTGAAGAAATGATTATAAAACATGCATTGGTATTAGACTTTCTGGTCTAATGCCGTAGCTAGTGCATTAAACACCTCTTTCCTATTATGAACTTGTTGAGTACGCTCGTACTCATACCTCTTATAATCCCTCGCTTAGATTGTCCTGAATCACCTTGAGGAAGCCAACGAAAGACAAGACGAATCGATGGGATCCGCTACGAAGAACTGGACCTCCGGAGGAGTGAGAGGGGTCTACTACCTGATAGTGTACGGAACCGGGAGGTTCCAGAATGAGAAGTTTAAGCACTAGTAGTACTAGTAGGTCGAGTGAGAACGAACTCTATAATATATAGCTGCTCGAATAAAATAATGTTTAGCCTCATACGACCTATATTGTATAAGTTGTGTAGGGTTCACCTAGAACCTAGAGTAAACCTCTATGGACCTGTGGAGGAGCTCCAAGATGATGTAATTATATGGCTTGTAATATTATGTGAATGAAATAAAGACCACTATGCTTGTTGTACCTACTCAGGATGTAATATTTGCGGATTGGTACTTGCACATGTTATGTCAACGACCGCATACTACAACATGCGTAGTTATGTGGTCACCACATCTAATGACCTCGGCTGTGGCACGCGACGGGCCTGCCTCGTCGTTGTTCTTCCCCTGAGCCGCCTCCCGCGCATGCTCTCGCCTTGTGTCGCGCATGAGCGCAAAGATCACCGAAGCTTTCGAGGACGCGGGGCCTTCAAGACCGCCACTGGTGGGATTCATCCGGGGCGAGTCATGTTTACTCGTAGGCGTCGCCTTGGCTCTAGGCCGAGCGTTGAGCGTTGAGCTCAAGCAGCCTTTGCTACCTGCCGCCATGAGAAGTGGTCTGGTTGAGGTCCGGACAAACAGGTCGTCGTCGGGCGAGGCGGCCTTCTACGGCGCCGCTAACGCCGTGCGGCCGTTCCGGCCAGCATCGAGTAGGTGGTGTCAAGACGACACAACATTGTTGAGAGGGAGGGAGGGTGCGAGGTGAGCGGGAGAGGTACGCATGACATGGTTAGTGTGTGCACGTCGCGATCCGAGGGTCTCCAGGGGAACAAGCGGGTTCAATAAAGACAAGTGAAATTACGAGAATCCAGATTGTCACATTAAAGAGCTACCAACAAGGTCACGCCATGCTGATCCCTCCTAAAATCTAGCGTGGCGCAGGTGATGACACATCCGTTTGCATCCTATGTGTAGAGGCCGACTACTTTTGGAGGACGCCACATTGCGGGGTTGCTATGTGAGGCGCTCGTGGAGATGCTCTAATAAAGTCCAGGAGCACCTCTAGCTTAGCTGCCTCACGGCCAAATCCGGGGTGAAGTACGCCGGATTGACGAAAGCCGGCGGAGCGCCAACTTCCAAACGCTCCCCGCTAGGCGCCCGACGATCGGCATATTTGGGCTTTAATTTCACAAATAAACTCACATTTCAGCATATTTGACAAATTTTGGCCAATATTTGGCCTATTTTCACAAATAAACATTACGCTCAACAAAGCAAGCAAATATTTTAACAGTCTTAATATAAATCAAATGGAAACTAGTTGGTGTTGCCTCGAAGCCTCCATATGTGCTCCACCAAATCATCCTGCAGCTGTTGATGCATTGTGAGTCTCGAATCTCCTAACACATAACGATGAACAAGCCCACGATGTCGGCACTCGTGATTAGGCTATAAGAGGACCATCTCTCATATGGTGCAAATTTACTCGCTCGAGGAACTGATACTTTTGCTCATTCTCAATAATCATGTTGTGTAAGGCCACACAAGTTCATCACCTCTCACATCTAATATTTGGACCAATCATAGCGGGAACCGGACTACAGACAAATCTCTTGAGGACACCAAATGCACGCTCGACGTCCTTGGCAAGCTTCTTGTTCCTTGACAAGCTCGCAGTTTGGGGGTGCTAGGATTCGAGATAGTCTTCACAAATGTTGCCCACTTTGGATAGATACCGTCTGCAAGGTAGTATCCTTTGTTGTAGTGCCGACCATTGATCACATAGTCCACCGGGGGAGCATGACCCTCAACAAGCTTGGAAAAGACGGCGAGCACCGTAAGACGTTGATGTCGTTGTTGGATCCCGGCATACCAAAGAAGGAGTGCCAAATCCAGAGATCATGGGTAGCCACTGCCTCAAGTATCACAGTGCAGCCTTTTTTGTGACCCTTGTACATTCCCTGCCAAGCAAACGGACAGTTCTTCCATTTCCAATGCATGCAGTCAATGCTTCCAAGCATCCCCACCTCTAGCTTCATTTGTTGCAAGGATCCTCTGAGTGTCTTCGACAGTGGGTGATCTCAAGTAATAGTCCCCGAACACTGCTATGACGGCCCTGCAGAACCGGTAGAAACAATCAAGGGCGGTGGACTCCGCCATCCGAAGATAGTCATCTGCAGTATCACCGGGAGCTCCATACGCCAGCATCCTCATAGCCACTGTGCACTTCTGCAGTGACGAAAATCCAACCAAACCAGTGCAATCCGCCTTGCATCTGAAGTAGGGATCAAAGTGGCGGATGGCATACACAATTTGCAGAAATAGCTTTCTGCTCATCCTGAAACGACGCCGGAAAACACTCTCACCGTGCAATGGATTGTCGGCGAAGTAGTCGGCGTACAACATGCAGTAGCCCTCCATTCGCTGTCTCGGCTTGCACTTCCGGCGACCTCGTGCCGACCCACCACATCGACCAATTGCCTCTTTCGGCAAGCTATGATTGTGCTCCGATGCAGCCCGACCTACGGTCTTCGCTTCATCATGTGCGCCAACGACAAGAACCACACTCAAGGCCGAGGTCACAGAGGCATGGAAGAGAAGACGAAGAAGACCCGGCAAAATCGGCGAACAAACCGGCGCCGCCGGCCCCCACGCTCGACCCCGTCCTCGCGCACGATCGCCGCGCCACGCCGCGAACCAGACCGGCGCTCAGCCCGGCACCGCTGCTTCTACCGCCGGAATGCTACGAGGAGTGCTGCCTTTTCATTTGTCTTGTACCTAAACCACCCCTTCTTAGTGGCCCTCTTCGTATAGTTCCCCTCCCCACCTAAGAATCGAAGACATAACTTAAGTGAGAACTTGCTTATTCTCCACCATCCCTCTGGATTAGGGAAACCTCCTTAGATTATCAAATCTATTGTACAAGGCACTCCTTATATGATTAGTCTCTCACACTTGTGATTCTACCACCGGTCTACTGTGTGATTCTACCAATCGTATACCGATCTTTCTGGATTCTACCCTGTGTCTTTCTCTTGAGAGATTCTATCGGGATAGTGGTTCTGGCCATCAGAGTAAACCAAAATTTTATCGGGTTGTGTTGCGTGCATTGCCCGTGTTCTTCAGCTCTTCTCATCCTTCACCCCTTGTGTTCTTGATCAACCCGTGAATCAGCAACCCACGTGGCCTTAGGGCCGCATCCTGTCTTGGGCGGTTGCTGCCATCTCTTCAAAAGCTCGGCGAACACCGCTCCTCCTTACCGTCCGAGTCCATGTACGAAATTCCGACGGCGTGGTCGATGCGAGGCGAGACGCGAAGCGCGAGGGAGTAGCTCGACGACGGAATATATGCACGGAAGAGGTTGACGGAATATAGGCTGGTGGGAGGAGGGACAACGGAATATACGCAACCAGCCTGGCTGGGGGGTGGTGCCGGCGACGATGAAAGCTACGACGTGGGGATTTGTGGCGAACGCAGTAGGGTTCACGTTTTCGCGCAGCGAGCGGATCCATCTCCGCTTTTTCTCGACCACTCGCCGAGCGCACCCGAAAGGTCGAGGATGGGCTAGGCTCTTCGGATGAATTTAGGCCCTTTTTCGGAGAAACGAAAACCAAGGCACGGCAAAGACAATGAAGCTGCCCGGCTGATGGCCGTCCATTCGGTGCCACATTGGTGATACGAAAGCATGTGGATGGAGATGCTCAGATGCATATCGGGGAACTTCGTATGCACGTGAAGGTGACATCCACGGTAAACACCGTGAGGAGCAAATTGCATATACCAGTAACTTTTGGGCATTTTGCACGGACCAGCGACAAACTCTTGTTGCACACAGCAGCAACTGTTGAGGCAAATCATTGCATCGAGCTGATAAGAGTCCGATTAGAACATCTGCAGTAGAGCTCCCATTTTTGAACCGAAAATGTGAGTTTAGTCTTCTAAAAACAAATTTAAATGGATTTAGCACGGCGCAGAACAGAAACAACTGAACCGAAACGATAAAATCAAACGAAAATCGAAACTCGCCGCCGCACTCGATTTCATCCATCAAGCGTCGAATTTCACAATTTACAATAATAGCATAATACATGCATCTTCGACACATTCGATACTAGGAACCTAATTTAGACTAGATATAGTCCCCAGAGTGACTATAATGTCACCGCGGGGCGCTTAATGTCGCCGATGGAGGGTTTTGGTCGCCGGCTTCCTAGGCGACGATGAGCGCCGCCACCTCGATGGCCGCCGCCTGAAGGTGCTCCTGCAGGCTAGAGGCGCCTCCGTCGTCGTTGCCCGCGCGGGGCAGCGGCACGGCCGGCGAGTCGCATGCGCTCGGCAGCCGGGGCGCCTCCACTTCTCCATCCGCGGCCGCCTCCTCGCGCGCTTGACGGAGCGCCATTAGTTCCGGCCACTCCGCCGTCCCGTCATGCGCCATCGCGAGCGCGACGGCTCGACGCGCGCTCCGGCTCGCCGACACCCACGGACGCCGAGTTGATCTTCCGTCGCCGACTCGCCACCTCCCTACCCACGCGTTTTGAACGCCCGATTGAGGGTGGTGGCGGGCACCGAGCGGCGTCGAGGCGGAATCGTTCGATTTCGTGGGCGAACTCGTTTACGGCTGGGCCGCGAGTTCGGTGCTCCGGTAGAGATGTTCTTACGAGTTTAGACATCTCCAACTGTGCGCTATATGCGCGCACGGCATAAAATCCGCCGCGAGGCCGCGCTGGAGAAAATCGCCCTTAAACAGGCCGCAAACGGCGCGGCGCCGTAAAACTTTTTGCGTGGGCCGGTTTGAGCTATCGTGAGCGCTATACTTTGTGCGCCGGCTACGGCCACGCTATTGCTCCACCCACGCGCGAAGAAACCTCCCGCTGAATCCTCGCGCCTCGCCGCCCGACCGCTCAAACCCTAGCGGGTGGCGACGCCGCAACACAAACGTGCGCTCTTTGTTCGCCAGGCGCACGTCGCATGTTTGGAGGAGGCAGCTTGAGCTCCATGTTCATTGGATGAACTTATTTTGCAAATCTGGCTCTATGCAATCTGACCATATTATCTGATTAGTTATTGCCATATTATTCATTTTTTTTTTTTTTCAAATGATTGTTCGCCACCTGCCACGGTGGCTGCCACATGTTCCATGTACACTCCTAAACCGTTAGACAATCATTAGCAGCTCGTGAACAACTGCCTCAAGCCTGTCACCAAGCACGCAAAAGGCTTTCAGCCACCACTCACCAAACTATGCCCCAAGAGTTACTGGTTTCTGCAATTTCTCCACCGTGAGTGCAGCGGAGTGTTTGAAATGTCGCCCAGCAAGACGAAACAGCTCCGTTCTCAACGGTAGGTAGGCCCTCTCCTATTTTGAACTTGCGTTTTTTACTCAAAGGTAAAGAAGAATAAAAGCCCCAAAAATCGGGCCTACAAACTTGGCTTCGCAACGACGCATGAGGCAAATCCGGTCCTTCCACCCGCACCAGCGAGCGGCAGCCGCCCACTCGAAAATTTTCAAAATCCAAAAGCGCCCCCAACGGGCCACCCGAAGCCGACGCGAGCAGCCGGCCGCTCCTCCCCGTCGGACGGCTGCGATCTTCCCGAGCGCCTCCTGAGCGCCCTGGGCCGTCCGATCCGGTGCTCCAGCTCCACGCGCCGCTATAAAAAAACCGCCCCCCGTTCCGGCCACACCAAGAACAACAACACACTCCAATCTCCATCTCGCTTCTCCGCCCGGACGCTCCAATCCCCTCCTCAGGTAACCGAATCTCCCCAATTTTCTCGCGTCCCCTGCTCTCCGGCGGATCTCCATCGGTTAACCTGCGTCTACTTCACTTCGATTGCTTCGTTTTGGTCCGGATTCATGGCGCGGTGTCCCGCAGATCTGAACCCAACATTTCCCGTCGTTTCCGCAGGTTGTGAAGGCCGAACCCGGCGGACGCGAAGATGAGGGAGATCCTGCACATCCAGGGCGGGCAGTGCGGGAACCAGATCGGGTCCAAGTTCTGGGAGGTGGTGTGCGACGAGCACGGCATCGACCCCACGGGCCGCTACGTCGGCACCTCCGACCTGCAGCTCGAGCGCGTCAACGTCTACTACAACGAGGCCTCCTGCGGCCGCTTGGTGCCGCGCGCCGTGCTCATGGACTCGAGCCGGGCACCATGGACTCCGTCCGCACGGGCCCACGGCCAGATCTTCCGCCCCGACAACTTGCCTCGGCCAGTCCGGCGCGGGCAACAACCGGGCCAAGGGCCACCACACCGAGGGCGCCGAGCCTCACGACTCCGTACTCGACGTCGCGCAAGGAGGCCGAGAACTGCGACTGCCTACAAGTGTTTTCACCTTTCACGACTCTCTCAGATTCCACAGATTCAGCGAGCAATTCTGGAATTCCCCCGTACATGTGTTTCTCGGTCAGGCTTCCAGGTGCTACCTGCTCGGCGGGGCAATCGGGTCCGGCATGGGCACGCTCCCGGATCTCCAAGATCAGGGAGGAGTACCTGGACCGATGATGCTGACCTCTCTGTGTTCCCGCCCAAGGTGTCTGACACGGTGGTGGAGCCCTACAACGCAACCCTCGGTCCAATTTCCAGCGGTGGAGAACGCCGACGAGTGCATGGTGCTCGACAACGAGGCGCTCTACGACACTAAGCTTCCACCAAGCTTCACCGTTCCAAGCTGTAAGCAGATCTGTAATATCAAGTTGAATTACCTGCTCGTATTTTGGATTCTAGTATCAGTAGGTGGGGCCTACCATTGTATGCATCAATGTGATGATAAGTACTTACCAGTCATCTATCTAGTGATTTCTCGTTTTTTTTATGTCGAAGTAGCTTGCTTGTCAATTGTCATATTTGCTAGGTCAGTTCTGGTGATACAAACTGCATACCCGTAGTGTCCAAATAAAACACTGTTAGTTTGATGCCATGATGGGATCTGAATTAGTTTGATCTGTTAGAATAAGTGTTAATACATTCTGGGGGTGATATTTCTTAGCTGTTGTGCTTAACTTTCTTGGCTGCCTAAATTGACAGTATCTTTTAGTTCTGCTGATACAAATTGCCTAAGTTCGTTGTAGTAATCCAAATAAGTGCAGCATTTGATGCCATCATGGGAGCTGAATTAGTTTAATCTGTATAGCAGCATCATTCAAATATTTTTATTGTTGCTTAATGTGCTTGACTGCCCAGCTTAGACAGCATTTGTTAGTTGGTGTGCTTGTCTTGTTTGATAACCTAAGTTAGACTTAGTTGGAGTGACTTTAAACCTACCTGTCCTTCAGCACTGATGAAGAAATATTAAATTAATAAACTGACAAATGTTGGTGGATATAAGATATTCCCATACATCATTTCAGTAACACTGATGCCTGCATTAGCAGCAGGTGTCTCCTACTCTCCAGACTGAAGGGACCATGATTCAAACTTTTAACTTATTTAATTATGTTAATTTCTTGTTAAATAACTCCTAACTTTTGCTGATGAGTGAATCTTTCTTTTTTGTTGACAGTTGGTGACCTGAACCACCTGATCAGTGCCACCATGAGTGGTGTCACCTGCTGCCTCCGCTTCCCAGGACAGCTGAACTCAGACCTCCGCAAGCTTTCTGCCGCCAACCTGATCCCTCTCAGTCTGCACTTCTTCATGGTGGGGTTTTATACATCACCTCTCTGTGGTCGCAGATGTACCAGCTCTCATCATTCCTGAGCCTCACCCAGCAAAATGTGGGACTCCAAGAACATGATGTGTGCTGCTGACCATACACGCCGCTTACCTCACCCCGCCGCCGTCTCCACAAGTAAGATGAGCACCAAGGATAGTTGATGAGCAGATGATCAACGTGCAGAACAAGAACCTCCTACTGCGGAGTGGATCCCCAACAATCAGCCAAGTCAAGGTTCAGACATCCTCGCGTGGCCCTCCATGGCGTCCACCTTCATTGGCAACTCCACTCCATCCAGGAGATGTTCCGCCGTGTGAGTGAGCAGTTCACAGCCATGTTCAGGAGGAAGGCTTTCTTGCACTGGTACACTGGCGAGGGAATGGACGAGATGGAGTTCACCGAGGCTGAGAGCAACATGAATGGACCACAGACTGAGCACGCCAGCAGTACCAGGATGCCACCGCTGAGGAGGATGGTGACTACGAGAGGAAGAAGAGGCCGAGCAGGAGTAGATCCAGTTGCCCCAGTGATGGTATCTTGGTTAATGTGGTTGTAGTAGTCGTATGTTAGAGTCTGGTGCTTGTTTGTGTATCGTGGCATGTAGTTTGGGTATTGAGTACTGAGTCGGTCTAGTGGCATGTTCACTTGATGCTACCTTTGTGTGATTTGTTATGTCGAGCTAGTGGATTGGAATAGAATGTTTGCTTTAAAATTGATGTGATGGTTCTGCATGTTTTCCTGTCCCTCGTTCAGTTCATCTGAATTTGTGGCTTCGCTCTTCTGCAAGAATTGAAATTTTTTGTAGTACACATGAGCCAATATCTCCATGTGAAGTTCATGTGTTTGAGACAAATTGTAGGTATGGAACCCGGTTACGGTTGTGCTGAAATGCTGAATGTTGCGGAAATGGATTTTGTCAAAAGTCACAATAAAACGTGGCTATGCTCTTCAACGCACTACTAACATGTCAGGACTTCGGGGGCGGCTGTTTTTGTTTAAGTTTGCCACGCCACACCAAAGAAATAGACGCACTCTCTTTTTGTTTAGTCTCCATCGTGACCAAAGTCACTCTGCGCTCTCCCTAACAACCCCACCAAATCCAGCCGGCGCGAGCACCTTCTCTACCATGGCGGCTCCTGGCAGGCTCCTCGCGTTCTTCTCTCCGCCTGCCTGGCCTCGCGTGCCTCTTCGTCTCGCCTCGCGGTCTCCTCCTCCTCATCCTCGGCGCTCCTCCCCAGGACGGCTCGCCTTCCGCGGCCTGCTGCTGCCGCCACCGCCGTCGTGATGGGGAAGTCAGGCACCGCCGACGCCGAGTGGACGCAGGAGATCGTCCAGCGCCGGCCTGCGTTCGACGACGAGTGAGGCTCCAGCCCAAATCTCGTCCCGTCAATCCTTGTTTCCTGCTCGGCTGCTCCTGGACTGGAACTGTGCCGGCCTCGCTCGTGGACTTGTCGTTAGGTTTCATGTCCTGTCTGGCGTGCTGGTCAAAGCGGGATTGCTCCGAGATTAGGTCATTACATTGATTTTGTCGAGGATTGGATGCTTAGCATAAGCGATGATTCTTTCCCCTGATTGTCTCGCTTGATGCTGTTATCGTGTTGACAGATTTAGGTCACGCGGTGGGAAAACTAAAACTGAGTTCGACCATTTCATCTCTTGTCAAGTCAAGAATATGTTCAATTTGTTGTGCAGGTGCATCTTAGTGGATGAACAAGACAACGTCATCGGCCACGAGTCTAAGTACAATTGTACGTCTAAATCATTTCATCCATTATCTTGTTTGATTGCGTTCCATATAGCATGACTTTTCTTGAGCACACATGTCTGATGCTATGATAACATGTCTTTTCTTGAACACACATCTTAAATGCGTGTCATATTGTGTGTTAGAAGAATAACGCCAAACGGGCACGAACAAAACAATTGTGGAACAACCAACAAAGAAGCCAAAAGGGAAAGTAAAAAATGAGAGCAAAATCAAACAATGGACACTGAAACTGAGCTAAAAGCACCTACACTGCCCTTCTAAGCTGCAGGCTATGTTATCTGAATACTTGGTCCGGTAGTTATTCCGTTTCTATGTTTGGCCACATCCATTGAACTGCCAGAAATTTCTTGGTATTGCCATCATACATGATTTTTGCTGGAGTTTAACTGAACTTTTTGTTGATAGTAGCGTCATGGAAATAATTTTGTCATCTTACTGGGTCCATTGCACTGGATCATGCTATTTGAAAAAATATTAGCAGATAATATACTGCAGCCTGACTATGGGATCATGCTATTTGAAAAAATATTAGCAGATAATATACTGCAGCCTGACTATGAGACTCATCGCCAGCAGTTTTTTTTTTGCTGTAATTTTAACCTAATGCGGTCATGCCTATAGACGTATTTTAAAAGTTTGAAGCTCAAGCCAGTAAGACATTAATGGCTTCCATTTTTGTAGATCATAAAATGGAGTTTTTCATTAAGAAAAGAAGCAGACTGCATTTTCAGCCAAGACTCGTGAGTGTATACATCACATCCACCAGTCATAACCAGATGAGCAGGAGCTCACCAGGCAGAATTGGACCTTTATCATCAGGGAATAATATGCTTTTTCGTTTTTGATATATTATCAGTTTGAACTGATAAAAATGAAGTAATTTTATCTCTGTGAGATATTGCTCTGGTTTGTTAATCATGCTATTGTAATTAGAAATATCCTTCATGAAAGATAGACTCGGCATGCCCTCATAGAGCGTCTAGTGTCTTCCTTTTCAACTCCAAAGTGAGTTGTTACCAGGTATATGCATTGCAACATAAATATGGTTGTTTGGTTTAAGATGGAATCTTACTCTGATTTTACAATGTATGAAGAACATGATCCACTTTCATTATCTCTCTCTTATCCATGGATATGATTTTTTTGTTAGGCTTTTAACAGTCTGAGTTTGATTAAGAATGAAAAATTATGCTTGTTTTCTTGTGATTTGGTGGTGTGATCAAATTTAGTTTGAGTTGGGATGCAGTAAAGTTGAAAAGTACAGCTAGGAGGTACTAGAGAAGTTGGCATAGATGAGCTGAACGTGCGCATAACACAATAAGTTTGAAATATTCTAGCTCAGAGAGGATTTGGACATGATGAGCTGGATGTGTGTATTAACCTGATACACTATTAAATATAGGAAACATCGCTCAGACGCATTAGAGTGAACTTGGAATTAATGGTATGCTGGTAAAGCCAACAGTTTGGATATACTCACTTCTTGTCCAGCTGAATTGTCTTGAAATTTAATCAAACTAATTTGATTTTACACATTTCCTTTGTCTCGTCCTAGCTGCTCTCTGAGTTTTTCAAATGGGCAGTTATTTTCTGATGTAGAATGGTGAACCGAAGAAATCACCGAAAGTATTTGAGATATATTCATTGGTCTTGGAATTATGAAATTTGCATAAATAAACAATACCCACAAGAGTAACCATAAAACACGACCATCATTGCCCCCTGAAAGGACACGGATGTCAGCTAGAGGTGTGGGGAGTGAATAGGCTGATTAAACTTAATGAGATGGGCTTAACAAATGCGAATAAAACTAGCGTTTACTTTGTCAAGCTCAAATACTATTGTTCACCTATGTGCACCAACAACTTATTCTAAGCAATACAAGCAACCAACTTATGCTAAGCAATACAAGCAACTATGTGATAGCAAGATATATAACTTCAAGCACGATGGCTATCACAAGGTAAAGTGCATAAGTAAAGAGCTCGGGTATAGAGATAACCGAGGCACGCGGGAGACGATGATTTATCCCGGAGTTCACACTCTTGCGAGTGCTAATCTCCGGTGGAGAGGTGCGGTTGCTTAGTGCTCCCGAACGCCACAAGAGGCTCACCTTGAGGTGTGGTTGCTCGATGCACACCAACGCCACAAAGGCCTCACCCCAAGATGCGGTACTCACACCACAAACCGAACGCCACGAAGGCGCCTCACCTAAATCTCCGGTGACCCTCGCCACAAAGGCCTAGGTCACGGTTCCACTAAGGGATTTCCTTCGAGGCGGAAACCGGGCCTTACACAAAGATTGGGGCACACATCCACAACTTAATTGGAGGCTCCCAACAAACCGCCACAAAGGCCTAGAATCCGTCTAGGGTTCCAAGAACCCAAGAGTAACAACTTTCTGTTTTCAATTTCCATGAATCACCGTGGAGAACTCAAACCGATGCACCAAATGCAATGGCAGTTTTTTTTTTGCTGTAATTTTAACCTAATGCGGTCATGCCTATAGACGTATTTTAAAAGTTTGAAGCCTGGCCAGTAAGACATTAATGGCTTCCATTTTTTAGAGATCATGCAAAATGTATTTTTCATTAAGAAAAGAAGCAGACTGCATTTTCAGCCAAGACTCCGAGTGGCACATCACATCCACCAGTCATAAAATTGTGATGAGCAGGAGCTCATTCAGGCAGAATTGGACCCTTTTTTGGTCAATTATGTGGAAAATAATATGCTTTTCTGTTTGCTCTTTGATATATTATCGCTTTCTGAACTGATAAAAATGGAAGTATCTATCTCTGCAGATATTGCTCTGGTTTGTTAATCATGCTATTGTAATTGTAGGCCATCTCATGGAAAAGATAGACTCCGGGCATGCCCTTCACAGAGCGTTCAGTGTCTTCCTTTTCAACTCCAAATATGAGTTGTTACTTCAGGTATATGCACAACATAAATATGGTTGTTTGGTTTAAGATGTAGTCTTACTCTGATTTTACAATGTATGAAGAACATGATCCACTTTCATTATCTCTCTCATCCAGTTTGGATATGTGATTTTTTTTGTTAGGCTTTGAACAGTCTGAGTTTGATTAAGAATGAAAAATTGCTGCTTGTTTTCTAGATTGGTATGTGTGATCAAATTTAGTTTGAGTTGGGATGTGCAGTAAAGTTGAAAAGTACAAGCTAGGAGGTACTAGAGGAAGTTGGCATAGATGAGCTGAACGTGCGCATAACACAATAAGTTTGAACATTCTAGCTCAGAGATACTTGACATAGATGAGCTGGATGTGTGCATAACTGATTACACGATGAAGGTAGGAAACATCAAGCTCAGACGCATTAGAGGAACTTGGAATTACTGAGCATGTCAGGAAGCTAACAGTTTGGATATACCTTATACTTGGTCCAGCTTGAGTTCATCTTGAAATTCGAATCAAACTTAATTTGATTTTACACATTTCCTTTGTCTGGTCCTAGCTGCTTCCTCTTGAGTTTCTTCTCTAAATGGGCAAAGTTATTTTCTGATGTAGAATGGTGAAACTGAAGAAATCACCTGAAAGTATTTGAGATATATTCATTGGTCTTGAATTATTGGAAATTTGCACAGTCAAACAATACCCACAGTTATAACCATAAAACACGACCATCATTGCCCCTTGAAAGGACACGGATGTCGCCTAGAGGGGGGGGGTGAATAGGCTTATTAAAACTTTTATGAGATGGGCTTAACAAATGCGGAATAAAACTAGCGTTTACTTTGTCAAGCCCAAAGCCAAACTATTGTTCACCTATGTGCATCAACAACTTATGCTAAACAATACAAGCAACTATGTGATAGCAGGATATACAACTTATACTAAGCAATACAAGCAACTATGTGATAACATATATAACTTCAAACACGATGGCTATCACAGGTAAAGTGCCAGTAAGAAGTATGGGATGTCAGAGCACGCGGAGGACGATGATTTATCCCGAGGAGTTCACACTCTTGGGAGTGCAATCTCCGTTGGAGAGGTGCGGTTGTAGTGCTCAGAGAACGCCACAGGCTCGCAGGTGTGGTTGCACCGATGCACACCAACGCCGCAAAGGCCTCACCCAAAGATACGTGCTCACACACCGAGCGCCACGAAGGCGCCTCACCTAAATCTCAGGTGACCCTCGCCACAAAGGCCTAGGTCTCAAAAGGATTTCCTTCGAGGCGGAAACCGGGCCTTCCACAAAGATTGGGGCACACATCCACAACAGAATTGGAGGCTCCCAATCTGCCACAATGCCTGAATAGTCTGGTTCCAATTTAAAATGCCTTTCTTGCTTTCACCTCCACAAATCACGTGGAGAACTCAAACAGATGCACCAAATGCAATGCAAGAACGCCCCAGGCTCAAGTCCTTCTCTCCAAATTCCAACAAAGCTACAAAGCTATTGGGGGAATAGAGAAACAAAAGAATTACAAGAACACAGATCAGATCTAGAGATTCCCTCACTTAGAGAAGAATTTGTTTGGTGTAAGTGTAGATCTAGATCTCCTCTCTCTTACCCTCAAATGGGGGCAAGAATTATGGAGGGATAGAGAGATAGGGCCAAGCTATCAGAGTAGCAATGAGGAGAAGAAGAGTGGAAGAAGCACATTAGGAAGAAGAGAGATGTTCCCTTTTAAGAAAAATGAGCATTCAGCAAACCGGCTGGGATAATCCGGTAAGTAAAGACCGGATAATCCGCCCCGGGCACAGGGCCGGGTGTACAAAGCCTGGTCAAAATCCGGCCAAAAGTCCGGCTGTGTTGCAATCTTGGGTCTTAACCATTTTTGAGGGACCGGATATTTCTAAATGTCAGCCGGAATAATGCGACCCTGGGACAACAGGATAATATCCGGCAAATGTCAGCCCCAATCCGACGAGAATTCCTCGGGTCCTTGGCGATCGGGGCGGATATTTCAGAAATATCGGCCGGATATTTCGAAATATAGAGCCTAACAGCTAATACTATAAACAAACAGACATAACTTTTGCATCGGACTGATTTCATGATCTTGAGCTCGTTGAAATCACAACAACGAACTTACAACATTATGCATAAGAAACATCATGAGTCCAATAAAGGAGACAAAAATACAAATGATGAAAGTTTGACTGCAAAAAAAAAGACATGCTGCAAACCTCAATCTTGAAAATGCAAAAGTTGCCTGCAAAAACCATCCTTGATGAACTAGAGCTTGTCATGAGAATAAGCACAAACTCTAAATCATCTATGGATAAGATCCATAATAACCAAGAAGATGATGCAATGATGCAAAGGTTTGAGCTTTCTCTCAGAATGATACGATCGAGTTACTCGCTCGAGAGCCCCTCATGATAGTACGGCAACTAAACTATAAACTGGTCTCCAACTACTATGGGGCAGGTGAGAAAAGGTCTATCAAGAGGCAAACCATG
Organism: Lolium multiflorum; assembly: GCA_030979885.1. Taxonomy (NCBI): domain Eukaryota; kingdom Viridiplantae; phylum Streptophyta; class Magnoliopsida; order Poales; family Poaceae; genus Lolium; species Lolium multiflorum. The sequence goes on from CM061747.1 coordinate 167,368,920, forward strand.
CTGACATTCCAGTGACGGAGATGCGGCCTGACAAGATGAACATACCTTGTGTTGTGACAAGTCTTGTAGATTGCTCCCCATAATCACCATGGAAGCTGCTTATTGGGCGCATCTTCATATCCATCCTGTATGAATGGCAAGACTCAAGCAAGGACCTCTTCGAGATGGCTCATCTTAAACTTGCTCCATTTCTTCAATCTTCATCATGTTGATGTGTAACTTGAGGGCTCACTTCATCTTCATCTTCAAGACATACTTGACACTTGATATCCTTCACCAAATTCTTCTTATTGCAACCTTGAAGCCAACATATGGTTCAAGAATTGCCTATGGACAACTCCTACAAATATAACTCAATACAAACATTAGTCCATAGGGATTGTCATTAACTACCAAAACCACACATGGGGGCTCCATGCACTTTTACCCCTGATTATATATCATGCACTGCCCCTGATTATATACCTAACTTGTGGAAACACAAATATATTTGTTTTTACATCATGAATGCCAGTCTGCAAATGTTATTTAGCATACACAATATTTTATTGTCCTAGCCTTGTAAGCTCATAATCAACCATTGAGGTAAGTCCCCTCTTTGGAAGTGCAATTTTCACCCTCTGTTGAAACTTCAACCGTACAGTTGCACAGTTCAACCCACTACATAACAACAATGCAGCCCACTAAACCTGAATCATGTATTAGCATTTATTTCTGCCTTAGCCTGAAACTTTTGTTCACTACTATCTTCCTCCAATAAATATTTTAAGCCTTTTCATCATAGACAAGTTTCTAATATTAAACTTCTTACAGCAAAGGTCTACGACAAAAGTGACATTTCCACTTGTCTGGACAAACACTTGCTGCAGCCACCCTCTGTACCGTGAATCTGAGCTAATTGAGGAAGATTGTGAAGGTACATCAATCTGCCCTGAAAGAGCGAAGAGTTGCGTGCAATTAGTTGCATGATCCATGTTGTTGCTTTCACCTTATTGGATACGAGTTACTTTTTTTTTTTGGGTCCAGGTGTCAGAAATGCAGCACAGCGGAAGCTATTTGATGAATTGGGAATACAGGCTGAAGATTTACCGGTTGACCAATTCATTCCGCTCGGGAAGATACTTTACAAGGCTCCATCTGATGGAAAGTGGGGCGAACACGAGCGTAAAATCTTGCCCTTTGTTCATCACCCATGGATTTCTAGTTTTCATGCAATTTGGTTTAATTGGATGTTGTCCTATCCGTATAATTAAACAGTGTCTCATAGAAATTATTTGTTGATTCGTCATTATTTCAGTGGACTACCTCCTGTTCATGGTTCGCGACGTGAAGCTCAACCCGAACCCTGAAGAAGTGTCTGACGTCAAGTACGTGAACCGCGAGGAGCTGAAGCAGCTGCTCAGGAAAGCAGACGCGGGGGAAGGCGGGATCAAGCTGTCCCCTTGGTTCAGGCTGGTGGTCGACAACTTCCTCATGGGCTGGTGGGATCATGTCGAGCAAGGGACTCTGAAGGAGGCCGCCGACATGAAAACTATCCATAAGTTGTAGAATACACAGTATTACTGTTAGTTACTCCCTAGAGAAATAAGCGCGGGTGTTCCTGTTGGTGCATGGATTTCTTTTCTATTTCCTTCTTTGTTCCTTTGCAATCGTGGATGCTGTGTTTTCCCTTTTTGTTGTTGAGAAATGCGAGTATATCTTTTTAAGGACTGAGGTGCCTTGTAAATAATGATGATTCACATTAGCAACAATTATAGACACAAACAAGGGATCTTGCCCACTAAACCGTACAGTAGCATTCTCGAGGCCTCATGGAATGTAAAAAAACTGGGTGGCAGCAATCATTTCGGAGAAATTGTTTGCGCGTTCAAGAAAATGAGAAGGTATACAAGTCTACTATCTACATCCAGTTCGCCTTTGAAACATTTGACTCCCAGTCAGCACTCTCCTTATCTTGTCTGATTTCATTGAATATACGTAGGCCAAAATGTCTTTTCTAAATCATCTTTGCACCTATAAATTTGTCTTGTGATGTTGATTTGACATAAAATCTACATAACTAGTATGGTTGTAACTAAGAGGCCGAGCTATTGTGACCACTAATATATCATACGTATAAAATATGAGAAATATTGAAGTGGAGGTTTTGCTAAATGGACCTGCCATTCTTTTTTTTTTTGCGAAAATTCCAACGATCTATTAATAATCATCAATAGCAGTACAAACTGACCCAAAAGTAATAAAAATTACAAGTAGGTCTTTCGACCACCTAGCGACGACTACAAACACTGACGCGAGCCGAAGGCGCGCCGATGTCCTCGCCCCTCCATCACCGGATCCGGGCAAATCTTGTCGTAGTAGAGCTTGTTGTAGTAGACAAACGGGAAGTCGTCGTGCTATTCAATTAGTAAGAACAGCTTGTGCTAAAAAACCGTTTGATTTGATATCAGTTGGGGGAATACAACGGAACTGAGTGGTGCCACATTTGTTTTCACATCTTAATATGATTCTTTGGGGGAACATTTGGTAATGGTTTTGTTTTTTTTGCAGAAGCAAAAAATGAATACAGAAACCCGAAAACAAAAAACAAAAACAAAACCAAATATTGGATGCTCGCACAAGCACCTGAGTCCAGAATATTTTTTTGTTAGCTATCCGGTGAATTGAATTATAAAGAAAAACCATAAGAATTTCAACAAGACAACAAAGTTGTTTCCTAATTTTGGCGTAGTTCTAGGTTTACTATGTAATAGAGGAAGGTCAAACCTTGGAACCCTCCCCGAATGCATGAAGGGATTACATGGTGGCCAATTCAGGGAAGAGCCGCTTTAGAAGTTCGGCTTGACAAGGTCATGTGATGGGTATGTGGAATTGGGCCATAGACATCAAACCTAAAAAGGAAATTTCATATTAGTTGGAAACGGAAATTCCATTCATGCATCAGTTCCGCCAAAAGAAGTTCCATTTCTGTTTTTCAAAATTTCGTTTCTATTTTCATATTCCATTTCATTTTCGTTTTTCCACATAGGTTCGATTGCAGACGAGTATGAGTCTGACTCGGCCTCGGAGTGATTCCCTTGGATCTTTTCCCTTTTTGGCGTGTTGATGCCTGAGGGGGAGAAGTGTAGTTCGATTTAGGTTTCTCCGAGATTTTCATGGCTGGGGGCACAAGCGTATGCGTTTATCACTATGAGAGCTTGTGTCCTTTTATTTGTTGAACATTTTTGTTTTTCATTTTGTTGGTTATGTTGAACTATGTTCTATGGCTTGTAGTATGGTTATGTGAGACATGGATTTCGGTTTCTATATGTTGAGACTATACATTATTATATGGTGTTTGACATATGATATTCAGTATTCTATATCACCATATTGGTATGATCTCTATCTCAAAGTCTCATCTATTTGTGATAATATGTCTCGTATATGTTGTTGTTTTTCATGTTGTCTAGTTTATGTTTCAAGGCCACTCGAACCTATGTGTGGTGCATTTGTATTCAAATGCAAATTACTTATATGCGCACATCTAGGGGGAGTGCCTCCATCTTTTTGGCAACATGATGATACATTCTAGTGTTTTTATTGCAAATTTGTATGTTGTCATCAAACACCAAAAAGGGGGAGATTGAAAGAACATCTGTCTACCGTTATGGTTTTGAGTATTTGATGACAACATGTGTGATACCCTAATGTGTATTAAGTGGTGAATGTTTGTTCTATATTGAATACATGATAAAAAGAAAGAAAAGGAAGAAACATATTTGCAAAAGGAAGAAAACTTGGTTGGCCCAGGCCGGAAATTCCGGGGCCGGATATTTGCAAATATCCGACCCCCAAAAATCGGCTAAGGACTAAGTGGTTGTCTTTCTGCGGCGCTCTCCTCCCGAGAACTCTTCGGAGCCATATATAAGTCGTTTTTAGGGAAAATACGCCGGTGAGCGAAATAATCAGGGCAATCGGACGATCGAGGTGCGAACGGAGGTGGGTGGCGAGACCAGGAAGTTGGGTCGCACCACCTAGCCTCATTCGCTCCTCGAGCCTCTCTAGGTGTGCTCCAAAAGTCCAATATGTTTCTCCCGGTGAAAAAATAATGCTTCAAAAATCCCAGAATAATTTGACTCCGTATAGGTCTCTGAAAGTGAAAAATACACGAAACAAGGTTTTCCTGTTATGCAGGGTTATAAACCAAATAAAGGGGATCATTGATAAAGAGAGTGAATTTGGTGTACACATGGGTAGGTGTGCATGCCTTCAGCATCGTTGGATCTTGTCTGGCACCGTTGGATGCTTCTGTATCTCCGTCTGTCGTTTGACGGTCCTTTGCTCCCGTTTGTCCATTTTACCTTGTTGCCAAGGGACGTGCTGTTATCTGATTAGCTAATACACGTCACAAGCCAGGCCTCTAGTCCACTTTCCCGCACTGCGAATCTTTTCTCTTTTTCCCTCAATACTCCACTTCCTGCCATGGATCCGTGAAAGGGAAAAATGAATACTCCACTTCATGCCATGGATTTGTGAGAGGGAGAATGGAGTAGATAAGATTTTTAGAAGTATCGCTAGCGAAGGAAGAATACTCCACTTCAGCGGTCAGGCTCAAGCCGCCCAGGTGAAGAGCGACGCTGGATGCCGCCATGGATTCTTGCCGCGGCAGCAGGCGGCATCAAGCGGGCTCCGTGGCGCATGTCGCTGCCATATCTTCGGATCCTTCGGGCCCTCACCGCGGCATCGGCACCGGCGCCGGTATGGACGTCGAGGTGCGTAGCGATGGGCCCGAGCAGAGCCCTTGCCTCGCAATCCACTTCCGCTGCTACCGATGTCGCCCGGGGCCGGCGACAGGGACGAGGTCACCCGTCGGGAATCGATGCTGCTACCGATGTCGCCCGCCTGGGCTCGACGTGGTGGGCGGCGGCAGCCTCGGCGCTAGCCCGACAGCTCGCCGACGCGGTGGGAGATGCTCCCAGCGGCGGACGCGGATGCTCCCAGCGGTTGGGGTGCTGGCGCCGGCCCGCGCGCCCACCTGCCGCGCCCTTTCTCGGCTCTCGCGCGCCGCCCTGGCCGGAAACGCCCCGCGCGCCCTTGGCTGGCTCCGCTACGCCCAACGCGCTCTCCGGCTCGCCCGGGCCGCGTGCCCCGGAACCGCACCAAAGCAGAGCATCTCCGGCCCGACCAGGTGAGAGAGGAGGAGAAGAACTGCTCGGCTCCTCTAAATCCTGGTGCGAAGGGAAGCTGGGGTGAGTGGGGAGGTCAGCAGGAATAGTAGGTTCGGCCGGCCGGCGGCGCGTGGATGGTTCCGTGTGCGTCTGTGGAAGAGAAAAGGGGATAAGATGCAGACTGCTTTATTTTGGAACCATAGTCTCGTTCCCACCTGATGATTACAGACTAACGGCAAAACAAACAGCGTTAGACACGTGTCGGATAGCAAACGCGTGCTCACCTACCCATGTGATCACCGAGGTTCATTCGCATTGATAAATCCCCATAAATAAATATAAAACATGTTATTATCATCATATATGTTGCAAATATGTGGGAATTCAATATGATAAGGGACAAAGTTCATGTATGCATTTTAGATGCATCAACCATACATTCAGCTTCTTATTGATCACACTGCTGTGGCTGAGGATTTGAGTCAGTATCCTTCGGTGGACCATAAGGTCGAGAAGACATATGTGAAGAGGAAGCAAGCTGCCCCTGCTACCACTACCGTTGGTTCTTTTATGGGCGATGCTCGTGCTAGTGGCACCGCCCATGGACGCTCTCCTTTCATCCATAAGGAGATGAAGAAGCTGAACTAGTTTCAAAGTAATGTTCTATGCATGAATGTTGAGATCCGCAAGGAGAACTATCATGACAGTCGTGAGTGCGCTAATATTTAGCATACTCAGGAGGTGATTCTTCACAAGCTCAGTGGTGAGCAAGGTCCTCCTCCTCCACCTCCAGTCCATCCTACCTACCACAGCTGGCGCCCCTCTCAGGTCAACTGACACGAGATTAAGCAGGGTCTTCTGAGGAGCAGTATCTCCCGCGCCTCTCCACCAGCCGCAGATGACAGTGCAGACGAGTATGAGTCTGACTCGGCCTCGGAGTGATTCCCTTGGATCTTTTCCCTTTTTGGCGTGTTGATGCCAGAGGGGGAGAAGTGTAGTTCGATTTAGGTTTCTCTGAGATTTTCATGGGTGGGGGCACAAGCATATGCGTTTATCACTACGAGAGCTTGTGTCCTTTTATTTGTTGAACATTTTTGTTTTTCATTTTGTTGGTTATGTTGAACTATGTTCTATGGCTTGTAGTATGGTTATGTGAGACATGGGTTTCGGTTTCTATATGTTGAGACTATACATTATTATATGGTGTTTGACATATGATATTCAGTATTCTATATCACCATATTGGTATGATCTCTATCTCAAAGTCTCATCTATTTGTGATAATATGTGTAACATCCCAAGTTTCAACTTAATAAAGAAAAGGATTTCAATTACTCAAATTTTACAACTAACAAAAACTTTTAATTGCATATAGTGTCACATATAGTGTTCATGCATTCTTGTGTGCTTTTACCATGATGAGTGTTTGTGTGATGATCACATATGCTTAAACCCTAGTACATGATCATAGCACCCCAAATTGAGAGAAATAAAAGAAATGGAAAAATGCAAATTCACTCACATACACATATAGCCAATTATGCAAATCATTAATCAAGGACACCATGGCTTGTGCCATTGCTTGTGAACCACTAATATATCAATAATAAACACATTTGCATCAAAGAAACACAAATCAAATCAAATGAAATTGCAATTTCCATCCACATATGATAATGGTCAATTTGCACTTTTATAACATCATGCCCACTTTGAGCCCCTGGTTTCGCAGATTCTTAAACTAAAACCTCTCACTTCTTTCTACCTCATCCAACATCATATCAAGATAAACATTTCTTGTGTTGACCACCATAGTTGACTCTGCATAGTTTGACCAATATAGAGGTGACAAGTGGCAACTTTGAGACAAAGAGAAGATCATCACAATTTTGAAACTTTGCAAACCAGCACCATTTTTCAAACCACCACCACCACTCTACTTCATTCATTATTCAAACACACTCCACCAAAAATATTTGAAAATTTCCAAATTGTTCTTCATGCGACCATTTCATCGAGCACATGGCCGACATCAATTTGCAATTTACACACACTCTTTTACACAATAAATTTTAGACTAAACCTCTTTGGCTTTGAGCTCATCATTGATCCTCTGCATCTCCTGCATCAAGCCAAGGACAATCCCTTGATGATTAAAGTCTGGAGAGAGCTAAACAAGCCCATGCCGTGCACCATGCCGGCCTCATGCCACTCATCGCCTCTGAGCCTCCTCTCTCACTTTAATCTTGTCCTGGAGAATCCCCTGGCCTTGTTGATCATCACCATGAACGGCCTGAGCTCGCACGAGGCTGGCGTGGCCGAGCCGGAGCGTGCCCGGCCACGCCCCGGAGCACGCCGCGTGCGCGCTCACCGCGTGCGGACGTGCCGAGCTGGCTGCTCGTCCGATGCCCTCCGTCCTCCCCTGCACCTCTCGCCATCAGCACCGCACACACTAGCTAGCCACTAGACACACTCAAGCCCCTGCGCGTGCACCGTCGCCGTCGTCCTCATCGACGGTCTGCCCTTGATACCGTGGCGAGCGCATGCGCTCGAGCGATCACCTCACGCTTTTGCCGCGCCAGCGAGACGTTGAGCCATCGCCATGATGCTGGCCATCGAGTGCCGTCCTCACCTTGCCCCTTCAAGCACCAGAACGGCCGCGCCATGGACAGCCGACTTCGCCGCAGCACCCCCTCCATGCTCTATAAATAGAACGCCCGCGCCCCATTTCTTCACCATCCAGCTCCCTCTCATCCCTGCTTCTGTCGACCGTTGCCTAGCCCGGCCAACCGGAGCACCGCAATTCGTCGCCGAGTCACGGTCACCGCAGATCGAGGCGCCGTCGATTGGAGCTTCCTCAAGCGCCGCCGGTACCAGGAGCATCGCCGTCCACGCCAACGTCGCACGCACACACTCGCGCCGTCGACAGCCGGAACACCGTGCGGCTCTACACCCTAGCCTCGCGCCGGTCGTCGGGATCTCGTCGGGAACGCGATGATCCACGGCCGCACGATTCCCATCGTCAACGCCTCTGCGTTCGCCATGCAAGCCCGCGTGTTAAGTGCCAGCGACGGGTGGAGCCCGCAGTCAGACGGCCTTTTCCGCGAGGCGCGAGAGTGGGCCGGCCCGATTTTTCTTTTCTCCTCGGCCCATGTTGGTTTCCCACTAAACCCACCTATTCGGAATTTGAATTAATTCAATTTTGTCCAATTTCAATACTGGATACATTTTCAAAATTTAATAGGATGAAATATACTAAAGCAAATTTGACAAATTTTATATATTTGGAAATCTTATCAAATTATCTACACAACCACACTGGTATCACATGTAGATTCGTTGTAGAATTCAAATAGCAAAATAACAAAGCAGGGCCTTTTCAAACTTCAAATATTTATTAAAAAATTAACTATAAATGATTTTGAGTTGATTCCAGCTTCTCATAAATCACATTTCAAATACTCTACATGATTATGTAAAAATATGACAGGGGTACTTCATATGATCATGGACTAGAGCAAAATAATGGCTATGTGGCCATTTCTAGTCCATTTAAATTATCTCAAATAATTTATTTAAATGGTATGAGAGTTACTCTCTCATTTAAATCTTGATCCTAAGTAATTCAATAAGAGGTAATGACCTTGGTCTAATGAACCTCATATTTTATTATTTAGTGATATTAAATCATTACCATGCTATTATTAAAATGCATGAGGTGTAGCACCTCATTTAAATCATACTCCCAAATAATAAATATGAAGTGTTGACCTTGGTCAACATATGTTCATACCTTGATATTTGAGGAGATTAAATCTTAATAAGATTCAATGAGAGGAAATTATTTCTCCAAAGAAATAAATAGAAATACTAATCAATATTTATAATGAGAGGAAATTATTTTTCTTAAAAAGGGAAAACCAAGTTAATCACCCTACTAATAAGGATGTGATGCTAGAATAGGCTTGTGTGCATCTTTGGTGTGTTTAGTCTAGCACTTAAGTTTTGTTTGGTGATTGTATACCTCGTATTCATATATAGATGCTAGTACCCAGGAGTACCAGGAGGAGGAGGGCTACTCTCAGGAGGAGGAAGAGAACTTTGATCTACCCCACTCAAGGCAAGCTAATATTCTTGCAAACCACCCTAATGCAAAGCTCCACAAGAGCAAGACACCATTACATGTTACTTTATGTTTAATGATCCTATCCCATGTTTTTACCTTACAATTATTTTACTTATTATATTTCAAAGTTTACTTTTTGATTCATGATTCACTTGGTCTAGAATAGAACAAGAGCATCAAATTTAGCCTAAGCAAATAAAGCTAGATAGCACCCCTCATGATTAGTTGCTAGTGCTAAACAAATAAAATTGACTACTCTAGATGGGAACTAGTGAAGTGAAATGACTTTGAAAGAATTTGAAGGTGAATGTGACATGAATGACTTGGTGAATTTTGATGAAAACTGAGGATTGGGTTCGGATGCGATACCATTCCAATTATACAAGTACCCCACAATACTGATTATAGGTAGGGCTTAACTAGAAGCTTATGTAGTTTAGTATGGGTTTCCTCGCTAAACAAGCATCATAGGGGGTATGAAGCTGCCTCCGTTGAAAGTGAAATGATGTGAATATGAGGTGAGATATACGACCAAACCTGTCACGATTCCGGGTTCCAACGGTTTGTCTTCACTTGGGAGGCCAAGCCTCATGGGGAGGTGCCTATACTAGGATATATAAGTGAAAGGTTAGGGTTGATGATCCGTGCACTGCGGATTTACGATGATTCAGGGTTATCCTTGATGGATGTAATCCAAAAGTTGTGGCACAAGAGTACAACCTCTGCGAGTGTTAAATCTATTCGAATAGTAGTGTCCACGGTTGGGAAAACCACTCTTGTTCCGTTGTCGGATATTTTTTCTTAAAAAGGAATGAGTGAATTGAAAGGGTGACATGAATTGAATCTGTGAAGTTGTGGGGACAACACCAATGTTCTCCATGAGTTAGTCTAGCAAAATGAGGAGTCCTTTACTAAATGTTTATGAACTAAATTTGGCTTTATGCAAATAAACCTGGAGAGCTTAGCACCCCCTTACTAGGATTGTTAGCACTTACTAGTATTAGTTTGCGGGTACTTTAAAGTACTCATGGCTGTGTCTGGCTATTCAAATACCAGACTATGAAGAGGAGCACTAGTACCAAGATGACGGACAATAGGACGTCTACGATAACTAGGAGCATCTTCTAACGTCAAGCGTTGCCTGTGGAACAGTTAGTCCACTACTAGTTCGCTTCCGCTACTTATGTTCGTTGATCATTCGATCAACTATTTGTGTAATATTGAATCATGTGTGATACGTCTCCAACGTATCTATAATTTCTTATGTTCCATGCTAGTTTTATGACAATACCAACATGTTTTAGTCATACTTTATAATGTTTTTATGCATTTTAGAACCTTCTTCCTATTAACAAGATGCCGCGATTGCCAGTTCATTTCTTGCTGTTTTTGATTTCAGAAGAAAAGTTAGTTTACAAATATTCTCGGAATTGAATGAAACAAAAGCCCACGGTTTTATTTTGCACGGAGCCTTCCCCTTCGCCTATTTATTTCCTCCATCGCGAAAACCCTAGTCCGAGAGCCACGATACGGAAGGATTGCGAGACGCTGCCGTGATCAGAGCCCCATCTCGGGGGGTTCGAGAAGATAAGCCTCGGCACCTGCCGGAGGAGGAGACATCACCGGAGGGCTCACGTCCTGTGCCCGCCTCCCGGATGATCTTGTGAGTAGTTCATCCTTGGACTCTGGGTCCATAGCCAATAGCTAGATGGTTGGCTTCTCCTCTTGTGCTATCATGTTTAGATCTTGTGAGTTGCCTATCATGATCGGGATCATCTATTTGTAATGCTACATGTTGTGTTTGTTGGGATCCGATGAATATTGAATACTATGTCAAGTTGATTATTGATCTATCATATATGTGCTATTTATGTTCTTGCATGCTCTGTTGCTAGTGAGGCTGCTGGCGAAGTTGATACTTGTGACTCCAAGAGGGAGTATATATGCTGAATGGTGGTTCATGTCTCCAGTGAATGCAGGAGTGGCAGAAGCCCAACCCTAAGGTTGTCAGTGTCTTGTGCCACTGGGGATAAAACATCCATGCTTTGTCTGGGATATTTGTGTTGATTACACACAGTACTTAATACAATTGTCTGTTGTTTGCAGCTTAATACTGGAGGGGGGATGTGCCTGGGAGTGGACTTTTTAGGCATGATGCTATTTGGATGGCGGTCTATGTTCTTTGTCATAGTGCCTACGTAAATCTCATAGTAGTCATCATGATATGTATATCATCTATTTGTCAATTGCCCAAGCTGTAGTTTGTTCACCCAACATGCTATTTATCTTATTGTAGAGACACCACTAGTGAGCGCTGGACCCTAGCCATTCTTTTACATCCGAAATACAATCTACTGCAATCATTGTTCTACTGCAAACTGCAAGCCAACATAATTCTCCACACCATACGTTTAATCCTTTGTTTTCGGCAAGCCGGTGAGATTCACAAACCTCACTTTTAAGTTGGGGCAAAGTAGTTTGATTGTGTTGTGCAGGTTCACGTTGGCCTTAGAATCACTTGTGTTGCGCCGCACTACACCCCTCCACCAACAACCTTCACGTGGCCTTCTGTCTCCTCTTTGGATTTAGATAAACCTTGGTTTGCGTTTTTAAATCTTGAGGAAAACTTCTTGTTGTGCTCATCATACCTTCCTCTTGGGGTTCCCCAACGGACGTGTATATCTACGCGCATCAAGGAAGGAGCTGCCTCCACACGCCAGCAGCTATATTTTCTGGCGCCGTTAAGTGGAGATCAAGACACGCTGCAAGGGGAGTCTCTCACATCAATCTCTTTACTTTGTTTATTATCGACTTTATTTTATTTTCCTGTCTTGTTTGATTTCTTTATATCAAAACACAGAAAAAATTAGTTACTTGTTTTACTTTATTTTAATTCATGTTTGCTTAGTTTAATTTTTATTACTGTTAAATGGGTACTGTCGAGAATACTAAGTTGTGTGATTTCACTAGCACAAATAATAATGATTTTATGTACTCCCCATTATATGCACCTGCTACTACGGCAGAATTTTTTGATTAAAACTGCTTTACTAAATCTTGTTATGAGAGAGCAATTTTATGGTGTTAGTACTGATGATGCTGCCCATCTTAATAATTTTGTTGAACTTTGTGAAATGCAAAAGTATAAGTATAGATGGGGATATTATAAAACTGAAATTGTTTCCTTTCTCCTTAAGAGGAAGAGCTAAAGATTGGTTGCTATCTTTGCCTAAAAATAGTATTGATTCATGGACTAAATGTAAATATGCTTTTATTGGAAAATATTATCCTCCTGCTAAGATTATATTTGAGAAATAGCATTATGAATTTTAAGCAATTGGATAATGAACATGTTGCCCAAGCATGGAGAGAATAAATCTTTGGTAAAGAATTGCCCTACCCATGGACTAACTACTTGGATGATCATCCAAACCTTTTATGCAGGATTGAATTTTTCTTCGAGGAACCTATTGGATTCAGCTGCTGGAGGTAATTTTATGTCCATCACTTTGGGTGATGCAACAATCTGAATGGCACACTGAAAGAACTCCTCAAGGTAAGAAGGTAAATTCTATTGAAGAAACCTCTTCTTTGAGTGATAAGATTGATGTTATTATGTCTATGCTTGTTAATGGTAAGTCTCATGTTGATCCTAATAATGTTCTTTAGCTTCATTGGTTGCTCAATAAGAGCATGTTGATGTGATTTCGTTAAAAATAATAATTTCAACAAAAATGCTTAAGGAATAATTTTGGTAATAACAACTATAGGCATATCCTTCTAATAATGATAATGGTTATGGTAGTGTATAGTAGATCATAGTAGAAGTGTGCCCTCTGATCTTGAAGTCATGCTTAAATAATTTATTAGTACACAAGCTGCTTTAACAAATCTGTTGAGGAAAAGTTTGGTAAAATTGATGTTCTTGCTTCTAAGGTTGATAGTCTTGCTCTTGATGTTGATCTTTTGAAACTGAAAGTTATTCCTAATGAAGTTAAAGATACTAAGTTTGATAAAACAAATGCTATCCAAGTTCGAATTAATGACAATATTAGAATGATGGCTGAATTGCGGCTAGGTGGGGAAGAGAAGAAAGAGAAGAAAAACTTGCTAAAGAATATAATGTAGCTAAAGTATGGACTATTACCACCATAGTAATGTTGATGCTTCATGTTGCTAAACATCTACTATCAATAGTAAAATAATTGAATTATTTGGCAATATTTCTAATTCTATTTATAGCGTGCAAAATTGGCAAGTACTGAAAGCGTTTGTGATAAAAGTGCTAGGTACAGTGCTATGAGTCATAATGGTTTGATTTTTGATAGTTGTCATATTTCTGAAGTTATTAAGTTCTTACAAGAAGCTTGCTAGAAGTCCTAATGCTAGTGCTATAAATTTGGCGCTTTACAAAACATACAAATGCTCTCATTAAAGCTAGGGAAGAGAAATTAAAACTTGAAGCTTCTATCCCTAGGAAGTTGGAAGATGTTTGGGCCCATCATTAAAATGAAAGTCAATGATTTTTATTGCAATTTTTTATATGATCTTGGTGCAAGTATTTCTGTTATGCCTAAGAAACTTTATGATGTGACTTGCCACCTTTGGAAAATTGTTATTTGGATGTTAATCTTGCTGATAATTCCTCAAGAGGCCTTTAGGGGAGAATTGACGGCTATTTATAACTTACTGATTCATCACTTACTTTACTTGTCCCCGTTGATTTTGTTGTTTTGGATATTAGATAAACATGTATCTATGTTGCAGGAAAATATTTCCCTAATTTGTTGGTGCTATTAATGATAGAAGGAAATATTAGTATCATTTCCTCTTAAAGAAGGTATGGAACACTTCCAAAAGAGAATGAAGTTGCCTTTTGATTCTATTATTAGAACAAATTATAATGTTGATGCTTTATCTCTTGATGTTACTTGATTTGCACTTGCTGCGCCTAGCTGAAAGGCGTTAAAGAAAAGCGCTTATGGGAGACAACCCATTGTTTTATTTCTGCAATTTTGTTTTATATTTGAGTCAAGGTGCTTGTTACTAATGTAGCAATACATTTGTATCTTTATTTTCATGTATTGTTGTGCCAAGCAAAGTCTCTAATAGAAGGTTGATACTAGATTTAGATTTCTGCGCAGAAACAGATTTCTTATCTGTCACAAATTCTCGTTTTTATCTCTGTAGAAGAATAAAAAAAATCTGCGAAAATTCATGCGTGATCCTCAGATATGTACGCAACTTTTATTAGTTTTGAGTTTTTCCATCTGAGCAAGTTAAGTGCTTCAAAAAAATTCGTCTTTATGGACTGTTCTGTTTTGACAGATTCTGCCTTTTATTTCACATTGCCTCTTTTACTGTGTTTGATTGGATTTCTTTGCTCCATTAAAATTTCAGTAGATTTGGGTAATGTCAGAAGTGTTGGTAATGATTGTGTCCTTGCTGAACATGTGAATTTTTGATTATACTAACCCTCCTAATGAGATTGCTTTGAGTTTGGTGTGGAGGAAGTTTTCAAGGATCCAGAGAGGAGGATGATATACTACGATCAAGAAAAGTGAAAAGTCTAAGCTTGAGGATGCCCGTGGTTCATCCTGCATATTTCAAGAAGACTCAAGCGTCTAAGCTTGGGGATGCCCCAAAGCATCCCCTTCTTCATCAACAAACTTATCGGGTCACCTCTAGTGAAACATCATTTTTAATTCCGTCACATCTTATGTGCTTTGCTTGGAGCGTCGTTTGTTTTTATTTTTGTTATGTTTGAATAAATTCGGATCCTAGCAATCCTTGTGTTAGAGAGAGACACTCCGCTTTTTCATTGAACACTTGTGTTCTTCGTTTTTAATATTCATGGCGAAGGTAAAGCATGACACTTAATTTGGTTGGAAACAGAAAATACTTCATATTGTCTTGAATAATTTTGATGCAATTGTTTTGAACTCTCAAGTAGATCATGTTTTAAGCTCTTGCATCATGTAGTTTAAATCTATTAGTGAAGAACTAAAGTAGAGCTTGTTGAAATTTGGGTTGCATGATTGGTCTCTCTAAGGTCTAGATATTTTCTGGTAAAAGTGTTTGGGCAACAAGGAAGACAGTGTAGAGTCTTATAATGCTTGCAATATGTTCTTGTGTAAGTTTTCTTGTACCTGGGTTCTTACTTGTGTTTGCTTCAAACAACCTTGCTAGCCAAAACCTTGTCTTAGGAGCAGAAATGCTCGTGCATCCAAAACCATGAGCCAAAACCTATGCCATTTGTGTCCTATAACTACCTATATGTGGTATTTTCTGCCATTCAAAGTAAATTGCTTGGAGTACTACCTTTAAATTTCATTCCTTGTCTTTGCAATACATAGCTCATGGAAAGTAGCCTAAAGAACTATTGTGTGTAATGAATATGTTGCTATGTATCTTAGTTCTTATAAGTTGCTTGTTGAGCGGTAACCATGTTTCTGGGGGCGCCATCAACTACCTGTCACACCTTTTTTGAATATCATGTGAGTTGCTATGCATGTTCGTCTTGTACGAAGTAAGGGAGATTTGCCATGAGTTGAATGGTTTGAGTATGCATGTTGTTAGAGAAGAATATTGGGCCGCCAGCCAAAGCCATGTATCATGGTGGAAGTTTCAGCTTGGACATTAATCCTCAGAATCTCTTATGAGAATATTATTGTTGTTGAATGCTTAAAGCATTAAAAAGAAAGTCCATTATCTGTTTTCTATGTTGTCCCATTATGGATGTCCTCAAGTTGAGATCTATCAAATCGAGAAATCAAATGCGATTTCTCCTTACCTCCTTGGACCTTTGTACAGTTGGCATAGAGGTACCCCTTTGTGACACTTGGTTGGAAACATATGTAATGCAATGATAATCCCTCGAAATCCGAGCTAATTAGGACAAGGTGCGGGCACTATTGGTATTATATGCATGAGGCTTGCAAAGGAAGTTTTATGCATAAATCATATGAATTATTACTACCGTTGAGCACAATTGTTTCCATGTTTTCAAAATAAAAAGCTCTAGCACATGAGTAATCCACGCTTCCCTCTGCGAAGGGCCTTTCTTTTGTATGTTGATGGGTTACCTACTTCTTTCTATCTTAGAAGCAAACACTTGTGTCAACTGTGTGCATTGATTCTTACATGCTTGCTTATTGCACTTATTATATTGCTTTGTGTTGACAATTATCCATGAGATATACATGTTACAAGTTGAAAGCAATTGCTGAAACTTAAACCTTCCCTTGTGTTGCTTCAAAACCTCTTACTTTGAATCTATTGCTTTATGAGTTAACTCTTATGCAAGACCTTTTGATGCTTGTCTTGAAAGTACTATTCATGAAAAGTTTTTGCTATATGATTTAGTTGTTTAGTCATTATCTTTTTGTTAGCAAACCATTGCTTTGAATCATTTCATTCATCTCATATGCTTTACAATAGTATTGATCGAATTGTGTTGGTAGCATGTCACTTCGAAATTATTGTTTTATCGTTTACCTACTCGAGGCCGAGTAGGAACTAAGCTTGGAGAAGCCATGGCTTGTCTCCAACGTATCTATAATTTCTTATGTTCCATGCTAGTTTACATGACAATACCAACATGTTTAGTCCTTACTTTATAATGTTTTTATTGCATTTCCCGGAACTAACCTATAACAGATACCGCGAGTGCAGGTTCCTGTTTCACCTTGTTTTCATTCCAGAAAAGTTAGTTTACAAATATTCTCGGAATTGGACGGGACAAAAAAGCCCAGGGTCTTATTTTCCACGGAGCCTTCCCGAGAACACCGAAGAGGGAGATGGAGAGGGGCCACAGGCGGCCACCCCTGGCGGCGCGACCCAAGAGGGGCGCCCGGCTATGGGTCAGGCCCCTAGACGCCCCCTACGCTGCCCATCGCCTATTTATTTCCCTCAAGTCGTGAAAACCCTAGTGCAGGAGGCACGATACGGAAGAAGTTGCGAGACGCCGCGTGAGTCAAACCCCATCTCGGGAGTTCGAGAAGATCACAGGCACCACTGCCGGAGGGGAAATCATCACGGAGGGGCTCTACATCACCATGCCCGCCTCGGTTGATGCGTGAGTAGTTCATCCTGCATTTCTGCATCCTTGGATAGCTAGATGGTTGTCTTCTCTCTTGTGCTATCATGTATTAGATCCACATGAGCTGCCTATCATGATCGGGATCATCTATTTGTAATGCTACATGTTGTGTTTGTTGGGATCCGATGAATATTGAATACTATGTCAAGTTGATTATTGATCTATCATATATGTGCTATTTATGTTCTTGCATGATCTCCGTTGCTAGTAGAGACTCTGGCCAAGTTGATACTTGTGACTCCAAGAGGGAGTATTTATGCTAGATAGTGTGTTCATGTCTCCATTGAATGCGGGGGTAGCGGCCAATCTAAGGTTGTGGATGTTTTGTTGCCACTAGGGATAAAACATCAATGCTTTGTCTAAGGATATTTGTGTTGATTACATTACGCCTGAGTACTTAATGCAATTGTCTTGTTTGCATTATGCGGAGGTGCGGATGCTAACCTGAAGGTGGACTTTTTAGGCATAGATGCATGCTGGATGCCGGTCTATGTTCTTTGTCGTAATGCCCTAAGTAAATCTCATAGTAGTCATCATGATATGTATATGCATCTCTATTTGTCAATTGCTCCGCTTGTAATTTGTTCACCCAACATGTTATTGTCTTTATTGAGCCACCACGAATTGTGGACCCCGGTCCTTTCTTCTACATCTGAAATACAATCTCTGCCAATCACTGTGCTCTGTTGTTTTCTACAAGCAAACATAATTCTCCACACTGCTCGTTTAATCCTTTGTTTTCAGCAAGCCGGTGGATTGACAACCTCATTGTTAAGTTGGGGCAAAGTAGTTTGATTGTGTTGTGCGGGTTCCACGTTGGCATGGAATCACGGTGTTGGCCGCACTACACTCCTCCACCAACAACACTTCACGTGGCCTTCATCTCTTACTCCTGGTTCGATAAAACTTGGTTTCTTACTGAGGGAAAACTTATTGTCTTCATGCTCATCATACCTTCCTCTTGGGGTTCCCACAATGGACGATAGTGCTTTACCGTCACAAAGGCGCCTCCTACTTGACAATGTGATCTATTGTTGTAAGGCGATTATGTGTTGTAATAAATGATGACTCTAAACTACTCAACTGTTATATCTCGCAAAAACAATCTTCCTGGGATTGCGATGTACAGCATAATAGGCATCTGGACTTAAAATCAGGGTGTTGACAGGGTGTCTGCGTATATGTTGTTGTTTCATGTTGTCTAGTTTATGTTTCAAGGCCACTCAACCTATGTGTGGTGCATTTGTATTCAAATGCAAACTACTTATATGCACACATATAGGGGGAGTGCCTCTATCGCTTCACAACATGTTGGCTCCTTCTAGTGTTTTTATTGCAAATTTGTATGTTGTCATCAAACACCGAAAAGGGGGATTGAGCAACATCTGTCTACCGTTATGGTTTTGAGTATTTGATGACAACATGTGTGATACCTAATGTGTATTAAGTGGTGAAGGTTTGTTCTATATTGAATACATGATAAAAAGAAAGAAAAGGAAGAAACATATTTGCAAAAGGAAGAAAACTTGGGTGGCCCAGGCCGGAAATTCCTGGGCCGAATATTTGCAAATATCCGGCCCCCAAAAATCGGCGAAGGACTAAGTGGTTGGGCTTACAGTATACCCCCCCCCAGAATTTTGGCCGAATATTTTGATGTCGGCCAGATATTCCAGGGGGGGGGGGATATTCCGGCCGTTACTTAGGCCAGATATTTCCGGCCCCAGATTTCACCAACGGCTCGATTTTTCCAGGGGTATATATACCCCACTTCATCTTCAAGCTCAAGCTGCTCGATATTCCCAAGAACATCACCTCCAGCTGAGCCACTACATTCACTTGATCTCCCCGCCTCAACCACCCAAAGCTCTTGATCTTTGGAGAATCGAAGGAGAAGACCCCAATCTACATCTTCACCAAAGCAATTCGCATTTTCCCCTAATTCACTTGAGGGCACCTTTGCTAGTGTTTCTTTTGGAAACCCTAGTTGTTGTTTATTGTTGTTGCTAGTGTCATTGTTGTTGTTGTTGTTGCTTTTAACTTTGGAGCCTCAAATCAGTTGTGGATGTGTGCAGAATCTTGTAGGCTCCGTTTCCTTACAAGGAAATCCTTTGAGTGGAGAAGTTGAAGAAGTGCATGGATCATTGTGGTTTTGGTAATTAATGAAAATACCTATGGACTAAATGTTTGTGTTGAGTTATATTTGTAGGTCCACAGGCAATGCTTGAACCATATGTTGGCTTCTGCAAAGGTTGCAAATAAGAAGAAATTGATGAAGAATATCAAGTGTCAAACTATGTCTTGAAGATGAAGATGAAGTGAGCCCTCAAGTTGAACTTCAAGACATCAACATGATGAAGAATGAAGAAATGAAGTGCAAAGTACAAGATGATGAGCCTCAAAGAGATCCTTTGCTTGAATCTTGCCATCCATATGGTGATCCTGGATATGTGTAGATACACCAAAGCTCTCATGGTGGTCAACTAGGGAGCAATCACAAGACTTTTGTCAAGCAACCCGTACAATCAGAAAGCGTTCCATCTTGTTAGAGTCCGAGGTGTCATCATCAAGCTAAAGTGAAATATGAACAAGGCAAAGGTACAATCTTGATAGGGTTTCTTTCTTACCGGTCTGGGGTGTTAGTTGGGAGACCAGTTTGTAGGATATATATATAGCCGTATGGATCTCGAGTGAGTAATTCGATCATATCGTGCAGAGAGAGCTCAAACCTTTGCATCCTTGCACCATTTCTTGGTTCTTATTTCGTTCTTACCCAGGCGAAGATGTTGAGCTTCTGTTGATCTTCATGACAAACTCTAGATCCTTGAAAATGGATTACGCATGGAATCACTTGTTGCATTCGATATTGGAGTTTTTCTCGGTTTCCGTGAGCAGTTCATCTTAAAATCCATAAAATCACACTTGCTCTCTAAGTTTTTACTCTTTTGGATGTATCTTGTCCTCTCTTTACATCATAAATTATTACTAAATCAAGTTTTCTAAACAAATTTGTGCATTTTTCCATATTGGAGGTTTATCGGTTTGTCTTTTATGAATGGGTAAAAATATATTCATTTGAGGCCCTACCTCACTTCATTGACTGTGTATGATGTTCTGATCTTTTGTAGAGCTTGTTGTTTGCTGATTTTCACTTGAGCCAAGATCTTTGAAATGAGGAATCATTGCAAAAGTTCTTAAGGTTTTCTGTCGGTGTCTGGGTTTTTCTGAGGATCTGGCGACACCAGCAGGCATGACCAGCGCAGTCAGGCACATTTTGAAACCATGTGATCGGATCTTTTAGGACCCTACTGGCGGTCTTCTTTGGGTTCCGACTTTTGGCTCTTTTGCCCATGTTGACCTTAAGCACTGGGCTTGCCATCTCTTCTTCTGCCAATGAATCTTGCATCATGGGAGAAAAGATAGAGGAGAATCCAGTCTACATCTTCTAATCAAATTCCTCCCTCTTTGTAGGAAGGAACCATGAATCTCTAGATCTTGGAGAAACTTAAGGAAGTTCTTTATGGATTTTCTTCCATTCTTCCTCTCTTGTTCCCAGCTTTTGTGGCTTTGGTGGAGATGCAGAGTGAAGGATTTTAAAAATTGTGGTATAGTTTGATATCCTGATGATTAAATGGAGAGTAAAGTGGGCTCTGCTCTTGGGTTCTTGGAACCCTAGGCGGCTGTTAGCCCTTTGTGGTGTTGGAGCCTCTATTCAGTTGGGTGCCCAGTTTGTGTAAGGTCGATTTCACATAGAAATCCCTTAATTAGGCAGTGACTGGCCTTTAGCCTTTAAAGTGCGGAGATAGATGACCTTAATTTTCCCGGTGTGTGGTGACTACGCATCCACAGGTGGGAACACTGGCATTGGTGTGCATCGAACAACCACACCTCAAGGTGAGGCCTCTTGTAGGTCAGAGCCTTCAGCCACCGCACCTCTCATGGTGCACTAACAAGTATGAACCAGGATAAATACGTCGTCTCGCGGTACTTGGTTGTCTCTATACCGAGCTCTTTACTTATGCACTTTGCTTTGTGATAGTCATTGTGCTTGAGGTTATCTGCTCTTGCCTATCACATAGTTGTATATTGTAGCATAAATTTAGTGCATAGGTGATATTATAGTATATAGGCTTGGGCTGACAAAATCACGCTGATTTTATTCCGCATTTGTTAAGCCCTTCTACGTAAATATTTTAAACCACCTATTCACACTTCGCCCCCTCAAGGTGACATCCGTGTACTTTCAGTGCAATTATCGAGCCCGGTCTCTCTTTTTAGAAGCTTCACTTGAGAGTAAGATGTCAGTGGAGGTTTCTAGTGCTTGATGACTTTTTATATTCAATGACAAATTATGATGTTTGTAAAATTCGCATGCTTAGTCATTTTTGGGACATTGACCCTCATATGGAGAAGAAAATTGTAGATATAGGTTTTCTCCTCCTATGGAATCCTCGAAATCTATCTTTAGAGGATGAGAAAAATTTATATCTCCAATGTTCATGCTTCTGTAAATCTTATAAAGCTACTTTGAGATGTAGTCTTGCTACATTCACTTTTGGAAGACAGCTCATGATTATGGACAAAGATTCAAGATAAATATGATGTGTGTCCAATATTATTAAGGATGATTGCATTGCTTCCACCAGACGTGATGATTTCTCATCATCATGCACGTCCTGTGTGTGGCAAGACACAAAGGTAATGATATGGTGATGGTGATGAAAATTTGCAATGTTGATGTTGAGCTTACCATTGATGATCCTTCATATCCATCTCATTGCAATGCTTCATCTTCGGACTTAAAACACATCTTGCATTGAAAATAATCTACATGCTTGTGTTGATAGTCCTTGCATATCATGTGTAAATTGCTTGAACAAATCTCGTGATGATATGCTTGCTTTGTATTGTGGCCATGATAAAAATGCTTGTATTTCCTCTAGTTGTTGTGAGACTAACAATGTAGAGGAAACCGAAGATTCTATTGGTCAAGACAAGATCTTGATTGGGGCCTCAAGTAACTCTTCATCTTTATCTCACGGTTCTCATATATGCCTTATGGCCAAGGGTTCCACGGTATCTCCTACCATGGAACCTAATATCTCTCGTGTTGATAAGGATGATGATGATTATGAAGAAGAGGATTGGGTTGCCTCTCTACGGGATAAGGGTAAGCTCGTCTATAGTGTTCTTCGCAAAGATAAAATTGCTTGCTCGCACTTCTTTGAAATATTGACTATTGCTATTGAGGGTTTTACCATGTGGTTATCGATATGAAACACCATTGATAAATTAAAATGAGCGCTCTTGAACGTGAGTATGCCAATGATGTGGCATCCCTAAAGGATGAACTTGAAGAAGAACAAACCACCAAGGAAGCTCCTGAGGAGACCTTTGCTCTAGAATTGTCTAGAGAAAAGGAAAACCATGAGGTGGAAAATGAGCTAAAGCTAAAGAATTATAAGCTTGTGTTTGTTAATGCTAAACTCCTTGAGGATTTTTAGCAACTCAAAAAGGGTTCAAGGGTCATTGAGAGTGCGCTCACCAAACTCACCGAGTCACATGAGAAACTTAAAGCTTCTTATCTAAAAGAGCATGCCAACTTGACTTCTCATATTTCCATTAATGATGATGCTTGTGCTACTAACTTTACCTCTTGTGAAGCATCTATTTTGTAGGAGAATGTTGAGCTAAGGGCTCAACTAGAATTGCTAACTATAAATTATGGGAAATTGGAAGAAAATAATGGAAAGCTTTGTCACTCCCATGATGATCTTCTAGCTTCCCATGATAGGATAAAGTTAGCTAATGAGGCTATTATGTCAAAGGTAACATCATGTGAGCCTCATGTGGACATACTTTTCCCTACTCAAAATGCTATATTACCATGTGCTAGTCCCTGGTGTTCATCCCACTCCATATTGTGCTAAATCTTGTGATGTATGTGTATTTAACTCTAACAATAAAGGTTCTACTTCCTCTAGTACTTTGTATTTTTACTAACCATGTAGAGGAAATCAAAGAGCTCAAAGCCCAAGTCACTTCTTTGAAGAATGACTTGGTAAAGGGTCATGAAGGGAAATGCAAACTTGACACGATGTTGAGTATGCAACAATCCCCAATGACAAGAGTGGATTGGATTCAAATCCAACAACAAGAACAAGTCCAACAACAACAACAAGAAGGGCCAAGTACAAGTCAAAGACCCGGCCAAGATTGTTTGCTTCAAGTGTAAAATTGAAGGGCACCATGTTAGATCTTGCCCTTTGAAGACGAAGCAAAAGGGAAGCAGCCTCAAGCTCAAACTCATATTCAACCTCAAGTTGAAAAAATGCCACTTCCCAAGAATAATCAAGCCAATGCTCCCATTGTGGAGAAATCTAGTGAGGAGAAGAGAAGAACATGCTACATATGCCGTGAGAAGGGCCACATCTCCTCCTTGTGCACTATTGGTACCTCATCCAACCCTATCATCATTGATGATGTTTATTCTCTTCGTAAGGATGATGTTGGCAATGTGTTTTCCAAATATGTGGGTGCTCAAAGTGAGTATGAAAAGAACAATGGTTTGCAAACTATTGAAAGCTAACCTCTTAGGACCAACCCAGTTTAGGGACCAACAACAAAACTTGATCAATAGATGGTTGTTTGAGGCATTGGAGACTTGGCTACATCATGAAGAATTAAAGGATCTTCATCATTTATATTATCTCAATCCAAGTATTTTGGTTATCTTGCTTCTATCATATATCCAATGTTCCTCCTTGCGGTAACATGTGTTGAACTCATGTATATTGAAAGTTACTCTTGAGAAATCAAGTCTATGTATGTTGGGTTGCACACCATGTATTTGTGTTTGTGTTGGAGCCTCTTTGCTTCTTGTTGTATCTTATATGGCTCTTGTGAGTGATTAATGGACTATCCCATTTTGGGGGAGTGATATGCCTTTGGGAATGTCACAATCCTAAAAATGTGTGTACATGAGGAATGCCACTTAGCATTGATATTGCAAGATTATCTAGTCTCTATGTGGCATGTCATCCTTATGAGAAATTCAAATCCTAATGTCCATTAATTATCTCTAGTTGGATCTATTTGTGAGAGTTTTTTCTTGGCATGGTTTTTCACAACGTGTCCCTCAATACAATTTTGAGAAATCATGTGTTTCAAGTTATGCTATTAATTGCTTTGCATGTTGGTATGAATACTATTAATTGCATGATGGTGTAATTAATTGAAGCTATCAAGAAACTATCTTTGCATGATGGTTGACTCTATCCTTTACCATATGCTTTATTTGTTGTAAATATGATCTTAGGTATACTTACAAGTACCAGGAAAATATTTTCTAATACCTCTTGTCCTAGGAAAATTAGCAATCTATTATGAGGTAGATATTTACTGATCATATTTACATTGGCTCTTGTGTTTAATTGCCTTATTTATTGCCATGAATTTGTTGTGCTTTGACTCCCATGTGTCTTCCTTCCATCTTATGGATCTAATTTGTCTATTTGAACTTTCTTAGCATTTTTAGTAGTTATAGGTTAGCGTGATGATCCTAGTCTTGTGCATTTTGTATCCACATGCAAAATCCTAAATAATGCACTAATCTTGGGGGAGCTCTCCTCTATTTTTTTGTATGATACTTTTATGATCCTATCATAACATCGCTTGATCATTATCAAGTATTTGATATTGGAAGACAAACATTTTCTTTTTGGTACTTAGTTCTATCATAAAAACGTGTTGAGGGTTTGGTTTATTTGTTGGAACCTTGCTCTCTTGGGAGTTGGTTATCTCATTCCTTTGTTTTTGGGTTTATTTAGCTTCTTATAACGAGATAAGTCTTTGGAGTCAATCTTGTGTTAATTTGATTGTTTGATATAATTTGGACAACCATTGTTTCTTGATTTAATTGGTGTTTTGTCCAAATTGTATCTTCCTTTGGTTCCTGAAAGTCTTGTGCATGCATATGTAATATAGGTATATCTTATGGCATGTTTTACTTTCTTTGATCCAATATATAGGGTAAACTCCATCAAATCCTAATTTCGTTAAGATATTATAAATTTAATTTCATATCTATATGCACATAGTTTTGTGGAGTTTGTCCTATATGTTGTGGTTATTTCTAACTACTTTGGACCCAATTGGTTTGGGAACCATTTTGTACTTACCTTTATGCTAGGTACAATGGAGATGCATTGGATGCTTGTCTCACACTTAGGAAGAAGTGGTGACTCAATAGTAATTTGAGGCAAGCTAGGATGATCAACAAACTCATATCTACTACATCCACACCAATGCTATCTCGCTAACAAGTATCTTCTCATGCATATTTTTCTAGCATCCAACCGTGTGGTATCATCTTGGCATGAATCTCTTGATTTTCAAATATTATGCTTCTTGCAAAGATTTTAATGAAACCTCTTTATTGCAAATGTGAGTAAATTGAGATGAGCACATATGTTGGGAAGTATATAAAATCATGCTCATGATTCATCCATCCCATCTATGCCTATCTAGCGATTTTATTACATATCAATTCCTCAAGCCTCTCACATGTGCAATATCGATGAAAGTGCAAATTGAGTTATTTCTTTTGTATCCTCGTTTTTTATACTTTTTGCCTTTCTCAAAGCATCCCAACTATATTCTATCCCTTGTTGATATTTGTGATGTTTTTAATGTGATTGTGGTTGAAGTTCATTAATGGACAATAAGATATAATTGAGCCTTTGGCCATGCGTTTAATCAAAAAATCTTATTGATGTATTGCATGACTTCATGTTGGATATCATGTTCTTTTCTTTTGTATCTATTTTGTGTGTACATGTTTCTTTGTGGATTAGTATTGTCCAATTAGACAAACTTATACACATTCGTGATATTGTCCAATTAGAGAAACTTACACACATAAGAGATGATACATCTCCATTTGATATCTTATTTATTTTTTGTATGTTGATTGGTCATGCTAAGCAATATCATTCACTGAATACTATGATAATGCTATTTGCTCATCCTTGTAATAGTCTTATAATATGCTTTGTCATTCCTTTCACATCACTACAAGAAAAGTTGCCGCAATGCAGCCAGTTGAAACAGCACATGTGGTTGCTAATTAACCATGACCGGCGATTTTGGTCTCAGTGGTCACATGTCAAAACTTTTTCTCGTTTTGAGGCCACCTAGCCGTGACGGCCAAACGTAGTATGGTGGCCCGGGGCGTGGTGCATCTCGAAATCTCGGGTTCGCCGGCGGGAATCAGCATAAATCCTTTTGGCCAGGAATCTGCCAAGGCCCGGATCAACGCCTCTGCAGCATTGTTTTCCTTCGCGCCATCTGGATTCAACGTTCTCCCCGTCGGGCCGTTTACGATGCGGGATCATGGGTCCCGCATGTCATCCTCTATGAACCAAAATTCTTTCTATTCTTGGATTTTTTGACCCCCTGATTTCCGGCTACTTCCTTTCTTTTGATCCCTTGCCGCCTGGGAGACGTTGAGACCGCTGCTGCTAAATGGGACCCGCATGTCATCCTCTATGTGCAATCAACTTTCTTTTCTTGGAGTTTTTTTTGGCACCTCAAATTTGGTCACTTGCCTTTTTCTTTCGATCCCCTGCCGCCTCTCAAGCGGTGATACCGCTGCTGCTGGGACCCATGTGTCATCCTCTATGTACTATAAAACTTTTCTTTTCACGGATTATTTTTGGCACCTCAAATTTATTTCACTTGCCTTTTCTTTCGATCCTGTGCCGCCTCTCAAACGTTAATCCCCATTCTTTGCTTCTTGGGACCCGCATGTCATCCTCTATGTACTATAAAACTTTCTTTTCTTGAATTATTTTTGGCACCTCATATTTGGTCACTTGCCTTTTTCTTCCGATCCCCTGCCGCCTCTCAAACGGTGATACCGCTGCTGCTAACTGGGACCCGCATGTCATCCTCCATGTACTATAAAACTTTCTTTTCATGGATTATTTTTGGCACCTCAAATTTGGTCACTTGCCTTTTCTTTCGATCCCACCTTGCATCTCTCAAGCGGAGTGATACCGCTGCTAACAGGACCCGCATGTCATCCTCTATGTACTATAAAACTTTCTTTTCCCTGGATTATTTTTGGCACCTCAAATTTGGTCACTTGCCTTTTCTTCCGATCCCACACCGGCCTCTCAACGGTGATACATTGCTTTGCTAAGCGGGACCCGCATGTCTCATCCTCTATGTCTTGTAAACTTTCTTTTCTGGATTGCTTGCTGGCACCTCAGATTTGGTCACTTGCCTTTTTCTTTCGATCTGCCGCCTCTCGAAACGGTGATACCGCTGTTTGCCTGGCGGGACCCGCATGTCATCCCTCTATGTACTATAAAACTTTCTTTCCTGGATTATTTTTGGCACCTCCAAATTTGGTCACTTGCCTTTTTCTTTCGATCCCCTGCCGCCTCTCAAACGGTGATACCGGTGCTGGCTTGGGACCCGCATGTCATCCCCTCTCTGTCTTATAAAACTTTCTTTTCTTGAATTATTTTGGCTCCGATATTTTTTCACTTGCCTTTTTCTTTCGATCTTTTTGTTGCCTCTCAAACGGTGATACGGCTGCTAAATCGGACCCGCATGTCACCTCCCTCTATGTACTATAAAACTTTCTTTCTTGGATTTTTTGGCACCTCATATTTGGTCACTTGACTTTTCTTTCGATCACCTGCCGCCTCTCAACCGGTGATACCACTTTTGCTAAATGGGACCCGCATGTCATCCTCTATGTACTATAAACTTTCTTTTCTTGAATTATTTTTGGCTCCTCATATTTTTCACTTGCCTTTTTCTTTCGATCCCCTGCCGCCTCAAACGGTGTCCCACATTCTTCCTTCACTTGGGACCGCATGTCATCCCACTCTATGTACTATAAAACTTTCTTTCTGGTTATTTTTGGCACCTCATGTTTGGTCACTTACCTTTTCTTTCGATCTCACCGCCTCTCAAACGGTGATACACTGTTTTGCTAAATGGGACCCGCATGTCATCCTCTATGTACTATAAAACTTTCTTTTCTTGGATTTTTTGGCACCTCATATTTGGTCACTTGACTTTTCTTTCGATCCCTGCTGCCTCTCAAACGGTGATACGCTGCAGCTAAATGGGACCCGCATGTCATCCTCTATGTAAATCATTTCTTTCTTGAATTATTTTTGGCTCTTGATATTTGGTCACTTGCCTTTTTCTTTCTGTCTCATGCCCGCGTTTGAAACGTTGAGGAACTGCTGGCTCATGGGACCCGCATCTCATCCTCTATGTACTATAAAGTTTATTTTCTTTATTTTTTTCACCCTCTGATTTTTGGCTATTTCCTTTCTTTTGATCCTGCCACTTCTTAGGCATTAACACCAAATCCATGGACCATGTCATCCTCTATGTACAATCCTTTCTTTTCTTTTGATCTCAAGCCGCATTTGAAGCATTGAGAGCTGCTGCTAAATGGGACCGCATGTCATCCTCGTACAATAAGTTTCTTTCTTGGATTATCTTTGGCTCCCTGATATTTGTCCTTGCCTTTTTTCTTTTCACGATCTCATCTTGCTTTGAACGTTGAGTAATTTCTTTGGCTCATGGGTCCCGCATGTCATCCTCTACGAACAATAAAAGTTTCCTTTCTTCGGGTTATTTTTTACCCTAATTTCTGGCTATTTGCCTTTTTCTTTTGATCTCACGCCCCCTGCGAACGATGGGGACGCAGCTGGCGAGTCGGTCCCACATGTCATCCTCTATGAACAATAAAAGTTTCCTTTGATGGATTTAATTTTGAACCCCTCATTAATTTATGGATATTGTTGACCAAACGGTTTTTGGCTTATTTTTTCTTTCGATCACTGCTGACCTTTAAAACGTTGGGGACGCTGCTGGCTACGGGTCCCCCATGTCAACCTCTATGAACAATAAACGCTGAGGATCCTGCTGCCTCATGGGTCCTCGCATGTCATCCTCTCAGAATGAAAATGTTTCTTTTCTTGGATTTTTTACTAAATTTTTGGTTTATTTTTCTTTCCATCCCTGCCTCCTTTAAAACGTTGACGACTCTGTTGGCTCATGGGTCCCGATGTCCAGCCTCCCGTACAAGAAACATATGATATCTTGATTATTTTGGAGACAATAAACAATTTGCGCTCTGACCTATTTCAAACGGATAATTAAATCTTTATTTTTACATAAACAAACTTATATATTGATCTGCTTGTTTTTTTGTCTTTACGAAGCATAGGACTTTCTGTTTTTTTTTTCGGAACTTTCTGTTTTGGAGTGGGCTGAAATTGTACGAGTCAAAGGCCCAGCAGGATAGTTCGAAAGCCCGGATGTCCAGATGCAGCCCGTTGAAATCTTTCTTCTTGGATTTTCTTCACCCCCTGATTTCTGTGCTGGCTTTTTTCTTTTGGTCTGTGCCGCCTTGGAAACGTTGAGACCGGTGCCAAAATGGGACATATGTCATCCTCTACGTACAATAATTTCTTTCTTGGATTATTTTTGGCTCACGATATTTGGTCACTTGCCTTTTTCTTTCGTCCCCTCCGACCTCTCAAACGGTGATACCATTCTTTGCAAAATGGGACCCGCATGTCATCCTCTACGTACAATAAACTTTCTTTTCTTGGATTATTTTGGGCTCCTGATATTTGGTCACTTGCCTTTTTTTCTTTCGATCTCATGCCACGTTTGAAACTTTGAGGGACCTGCTGGCTCGTGGGACCACGCATGTCATCCTCTACTTAATGCTATAAAAGTTTATTTTCTATGGTTTTTTTCCTCTGATTTTTGTCTATTTCCTTTTTTCTTTTGATGCCTTGCCGCCTTGGAAACGTTGAGTAAGCTGCTTACATGGGACCGCATGTCATCCTCTATGTACAATCAAGTTTCTTTTCTTGAATTATTTTGGCCTCTGATATTTCGTCACTTGCCTTTTTCTTTCGATCTCATGCCACGTTTGAAGCTTTGAGGAACCTGCTGCTCATGAAGTGTAGCATGTCATCCTCTATGTGCTATAAAAGTTTGTTTCTTGGATTTTTCACCCTCTAGTTTTTGGCTCCTGATGTTACCGTCCTTTTCCTTTTGATCCCCTGGCCCCTTTGAAGCGTTGAGTAGGCTGGCACATAGGACCGCATGTCATCCTCTCTGTCCATCAACTTTCTTTTCTTGATTTTTGACCCCCTACTTTCTAGCTACTTTCTTTCTCTTTCTTTGATCTCAAGCCGCATTTCAAACATTGAGACCACTCTTCCAAATGGGACCCGCATGTCATCCTCTATGTACAATAAATCTTTGGTGTACAGCACCCTCCATATTTTGGTCACTTGCGTTTTTTTCTTCGATCTCATGCCACCTTTGAAACGTTGAGTAAGGTTCTGGCTCATGGGTCCCCCATGTCATCCCCTCTACAGAACACTAAAAGTTTCCTTTCTTGGAGTTATTTTGCCCCCTAATTTCTGGCTACTTCCTTTTTCTTTTTTTTTCTTTGCCGCCTTTGAAACGTTGAAAACTTTCTTTTCTTTGATTATTTTTGGCACCTCCTATTTGAAGATGCTTATTGTCGTCGTGGTGAACGAGCGGATGCCATGGGATGGCTTATCTTGAGGCCGAATGGACGCTAGAGGATTCGGGGGAGGGGTTTGTGACTAGATGGATGAACTTCCGGATGCTGCTTTCCTCAAGAACATGACCAGGGCAGGTAGAGGAAGAAAGACACAAGGACGAACTCGCTCTAGATCACCATGTTCATTGATCTCAAGATAGGTTACAGGTTTCTTCTCCTTCAGTGGATCGCGCATGTAAAAGAAGCTGCCCCCTCTCCTTATATAGGGGAGAGGGTGGCTTACAGAACAAGAAACCCTAATGGGATCTTTGACTAGACAAACTACTTTACAAAGATACTTTATAAAGCTACTTTAATCATAGATGACGCCGTGGTCTTCTTTAAACATAGAGGCTGACGTCCTCCGGCCTCTTTGGCCGTCATCCTCCTCCTTGTCTTCTAGTCTTCGTTTAAAGCCACTTTTAGCTCATCCTTGTCTTTTAGCTCTTGACGGAATCTTGAACCAGTCAGCCGGCATGTTCTTCCTTCCGTCATGCCGGTATCTTTCCTTCCCGGCTTCGGCATACCCCAGGGATAGGCTTAGCTTATAGCCAAACTCTATTTTCTTATTCGGTATGAATATTAAACCGGTATCTTGAAGGGTGAGACCATCGGTATGGCATATCTTTGGCATACCGGGTCATCCCCCAACATTAGTCCCCAAGCTGGTATAGTCTGGCGGATTCTATCCAACAGACCATGCCAGGTTTTTGTATCTTGGATACCGGTTTTCCCTTGGCCTTGGCTCAAATCAAGCATCTTTGCTCGGACTCCGCTTTCTCTCTCTAGACATTCTCGGCATCTTACTCTCCGGTATCTTAGTCCTAAGTCTCTCCTCGACGTGGTCGAGAATATTTCGGGTTCTGTGCCTGTCAGAGACATGCGCACTGTGACTGTCGCGCCAGTGTCAGTTGTCACTTCGTATTGACACTTGCGCGCGCATTTAATGCACCGCTCCGGATCCCACTCACCGCTTGGATCCCATGTGTACCTCGTGGCTTTCTCTTTCCGCGTGTCTCTGTGACACGTGGCGATCAGCGACGCGAACCGTCGCGGGCCGCGAGGCAAACCGCGCAGGCCCAGCGGTTTTCGGCCCACCTTCTCTCTCCTTTATAAGCTCAAGTCGCCCTTCCTCTTCCTCTTCTTCGCATTCTCCTTCCTTGCGCATAGAGTTCTTCGCTCCTGCGCTCCTTCACCGCACCTCGTCCGCCGTTGCTCGTGAGTTCCGCCGCCCGGTGAACTCACGCCGCGCCTTCGTCGGACCTTGTCGTGTGGAGAGCTTTGCGGCGCCTTCTTCTCCGCGTTGCATTCGAGCTTCTTCTTGGCCTTCACCGCCTCGCCGTCGGCGAGCTCGCGGCGACCGCGGCCCGTTCTCTCGCTGGAGAAGTTCTTCCTCATCAACTGCGATACTCCAGGTCAGTTCAAATCTTGCTCTATTTGCCATTCGCTCGCTTTCCAGATCTGGGGTCTTTGGTGTTCTTATTTCTTCCTTTTTCTCTCTGGTTTTTCTCTTACTCGTAGATCTTCGCGTGTGGGTCAAGTGTGGGATTCTTGTTTCTTTGCCTCCTATCCAATGTCTGACGAGGAAACTTCTTCCGCGTCTTCCTCTTCTTCCTCCGCTAACCATAGCAAACGATCTTCCGGCGAATCTAGACCCTCAGATTCGATGAGGGCAGATTCCGGCAAACAACAGGAATCCGGTAGCCAGCAAGGTTCGGCAGCCGCCAAGAGGCCGGAGGTCATCAAGATGCCGGTAGCTCTCAGGAGGCCGGTAGCTCCCAAGATGCCGGCAACTCCCAAGATGCCGGCAGTCGCCTAGAATCCGGTAGCTCTAGCCAATCCTCCAGCCAAGTTACGAGTAGCTCAAGGCTTCAGCTCGGCCAATCTTCCGGCGAAGCCTTCCCTCATCTTTGACTTGGATGGTTCCAATGTTCGCGAATACGAAATAGATTGGTTGCGGTCTCGTCCGGATTCCGGAAATTTGCCGGATTCCCATGATGAACTAGTTCCGGACCCCGAGCCCGACGAACGTGTTGTTTTTCTTGCTCACTTTGAGCGTGGCTTTGGCCTTCCTCCTTCTTCCTTTTTCCTTGATCTTCTAGACTTCTACAAGCTCCAACCTCACCATCTTCCAGGCAACTCATCTTTTACCTTTCTTGCTACACCACCTTCATGGAGGCCTACATCGGCATACGTCCCACTCGCGAGACGTTTGCTCGATTCTTCGCCCTTCGGATTAATTCCGTTCAGGGCTTAAGATATTCCTCCACCCAAGCCCCGTTCAATGCGGGTCTTGCATCATCGGCAAGCGTCAAGGGAGCCCCTTTTCGAGTTCTCCGGCCTCGAGTCTTGCCGGTTATGGCAAGGGACGTTTTTCTATGTGAAGAACAACGGCCCCGCAGATCTCATCTGCCTGCCTCCTTTTGATCCGGCGCCGCCCGCGAAAACCAACTGGAGCTACAATCCGAAGGAGTCTCACAACGAGACCAACCGGATTATACGCTTCATGAAGCAGAAGATGAAGGACACCGGCATCTGCTCTGATGATATCATCCGCACCTTCATATCGCGCCGGGTACTTCCTCTGAAGCGCCGCGCCCATAGGATGAGCGAGATGTACGGCCCTGGCGATCCTACCAAGATCACCGGCCTGCCTCTTAGCAAGAAGGACGTTGTCCTCAAGGCCAAGCAGATTTGCCAACTGCTATGCGCTTTAACTGGAAATGGGGCCTGCTTCCCTTCAGCACTACTAACCCTCCGACCCAAGAAGTAAGGGACTATGCGATCGGGGTTGTTTCTTGCCGGTAACCTTTTGCTTTTGCTTATTTTCTTTTTCATGTTTCAGGCCAAGGACCGCTTCCCCCTCATCGAAGCCGAGCGAGGATCTTGCCGGAAGCGCGCCCTCGACTCCTTCGACCCCGATCCCCTCATATTTTGGAAGGATCTGAAAATGGGCAAGACCCCGGCATCTCGCCTAGGCCGGTCTCCGCCAAAGCCAACCGGGTCCGCCGACGACCTGGAAATGCTTGAGGTATTTTCTTTTCCGGTTTCTTTTATTCTTCCGCTATCATTTTTCCTCGAACTCCTTCTTAGCCTCATCCAATTTACAGATCCATGAGCACGTGCCGCCCCTGCGCGCCGAGGCCGGCACGGAGTTCGTGGACAAGCTCATGGCCCAGGGCCAGAAGAACAAGCGGTCGCCATCTGACGATGGCTCCAGCCAGGCCCCTCCCTCCAAGCGCTTCCGGACAGAAGAGCTGGGGGAGAAGAAAGTTGGCGTGCGCCGCTACGCGCGCAAGCAGATGCCAACCGCTGCCGGGTAAGTTCTTCATTCCCTGACTCATCTCTTTTTTGCTAAGTCCTTTTTTCGGTTGCTCTTTTCCAACCATCTCTCTTTTTCTGTTTTTCTTCAGCGCGCGCTCAAGCTGGGCTCCAGACCCTCGGGCTCTGAAGGTTCCGCAAGGACCTCAACCCCTCCTCACTCAAGCCCGGCACCACCTGGGTGGCAACATCTCTGCCTCCCTTTCGGGGGGCACAACAAGTTCGGGGCGTGCGGCCCCTACATCTTCTGATCACCGCACGGAGGAGGATTCTTCCTTCTTCCTCGAGAACCAAGACACCGGCACCAGCAACACCGGTGCGGAGAAGAAAAAGCTGCCGGGCAGGCGGAGCCTCAGCTCCTCTGTCCTTGAGAAAAAGACAAGTCCCGCGCCGGAATCCTCCGCGCCGGGAAGCTCCAACTCGGGTGGTGCGTCTACCGCGCCCCCTTCTCCACGGACCATCCTTATGCCGCCGCCAAGTGCTCCCGGCGCCCAGCTCCGGGGCTGCTTTTGCGCGCAGCCCAAGACCTTCAGGTCTACTAAGGGAAGGCGGCGGCTCCCCGCACCTCCTCTGCCGGGCGGCCCTGTGCTGCACGTCTCCAGAGCCGCCCGAACTGCTGTCGCCAAGGCCACCGGTCTCCTTGGCCGCATAACTGACTTCAAGCGCCGAGGCCGGGATGGGGCACCTCGCGCTCGCCCAGAAGTGGAACGCCGCGGACATCCTCCGGCGACCCGCGGCCCAGGGCAAGGACAGCAGCCGGCACCGATCCCATTGGGAAACCGCTCGCGAGGAGCACTTCACGCGGCTCCGCTGCGCCGTGAAGGAGCTGGACAGTTCGTGGTACGACGCCACGAACAATCTGATGGTGCGTTTTACAACTTTCCTTAATTGCCGATCTCCTCTCTTAGTTTTCAGCTTTTACTTTCATGCCGGTTTCTCTCTTGTCTATCTTCCCAGTCCCCGAGTTTTGTGGTGAAAGCGTAGCTTTTAGGACAAAACTTAAACTTTAAGAAACTTAGCGCGAAACCGGCACTGCCAGTCCCCGAGTTTTGGGTTAAGAACTCTGTTCTTAGCGCGAAACTTTACCTTAGAACGCGCGAAACCGGCACTGCCAGTCCCCGAGTTTCGGGTTAAGAACTCTGTTCTTAGCGCGAAACTTTACCCAGCGCTTAAACCTGCACCGAGTCCCCGAGTTTTGGGTTAAGAACTCTGTTCTTAGCGCGAAACTTTACCTTAGAACGCGCGAAACCGGCACGCCAGTCCCCGAGTTTCGGGTTAAGAACTCTGTTCTTAGCGCGAAACTTTACCTTAGAACGCGCGAAACCGGCACTGCCAGTCCCCGAGTTTCGGGTTAAGAACTCTGTTCTTAGCGCGAAACTTTCCTAATCTTCTTGCTTTGAACAGCTCACGGCTGACGCTCGGAAGACCCTCTTTGAGGAGCTCTTGTGGGAGCATCGGGAGCTTGTGGAGGCGCATGACAAGTGCCAAGGTATACTTTTGTTCTGCCGGCATCTTTCTTACCGGAACCTTTTTTCTTTCTAACACTTGTAACTTCTTCTTGACAGTGCTCCCGGAAGCTTCCATTGATGCCCTCAGGAGCAGCTCGCCAATGCCCAACGTACGACTTTGTTACCGGGACCTTTTTCCTTTTGCTTGTTGTTGTTTACACCTTCCTTTCCGGCTCACAGGGGAGAAGGAGCAGCTGATCAAGCAGCATCAGGAGGAGCTGAGCGCCCAGAGGACCAGCTACCAGGAGCTCAAGTCCCAGCTTGTCCAGCTGGGTCTTGACCATGCCAAAGCTCTCGAGGCCGCTGCAGCTGACGCAGCGGCTAAGATACGAGGCCACGGAGAACGCTAGCGACGCCACCGTGGTGCTGCAAGCTGAGCTGGAGGAGCTGGCCAAGGCCCGGAATGCTGCCGAGGAGAAAGTCGCGCGGTTGGAGGAGGAGCGCAAAGAATGCCATCAGCTGATCCTCCAAACCGACAACCTTGCCCATCGTAAGCTCTCTGATTAATGCATACAAACCATTTTTCCTCCGGTCTCATTTTCTTTTCGCTATCTTTTCATCCGGTCTCTTTTTCTTCCGGCTTCTTTTCTTTCCGGATTCTTTTCCTTAGCCGTTTTTCTTCTTTGCACAGAGCCTCTTCCGGACTCCCGGACCCATCTTGTGAAGAAGGTCAGCGCGCGCCGCACAGCCAGGGGCCAGGGCGAACCTTGCCGTGCCATGGACACCCCATGACCATCTGGTCGCGCTTAACGCGCGGGTGTCCCATATGCGCGCCATCATCGCAACCTATCGGACATTCCTGAAGTAGCTTCCCAGCTCTACAGGACTCTCTGGCCTGGCGAGGTGGTGCCGGACACTTTCTCCTTGATCAGCGATCGCCTCAAGGGCGCCGGCAGGAGGATCCGCGAATGGCAGTGCTCTGCTGCCCGCGCCGGAGCAGACTCTGTCCTCCGCGTCGCCTGCTCTTGGTACCCGGAGCTCGACCTGGATGCCCTTATCCGGCGTGCGCGAAGGCGCGGAAACCGACTGGATCCGATCCTTGCCGCCAAACGGCAAGATCGCGCGTACCGGATCGCGGAGTACGCCGAAATGCGCACCTTCATCCCTCCTCCCCATGGCGTCGAAGATTTTCTTGACGAGGAGGAGATGAAGCCGAGGAGGAGCCCCTGGACGATGCTGGTGCCGGGCGACGCTCCCCTGAAGCTCCTGCTGCTGATTTCGCTTCCAGACTTTACTGTCATGCCCTTGGCCCTGTGTGGCTTAAAACAATCTTTTGTTAAATTCTGCCCCGGTATGCCGGGGCTTATGATGTAAAACTTAAGTCCGCTTATGGTTGTCGTACAACATTTTGCCGGTAGGCTATACCGGTAGCTAATTATCTTTAGTTTGTCTTAGCATTTTCGCATTTGGTTTTGCCTTTATCCTGCACTTGCAAAGATTTTCAAACTGTTTCTGCATCCAATTAGATGCACATCTGGCTCTTTTGCCTTGGCTCTGCCTGCCTTCTCTGGGCGCTTTGGCGTATGAGCACAAGGTTCTTTCACCAAACAAGCATTTTCTTGAACTTAGAAATAATTCGAAATTTTGCAAAAAACCGGTATGACCGGGGTTAGTTAAATTTTCCGAATTGTTCTTTCCCGGTTTCCCTCTCCACAATTCATGTGCTTATCCCCTACCGGTTTATCTTGCTTGCCATGAAGCCAAGTTATGGACAGCAGAGTCGAAGACTCCGGTAGGGTTTAGCACATTACTAAACCGGAAAGAAAAAGCGTTCAATAAGCAACCGGCAACAGAAAAAATAGACATGTTCCATGCAATTTAAACAAGACAAGTCCCCGAGATTCATTCGAGGTTCCGACATCTTTTTATTCATAGCATGTAAGGTACAAAAAGGAACTTCTTACACCACAACTTCAAGAGTAGAAAGGACGCAACAAGGCTACGTTCCATGGGCGCTTGGTCTCGTCTCCGGATCTGTCCGCCTTCCCTTCTTCCATTCCTGCGCATCGATTAGGTAATATGCATCGTTGTGGAGAGCTTTGCTCACAATGAAAGGTCCTTCCCATGGGGGTGACAGCTTGTGCCTGCCTTCAGTGCGCTGCACCAGGCGTAGCACCAGGTCTCCTTCTCGGAATACCCTCGGGTTAACCTTCCGGCTGTGATAGCGTCTGAGGTTTTGCTGGTAAATGGCTGTTCTTGCCAAAGCTAGCTCTCTTGCTTCTTCTAGCAAGTCCACATCATTTTCTCTGGCCTCTTTTACCTCTTCTTCGGTATAGAGCTGCACCCTTGGTGAATCATGGAGGATGTCGGTTGGTATGACCGCTTCTGCTCCATAAACCATGAAAAATGGGGTGTATCCGGTGGACCGGTTCGGAGTTGTTCTTAGACTCCAGAGCACTGACGGTAGCTCATCGATCCAACATCCCGGCGACTTTTCCATTGCATCAATGAGCCTTGGTTTGATACCGGAAAGTACCAAGGCATTTGTTCTTTCAACTTGGCCGTTGCCTTGTGGATGCGCTACTGAGCACAAATCCAGCCGGATGTTTTTACTTTCACAGAACCGTTTGAACTCTCCTTGGGCAAAGTTTGTGCCATTGTCAGTTATGATACTGTGCGGGTATCCATACCGCAGGATTACATCTTTCAAGAATTTCACTGCTGTGTGGCCATCACATTTTGCGATAGGCTTCACTTCCAGCCACTTGGTGAACTTATCCACCATTACCAAGATGTGGGTCATGTTTCCCCTTGCGGTTTTGAAAGGTCCAACCATGTCTAGGCACCAAACGGCGAAAGGCCAAGTTAGCGGTATGGTTTTTAAGCCGGATGCTGGGGTATGGTTTTGCTTAGCATACCTCTGGCAGCCATTGCATTTCCTTACCAAATCCTCAGCATTGTCCAAGGCTGTGGGCCAGTAGAACCCATGCCGGAACACTTTTGCTACCAACGCTCTTGAAGAAGCGTGATGCCCGCATTCTCCTCGATGAATCTCCTCAAGCATTTCTTTTCCTTCTTCCGGCTCCACACACCTTTGGAGGACACCGGTAACACTTCTTTTGTACACCTCGCCATTGATGATGGTGTAAGCTTTGGACCTTCTCTGTATCCTTCTTGATTCATTTTCGTCAACCGGCAAGGTGCCGTTGATCAGGAATTCCTTAATAGGTTCGACCCAAGATGGTGCCTCTCTAACCACAAACACCGGCATGTCTATGTCCATGCTGTCCACAAGCATTGCCTCTTCCGGCACGGGCGTTCAGTCCCCGAGTTTACCGGTGAGTCCCCGAGTTTGCCGGAGCAGTCCCCCGGGTTCCCTTCGTCAACCTCCATTGGCACCACATGTGACTCCGGTACAAAAATTGATTCCGACTCCGGACTTGGCTTGATTGATGGAACTCGCAAGTGCGCCAGAGCTATCCCGGGAGGAATTTCTTGCCTGGATGAGCCTAACTTGGATAAAGTATCCGCGGCCTCATTTTCTGCACGTGGCACATGGTGGAACTCACATCCTTCGAAGAAGCCGGCAATCTTTTGCACATGGAACCGGTATGAGGCCATGTTGGCATCTTTTGCGTCCCAATCTCCGGAACACTGTTGCACCACAAGATCTGAATCACCATAGCAAATGATCCTGAGTGCCCCTATTTCTTTTGCAACCTTGAGTCCATGTATCAGAGCCTCGTATTCAGCGACATTGTTTGATGCCCTGAAGTGCACTTGTAAAACATACCGGAGGTGATCTCCCTTTGGTGAAGTGAGTACCACACCGGCACCTAGGCCCTCCTTGAGCTTGGATCCGTCAAAATGCATCTTCCAGTACTCTATTTTGTGTTCTGGCGGCTTGTACTGTATCTCCGCCCAATCGACCAAGAAATCAGCTAAAGCTTGCGATTTTATGGCATCTCTTCTTTCATATACCGGCACATACGGTGATAGCTGAATTGCCCATTTTGCAATCCGGCCGCTGGCATCCTTGTTGCCCATGATATCGGAGATGGGTGCCTCGCTCACCACTTTCATGGGGTGTTCCTCAAAGTAATGCTTGAGTTTCGTGGCGGCCATGAACACACCATAAGTCATTTTTTGAAAGTGCGGATAGTTTTGCTTTGATGAGGAGAGCACCTCGCTCAGGTAGTATACCGGCCTCTGGACGGTTTTTCCTTCCTCTTCTCTTTCCACCACAACCACAACACTAACCACCCGGTTCGTTGCCGCTATATAAAGCAACATAGGCTCTCTTTCCAAGGGTGAGGCCAAAATTGGGGCCGTTACGAGCATGTTTTTCAATTCTTTAAACGCTGCGTCTGCCTGTGTGGTCCAGACGAAAGTATCCGATTTTCTCATCAAAGCATAAAGCGGCAAGGCCTTTTCTCCTAGCCTGCTTATGAACCGGCTTAGCGATGCCAAGCTTCCGGTAAATTTTTGCACATCTTTCAGTTCTCGCGGAATGGTCATTCTTTCTATCGCTCGGATTTTTACCGGATTGACCTCAATGCCCCGGCTTGACACAAGGAAACCAAGCAGCTTGCCGGCAGGGACACCAAAGGTGCATTTTGCCGGATTGAGTTTCATCCGGAACCGCCTTAGGTTATCGAATGTTTGCCGGATGTCATCGATTAGGGTATCTTTTACCTTAGTTTTTATCACGATATCATCCACATAGACTTGCACATTCTTTCCGATTTGATCGAACAAGCATTTTTGCATACAGCGCTGGTACGTTGCACCAGCGTTGCGCAAACCAAAAGGCATAGTAACATAGCAATAAGCCCCGTGCGGGGTAATGAACGCAGTTTTTATTTGATCTTCTTTTTTCAGAGGGATCTGATGGAAGCCGGAATAGGCATCCAGGAAACGACAACAACTCACACCCAGCAGTAGAATCAATCACTTGATCGATTCGGGGCAAAGGGAAAGGATCTCTTGGGCAAGCTTTGTTGAGGTTGGTGTAGTCGATGCACATGCGCCAC
The DNA here is from genome assembly GCA_030979885.1 of Lolium multiflorum. Classification (NCBI taxonomy): domain Eukaryota; kingdom Viridiplantae; phylum Streptophyta; class Magnoliopsida; order Poales; family Poaceae; genus Lolium; species Lolium multiflorum. The sequence goes on from CM061747.1 coordinate 167,409,720, forward strand.
ACCTTGGCAAGTTGTGCCTCCAGGTTCTCATCTTTTTTCTTCTCAACCAACACCGGATTGGCCAGCCACTCTGTGTGCGTGACCTCCACGATGAAACCGGCTACCAGCAGCTTTGTTACTTCTTCTCCAATGATTTTCCTCCTATCTTCAGCGAACCGGCGCAAAGGTTGCCGCACCGGCTTAGCATCCTTCCGGACATTTAGAGAGTGCTCAGCCAGCTCCCTCGGAACCCCTACCAAATCATCAGTAGACCAGGCAAAGATGTTCCGATTCTCACGGAGGAAGCTGACGAGCGCGCTTTCCTATGCTTGGCTGAGGCCGGCACCGATACGGACGGTGCGCTCTGGGTAAGCCGGATCCAGCACAATGTTCTTTGTCTCATTTGTCGGCTTGAATGCCGGTGAGTCCAAGCTTCCACTCATTGCCGCTAAGCTCAACTTTGAGGACTGAGCCAGCGCAACAGCAGTTTGCATTCTCTTTTTCTCCTCCGCGATCACCAGCGATTCCGCTAGGTTCGATCCGGCAGATGCTGTTTCCATTGAGACTTTGTAGTTTCCCACCACAGTTAGTGGTCCACGAGGTGCCGGCATCTTCATCTTGAGATAAGCCGTATGGGTTGACGCCATGAACGCTGCCAAGGCCGGTCTCCCCAACAAGGCATGGTATGGACTATCTAGGTCCACCACCTCAAACTCAAGGTTTTCCACACGACAATTGTCGCGTCCTCCAAACGACACATCCACCCGAATTTTCCCTATCGGGGCGCAAGACAAACCGGGAACAATCCCATGGAAAGTTGTGTGAGTTGGCTGCAACATGTTTTCTGTTATGCCAAGCGTACGCATGGTGTGCTTGTACATGATGTTTATGCTGCTACCATTGTCTATCAGCACCTTGCTGAATTTTACTCGAGTTTCCGGCCCCTTCATGATTGGGTCCACCACGAGAGCGTATCCACCCGGATTCGGCATGACTTTGGGGTGATCCTTGAACGACCAGGTGATTTCCTGATCTGACCACAGCATGTATTTTGGAACTGCCGGCATCACGGCGTTTACTTCCATGGAACGGCGATGCACGCTTTGCCTGTCCATTGGCTCTGTGACAAAGACAACCATGCACAAGTGTGGGTCTTCATAAACATTCCGGCCTAAAGGTGCCGGTGGAGGTGGCTGGTCATTGTTTTGCTCCACCCGGTTAACCTGCTGGTACTGCTGCCTGTTTGGCTGTACCGGTAAGGCGTTTGCTCCGGTAAGCGGTGGTGGAGGTGGTAACTGTTGCTGTTGCTGCATGGGGCCCCCTGGCGCCTGCGCATCTTTTACCGCTCCCCTTTGCATCAAGAACTTGGTCCAAGAACAATCCTTCGTCAAATGATTTGACGGGTGATCCGGATTCGGTGTGTGCCACCGGCAAGGCTGGTCCATGGCGGCTTCCATGGTGTACTTCACGGGTTCCTGCCAGTTCTTTTTCTGGCCCCAGGGTTTCTTTTCTACCCACTGCTTCTTAGGACCCGCCCACGGCTGCGATCCGGTTTTTTGTCTCTGACTGCCGCTGGCGTCAGAATTTTCTTGCACGGCAGCAACTTGCTGAGATGCGTATCTTCGATCTGGGAAATCTTCCCTCCTTTTGTTGTTCCGGTTATCCCGGTACTGCTGCTGGTGCGGATTCGACTGCTCCGGCTCAGCTTGTACTGCCGGCTGCATTGGGTCTCCCAATGCATAGCTGTCTGCCACACGTATCATCTCTGCTAGAGTTGTGGGCATGCTTCTCTGCAGCCTTTGCCACAAAGGTGATCCTCTCCGGCATCCTTGACTGAACCAAGCAATGGCTTGTGCCTCAATCACTCCTTCACATGTGTTTCTCATTGAGTTCCACCGGGTGAGATAATCCCGGTCTGGTTCTCCTGCACGCTGTTGGCACAGCGCAAGCTGTTGGGGCCGGTTTGGCCTCTTGTAGGTGCTGCTGAAATTGTTCACAAATGCTTCCTCAAAGTCCAACCATCCGTTAATACTTCCTGCCGGCAAGTTGTTTAGCCAGATCCTTGCAGGACCCACAAGGTAAGACGGTATGATTCTTACCGCCCAACGCCGGTTTACTCCACCACCAGCCACGTAAACTGCTGTGACATAATGCTGTTAGCCAGTCTTCCGGCTTGGTCGTACCATCATACGTTCTTGTGTCCCGGGGCAACTGGAAATTGCGCACCGGTGGTTCTTCTCTCATGATCCGAGGGCCAAAACACCTTGGACCAGGAGGTCCTTCACATTCAACTATCGCAGATAACCGTACTCTGTCCAGCCTGTGCCTCGCATCCCGGTCTGGCAGACATCTTTCCCCTAGGCGTTCTCCCAAAGGGTTCCGGCGGACTCTTGTTCGTTCCGCCTCGGAATCTGATTCATCGTATTCTTCCAGTTCCGCGGCCCTTGCCTGCCGGTACCCTGGTGGTGGCATCTCTTCATCCACGCACGCCACTCTTGCGGCTTGATAATTTTGCCCGGTTTCATATCTACCGGCATGATTGTTTCCGGCATAGCCTCCCTTGGCATAGCCCCGATCTGCCCCTTGGCTTTTTCTACCGGCATCATATTGCCCGGCTTTCTGTTTTCCGGCAAGAACTGGGTCATACACAGTCATCTGCCGTGCATTCTTTTCCTTTCTTTTGTCCGGATGAGGCGATGATGCCTGCCCCTGGGACTTGCTTCCGGCATTCTTTGTTGAACGCGCGGATTTTGAGGCCACTGCCTCGTTCAGCTTAGCCAGCTGCTCTGCATTTTGCTGCTCAATGGTTTTCAACAGCTCTTTCACACGCTCTTGCTGCTTTGCCAACTCATCACCAGAAAGAGATTCACACAACTCTACTGCAGCTTTAGCGGCCTTTATAGTTTTATCCGGACTACTGTACTTAGGCTTTTCTACGATGCTTACAGATACAGATGCACTTTTGCCGGCAAGAACTTCTTTACGCAAATCCTGATCTAATTGCGAGCTTTAAGCCGGTTTTCCGGCATCCTAGCAGCATGAGCACTAACTGAAGCAAAGCCATGGGCAGCATTGTACTCACGTAGGGTCAGGTTCAGCTCGCGCTGCGCCCGGATGATGTCGGCGCCGCCGGTAAGCAGGGCCTTGCGCGTGGCCTCCAGCTCCTCCTGAGCCTTTGCCGGGTCGATGTTCTGCGCGATGGGCGTGGCCAGCGTGTTCATCGCCGCTTGAAGAGGTGTTGCCGGTGGTGCTGACGATGCTCCCGCGACGCCGGCGTCACGCTCCAGCGGTGGTTTTGCCGGGCGAGTCGATGCCGCACGTTCAGCTCCTTCTTCCACAGCTCCCTTGCCGGTGTTGACCGCACCAGCCATCATGACCTCCACGCTGCCGGCGGCGCGGCCAGCACACAGCCATCTTGGCGGATCCGGCGCCACCAACACCGGCGAGAGGTGCTGGCGCACAGGGACGGTGCCGAGGTAGACGCGGATGCTGCCGAACTCGATGGTGCGGCCGTTCTGCGGGAACATGCCGCCGTTGGCGAAGCAGCCAGCGTTATCGTTGATGAAGTCGATGTTGTAGAGGCTTTGCACGAGCGCGGACACCGTGCGCTCGCCGTTGACGTCGAGGATGCCCGCCCGAATATGAACTCCAGCAAGCGCCACTTCATGCCCCACGGTGGGCGCCAACTGTCGTCGTGGTGAACGAGCAGATGCCATGGGATGGCTTATCTTGGGGCCGAATGGACGCTAGAGGATTCGGGGGAGGGTTTGTGACTAGATGGATGAACTTCCGGATGCTTTCCTCAAGAACATGGCCAGGGCCAGAGGTAGAAGAAGAAAGACACAAGGACGAACTCGCTCTAGATCACCATGTTCATTGATCTCAAGATAGGTTACAGGTTTCTTCTCCTTGTGGATGCGTATGAAAGAGGCTGCCCCCTCTCCTTATATAGGGGAGAGGGTGGCTTACAGAACAAGAAACCCTAATGGGATCTTTGACTAGACAAACTACTTTACAAAGATACTTTATAAAGCTACTTTAATCATAGATGACGCCGGGGTCTTCTTTAAACATGGAGGCTGACGTCCTCCGGCTTCTTTGACCGTCATCCTCCTCCTTGTCTTCTAGTCTTCGTTTAAAGCCACTTTGCTTAGCTCATCCTTGTCTTTTAGCTCTTGACGGAATCTTGACCAGTCAGCCGGCATGTTCTTCCTTCCGTCATGCCGGTATCTTTCCTTCCCGGCTCCGGCATACCCCTCTTGGGGATACCGGCTTAGCTTACTTAGCCAAACTCTATTTTCTTATTCCGGTATGAATATTAAACCGGTATCTTGAAGGGTGAGACCATCCGGTATGGCATATCTTTGGCATACCGGGGGTCATCCCCCCAACACTTGCCTTTTTCTTTCGATCCCCTGCCGCCTCCCAAACGGTGATACCGCTGATGCTAAATGGGACCCGCATGTCATCCTCTATGTACTATAAAACTTTCTTTTCTTGGATTTTTTGGCTCCTGATATTTGGTCACTTGCCTTTTTTTCTTTCGAGACCTGCCGCATCTCAAACGGTGATACCGCTGCTGCTAAATGGGACCCGCATGTCATCCTCTATGTACAATAAAGTTTCTTTTCTTGGATTATTTTTGGCTCCTGATATTTGGTCACTTGCCTTTTTCTTTCGATCCCATGCCGCCTTTGAAACGTTGAGGAAGCTGCTGGCTCATGGGTCCCGCATGTCATCCTCTATGAACAATAAAAGTTTCCATTGTTGGAGTTATTTTTTACCCCTAATTTCTGGCTACTTCCTTTTTCTTTTGATCCCCTGCCGCCTTTGAACGTTGAAGAATCTGCTCGCTAATGGGTCCCACATGTCAGACTCTATGGACGATAAACCTTTCTTTTCTTGGAGTTATTTTGACCCCTAATTTCTGGCTATTTTGCCTTTTTTTGGATCCCGTGCTGCCTTGGAAACGTTGAGGATGCTGCTGCCACATGGGTCCCGCATGTCATCCTCTCAGAACGATAAATGTTTCTTTTCTTCGATTTTTTTACCCACTGATTTTTGATTTATTTTTTCTTTCGATCCCCTGCCGCCTTTAAAACTTTGACGACGCTGCTGGCTCATGGGTCCCGATGTCAGCCTCCCCGTACAAGAAACATGTGATATCTTGATTATTTTACAGACAATAAAAAGTGTATTTCGCTCTGAGCTATTGCAAACGGATAAATTAAATCTTTATTTTTACATAAACGAACTAATATGAATCTCCTTGTTTTTGTTTTGTTTTTGCGAAGCATAGGACTTTCTTGTTTTGGAGTGGGCTGAAATTGTACGAGTCAAAAGACGTCCAGCAGGTTAGAAGGCCCAGATGGCCAGGCAGCCCCAATTTATATCTTCCTTATCTTGGATTATTTTTTGATCAAAAGGCCCAGCAGGGGTACATCCTTTTTCTTTTGTTCCTGTGTGCCGCCTTGGAAACGTTGTGGACGCTGCTGCCTCATGGGACCCGCATGTCATCCTCTATGAACTATGAACTCTAAAAGTTTCTTTTTTCTTGGATTTTTTTTCACCCCTCTGATTTTTGGCTATTTCCTTTTTCTTTTGTTCCCCTGCCGCCTTGGGACCCGTATGTCATCCTCTATGTACAAAAAACTTTCTTTTCTTGGAGTTTTATTCCCCCTAATTTCGGGCTACTTTCGTTTTCTTTTGATCTCAAGCCGCATATGAAACATTGAGACCGCTGCTGCAAAATGGGACCCACATGTCATCCTCTATGTAAAATAAAAGTTTCTTTTCTTGGATTATTTTTCACGCTCTGATTTTTGGCTATTTCCTTTTTCTTTCGATCCCCTGCTGCTTGGAAACGTTGAGGATGCTGCTGCCTCATGGGTCCCACATGTCATCCACTACGAACAATAAAAGTTTCTTTTCTTCGATTTTTTTCACCCTCTGCTTTTTGGCTATTTCCTTTTCATTTGATCCCCTGCCGCCTTGGAAACGTTGAGGATGCTGCAGCGTCATGGGACCCGCATGTCATACTCTATGTACAATAAAAGTTTCTTTTCTAGGTTTTTGGCTCCTGATATTTGGTCACTTGCCTTTTTCTTTCAATCTCATGCCGACTCTCAAAGGTACAATAAAAGTTTCTTTTCTTGGATTATTTTTGGCTCCTGATATTTGGTCACTTGCCTTTTTCTTTCGATCTCATGCCGTCCTTGAAACGTTCAGACCGCTGCTACAACATGGGACCCTATGTTATCCTCTATGTACAATGAAAGTTTCTTTTCATGGATTATTTTTTGCTCCTGATATTTGGTCACTTTCCTTTTTCTTTCGATCTCATGCCGCCTCGGCCCTCTGAAACGACGAGTAAGTTGTTGGCTCATGGGACCCGCATGTCATCCTCTATGTACAATAAAGTTTTTTTCTTGGATTTTTTACCCCCTGATTTTTGGTCACTTGCCTTTTTCTTTCGATCCTGTGCCGCCTTTGAAATTGTGGACGCTGCTGGCTCATGGGTCCCACATGCCAGCCTCTATGAACAATAATATTTCTTTTCTTGGATTTTTTTTACCCCTGATTTCTGGCTATTTGCCTTTTTCTTTGGATCCCCGACCGCCTTTGAAACGATGAGGACGCTGCTGGCGCATAGCTCCCACATGTCAGCCTCTAAGAACAATAAACATTTCTTTTCTTGGATTTATAGTTGACCCCTAATTAATGGCTACTTCGCTTTTTTTTCGATCCCCAGCCGCCTTAGAAACGTTGAGGACGCTGCTGGCTCATGGGTCCCATATGACAGCCTCTATGAAAAGTAAAACATTTACTTTCTTGGATTTATTTTTGACACCTAATTAATGACTACTTGGTTCTTTTCTTTTGATCCCGTGACGCCTTTGAAACGTTGAGGGCCCTGCTGGCTCATGGGTCCAACATGTCAGCCTCTATGAACAATAAGAGTTTCTATTGTTGCATTTATTTTTGACCCCTAATTTCTGGCTATTTGCCTTTTTTCCATTGCCTGCCACCTTAGAAACGTTGAGGACGCTGCTGGCTGGGTCCCACATGTCAGCCTCTTTGTACGATAAAAGTTTCCTTTGCTGGATTTATTTTTGACCCCTAATTTCTGGCTATTTGCCTTTTTCTTTCGAACTCCACCGCCTTTGAAACGTTGATGACGCTGCTGCAAACTGGGTACAATATGTCAGCCTCTTTGTGCGATAAACCTTTCCTTTCTTGGATTTTTTGGACACCTGATTTCGAGCTACTTGCCTTTTTCTTTCGATCTCCTGCCCCCTTTGAGAAACGCCGAGAACGATACTGGTTCGTGGGTCCCACATGTCATCCTCTCTGAATGATAAATGTTGGGGCTGCGGCTGCAAGATACGTCCCACATGTCAGCCTGACTGTTGAATAAACGTTTCCTTTCTCGAATTTATATTTGACCCCTGATTTCTGGCTACTTTGCCGTTTCTTTCGATCCCCTGCATGTCTGCTACTCCACCGAAAAACAGACCGGCATGTATTCATCACAATACTGGTAGCTAATTTAGGAAAAATGTGTTCATCACGGGATTCAAACAAAGATCTTCATCTCTGCTAAATTTTGATTTCACCAAAAACCGAACAGCGTGTGTTCATGACTTTAACTTCACAAACACTATGGTTTCTCTATAAAATAAGGTCACCATCCGTTCCTTTATTGTAGGCATTTGCGAAAAGTGTCTTTGGCTAATGGGCACCAGTGCTCTGCTGTTTAAAAAAAATCAAATAGCATACATATTTGTTTCAAAAAAATCTGAAAATGAATGTAGACATAATAAATAAAGTAACCTACAAGCGTGTAAAATTTTAATATGATATTCTTTATATTGTAGACTACACAAAAAAGACAATCTGTTGAAATTTGGAGATTTGAAATATGCATACCCAGATCCACACGTTTGTTACTTTTGTGTAGCCCAGAATTTTTTTTATTTGAAACTGAAATTTTGCACGTTTATGGGACAATTCATTAGCTACTCCATGATTTGTTTTCTAATTTTTTGAACAAATAAATTTTTTTTTTATTTTTTTCTAAAATAGCAGGAGCAATGGTGCCCAAGAGCACCAAATCTCTTAATAGGCATTTGCGCCTAATAGCGTGAGCTTAGCTAATTTTTGAAGAAAAAAAAGATGTCCATTGTGGTATTCAGGACAAAGATCTTCATGTCTGCTACTGCACCAAACAACAAACCAGCATGTATTCATCACAATACGGGTAGCTAATTTGTGAAAAATATGTTCAGCACGGGATTCAAACAAAGATCTTCATCTCTGCAAAATTTTGATTTCAGCAAAAACCGAACAGCGAATGTTCATGAGGTTAAGTTCACGAACACTATGTTTTCTCTATAAAATAAGGTCACCATCTGTCTCTTATTTCTCAAGGAAAAACAGGTGGAAGTGTTGGGACGAACCACATGGGTGCTTCGGCTCTATGTTCAGTCTTCTCTTTTTTGTACTGCAATCTTGAGCCTATGGCAGGACCTCCATTGACGTGCATTCTGCACCAATTTGGCCTTGGACGTATCCATGTATCACGGGCGCGATTGTGGGTAGCAAAGACACAGTCAGGTTTGAACAATTGGAAATCTGGTTCTGCAGCCTCTGCGTCGACTGGCGGGGGTAGCATGAAAATTGGGTGATTGAGTCCAAGAAATAAAGAACGCCCCTTCAAATTGTTCAATCTTTCCCACCTTGCCTCTTCTACAGGGTCCAAGGTATGGGCAGATCTCAAGAAAACGTAGCACCGTACCAAAGGATAAGACCTCAGCTTGTTACCCATATGTAATATTGGAGGACCGAGGATGGGCCGATAACCTTTAACCTGAATCCACGCGAGATCAGATTCACCAGTAATGGACTCTGCTCTCATTGGTGCCAGGAACCAAGTGCGCTGGTCAGAAAATCCAAGAAATACATCTTCATCTTCATAATTATGATTATCACCATCATCATCTAATTCTTCATCATCTAATTCTTCATCATCAAATTCGTCTTCTTCTAATTCTTCTTCTTCTAATTCTTCTTCATCAGCATCATTATCTTCATCGGCACCTCCATCGCCTTGAGCCACATTTGCTTCATCATCTTCCATGACAGCATCTCCCTCGATTTGAGCGAAAATTGCAGCCACTTCTGCTTCTTCATCTTCAATGACAGGGGCGTCAATGAGACGCGGGGCTGCATGTGTCCCTGCAATGCACAAAGATCAACCACAATGCAGCAAGTAGGAACTACACTGAAAATTATCTCTTCTCTTCTATCTTCTATTTTCTACTACTATAAGGCACCAGTTTTTAACAAGACATGTCGCAGCAATTCCAACTGTTGGTGTCCAAAATCTAACGGTTGGGATTAGAGGTATTCGCGTGAAAAAAATACCACACCAGTGTCCACGTGTTTCTAGAACCGTCATGTTTCCATTATGAAGAAAAATCAGAGCAGTCTCACACCGATATCACACGTCCCACTTGATAGTGATTAAGAAAGGTTCCAAATTTTTGTTCATATTTATAAACTGTATGCTCACACTTATTTTGATGGTATAACCAAATTATTAGTTGTATTGAAAGTTTGAACAACATTTAGAACGCAACTTTTATACATCAGTATTGCGAATCGTAATTGGTCCAACATGTGCAGCATGCCATTTACTAGTTAAGACATAAAACAAAGACTCACCACAGGTATATGGTTCCCAAACCAGAACATCTCCATACGGATATGTAACTGCGTATACACGATGTAGGTGTGAACTTGTACCATATCCAGGAATGCCCATGGCATCGACATAGCTGTTTCTATCAAAGAATTCAGGGTTTCTCAGGATATTCCACTCCTTTTCTAGGGGCGCTTGTAGGATAGCAATCAATTCGTCAAATACAACGATTACCTCGTAATGCCATGGCCCTGCTAGATCATCTTTGTACGGCCTCTTGACGATCCGTACTTTGAGCAGTTCCAAACTTTTATCTATTTTGTATTTGAACAGGAATGGTGGGCTGCCATGCCACCATTCACTAGTAGGGCCCAAAGAAATTCCTGCATCTTGCAGAGATGGAAGAGGTATAATAGTATCTGATATGTATATGTTGCGGATCGTCAAGTGCCCGTCCTGCTGGACAAATGCCACCCAGTCGCCGTTACAACCCACCCAGTGCATGGGTCCATGTCCATCCAGTTCCTCCTTGGTATGGATAAATGCTGGAACTGTCGGCTTGTCTAATGGCATCAGCAACGCGTGAATGCCCTGCAAATAGGATTTGTTTCAAAATTGTCTATGCATGCAAGGTATTCGACAGAATGAAGAGCGGATTGTGCAGAACTGAAGCACAGATGTAATGGATAAATAAAGCAATTCCGAAGAGTACATGTGCATAGTGAAGGCAGCAAACCTTACAGTACTCCCAAATCAGGTGATTATGTTGAGTCTAAATTCATGCATGATGTTTGGCAATAAGAAAAGTTGATTGAAAAAACACAAGCTGAAACGAGATGAGTAAATAAATAAATACTCTTACAGTATTGTCGCGGTCGTCTGGCCATGTCTCGGGGTCGCAGTGGAGCAGGCTCGGTAAACCGAACGGAACCTTATGCGCTCCGCGGATGGCATGCCGCATGCCGATCATGCCTCGAGCGAGGCGACCAGTGCTGAGGATATCCGCCCGCTCGGCTATGTTCTCCACCAGTGGGTAGTGGAGGTTGCCCCACCCCATGGACTGGTGGTAGCAATCAGGAATCTCCTCAATCTTACGCTTCTGCTTCATTGGAGTCGGTAATCCAATGCAAGGGAGAGAGGGGTGAACGGGAGAAAGAGACAGAAGAGGGTTTTTTTTGGAGAAGATGCAGTAGTAGTACTACGATACTAGGAGGTGGAGATGCGGGGCATGTTTCCGGGAGAGAGGAACCACTATTTCCCTTAAAAAAAATAACAGCACTTGCGCATTAGAACTTGGGGCGGGGATATAGCGGTAAGAGGTATTGACCAACTTTCCCTCACCTTGACCCCACGTGGTTGTGAACCCGAGATAATTCTTTTTGATGAACCCGATATACTTATTATAGTACTAAAATAGTACAAGTATATACCTTGTACTCCTATATACTAACATTACTATTTTAAGGACTTATGTTCCATGAGCAACAACTTCCCCCACTCCGCTCATCCGAAATCCTAGCCCCTCCAACTTCAAGGACCAATCAACATAGCTATGGCCTTCTAATTTGGCTCAAGTCGCCGCACACATAGTCCTCCCGCCGACAAGGAATAGGAGCATCAGCCCTTTCGTCGCTTGTTGTTACACATAATCATATACAGTACCATATATATTTCAAATTTCCATATCAAAAAATAGTTCAAATCTGAATTTTAACATCTCAAGCTAAACCCTCGCTTGCTCTTAAACATAAGCATACCATAGTTCTACTTTTGTCTTCACCGAACAACAGAACACAATTTCATCACAACATAGCCAACCGGAGTACCTAGTAATGTAACTAGAGAAGTGAACCTATAGTTGATCAAGCCTTCAACTTTAACACAATAATACTCCCACATTATGTGTTGAGGAGCCACACCCATATATTTAAGAGTACCATCAAGTAGACCACAAATGCATCAATGAAGAGAGGGGTATACTTATAGACCACCTCTTTACAAAACAGTTGTAACTAGTAGACCACAATTGCCTCGTTCATTAGCTATGAAATTACATACTATCAGTAGCTACAATGGCTGCAGGCCCTGTTTCAGAATTAAACATCACACTTGTTCCAATCCGGGGCGTTGGCGAAGTTTGGGATGAACCAAAGCGGTGTCTTTACCAGGTACCTATCTTTTTTTGTTTTGCATGTTTTCTCCAAGGCGTTGGTTTGGAAACCAACGGCGCAATCTTCACGATTCAGACTGAATCGGCATATTTCAGGCAGCTGCGAATTGCGAAGCCATGCTTCATTCGGCAAGGTGTACACACAATTTCTTCTCGTCAGACATCCTGGGACAACATCTGCACCGCCTAATGGCAGCATAATCGGATAGTTCACTCCAAGGAAAAGAGAATATTCTCCAAGGTCATCAATCTTTTCCCATGGAATACCTTCATTTAACTTACTAGTGTCCTTCGTGAACACCAGGCAACCAAACCCAGAAGCATAGTTGCCAACAGTGCGACCATGATGAACACGACGATCAGAAGCAGTATGGCAAACTTTACAGGAATATTCCCTTTCATCAGCAATGCCCAGTGTATGGATCAGAAGAAGTCTAGAACCATCTATAGATCTTGCTAACCACCACATGCCATAATCGACCTCGTGATCATGGCCAAGAGCATCATCAAGTGCACACCGCCATTCAAACACAATGGGCGGTGGCTCTACGATCAGCGGAGGACCTGCTTGAAAACGAAATTACTGTTAAGAAGGGTATGTTTGGTTTGCACAAATCTGAAAACGTAAGAATTGGGAAAACGCATTAGGATTCAGATGGGATGATATAATGGCATTTCCATTCAATAATACAGCATATTGGTGTATTTCAGTACATCACATGGGAAACCAAAGGATTCATTTCAAGAAGTTCAAGTAGAGGTCAAAATCCAACATAATTCAATCTGAGAATAAAACTCCTAATTATACAATCCTCAAATTTTTCTATGGTAATCATCTCGAATAAAAAGTCTAAATACCAATGAAATTTCATCCGAAGCAAATATGCCCCAAGCCTCCAAGTCAGATCAGTCAGGTTCGAAAATTAATAAGTTTGTGCATTAAAATTATCTTTACAGCCATGAATAATGAAGCTCATCATACACTACTTACGTCCGGAGGAAAATTACCAGCTTGCTGAGGATTCCATGCGTGAACAGTGCCAGTATGAGTTGTGGCAAACACAAGCCCATTGTGGAGAATTGCATCGCTGTAATTGTAAAAGATGTGGGACTTGGGCTCTGTAAGAACTGTCCATCCAGAATCTTCGCCGCAAAGGAGGGCAACTCTGATGTCAAAAACAGCAACAAGAGAGAAATTTTTGTACCCCCCAGCAGCTGTGGGAACTTGGCAAATATATATCTTGTGAAATATAATAGCACGAAGGTTGTGGTGGTATATATTTGGAATGTGGGTGGTTTCAAACGGCACAGGGAGAGGAATTTCACGGCGAGTGTAGACGTTGACAAGTTTCCATTTGCAAGCAGGAAAGCCAGTGTCAACCATGGCAACCCAATCTCCATTGGCACCTACCCACTGCTTACCCGTACCGTCTGGCATCACAGCGTCGGAGGAGAACCTGTCCAGCGGCGTCAGCTTGCAATCCCGTGCTACCTTCGTCGGGTGAGAATGAAGAACACATGGGAGGCCAAACGGGAGAGAAAAAGATAGAGTTGCACTATCATTTGCAGAGTCGAAAAATAGTTTGGACGAACCGACGAGGCTCGCGGCGGTGATGACGTCGCATCTTGTTACGAGTTCTTCAAGGGGACCTTCGGAAAAGACCTTCTGAAACAGTTCAGAGTCATCATTTTCCTTGTTCGATGCCGCCATCGCAGGGCAGGGGGTGGGTCTATGAGGTTTGGGTTCAACTGATTGGAGTTTAATTTGGGTTCGATGGCGGCAGGTGGCGGGGAAGATGAAGAACGGAGGCTCTCAAACTGGGCGGTGGAATTGATTCTAAAGCTGCATGGCGGCGGCACTGGCGTGTGCTATGGAAGGTGGTCGATTGGTGCGGGCGGGGGCGGAGGTAGACGATGGAGGTGAACAGAAATAGGGCAGGTGGGGGCGGGGCGCTTGACTTCGCTCCTCTACACTCTACAGCATCTCCTCCTGTTTCTTGGAAAGTGTATAGACCCATAATAAAAAGTCACTGTTCCCTCTGAAAAGGTGAAGAACAAGTCACTGGTCTAACGTGCAAATTTGGACATCCCAAGCTATGTGTTGTCATGTCAATTCAATGTCCATGGCAGTATTTTGAATTTTGCGTGACCAAAAGAAGTACGCCTTGGCCTTTCACAATCGGGGTTTCTTTAGAGCAAGAACAATAGAAGAGCCAACAGCTGGCAAAAGTATTGTCCTACTTCCTCTTGGCGTGATACTCCCTCCGTCCACAAATAAGTGGACGTGCAGGATTTTCAAGGTAAATTAGTAAAAGGAAAGAAAAAATGCATTGGAGCACTCGTATCTTAAGAAACACATGTACTCAACCACGGTTGTAGATTTTCTCGGCGCAAGACTTTTCCCCAGCAGTTGTGGCTTTCAGTTATTCGTGGGTGTGGGGAGGAGCTCCGCCGCATCGGTAAAAAGCAAAGAGGGACGGCGGCTCTCGATCGTGCGGTGTACTCGTAAATCACGTGTGACCCATGCCCTAATAATTCACAATGCATTGATGAGGGCTATCACTTCATCATCCAATAAAATGTACTTAGTAACTATGGTAATAATATTGTCTTCTCGCAAAAAAATGGTAAAAATATTGTCTCTTAAGCCATGTACTAGTACAGTGCAAGATGCTTTAGAGAAATAAACCTATATTTTATTGCTACTCCGTAATACACATGGTTATTTATTCTAGGCAAATGCCTACCGAAAGATGTAGGAATAGGGAAATGTAGGATTGCAATGTCATGTCCACTCCAATCCTATAGGAATTCATAGAATCCAAACTTTGTTTGATTCCACCATAGGAAAAGTAAAGCATTCTTAAAAAGAGGTATGAGTAGATGTTTAATTTTCTATGGAATCTGTGCAAAGAAATCCTTAGGAAAAATTCCTATCGGAAACAATCCTACAAATCAAACAGCCAAGGATTCAATTGTACCAATTCCCTATGCAAATCCTTGGTGTTCACCCAATCCTCTCGAATACTCATCCAAAAAATGCACTAATACTTTGATGGGGAGTTTTTGTATTCTAGGCAAGAATAGAGGGTTTGCGGGGATCACTTGAGAAGTGTATTAACCAAAGAAGGCATAAGTAATACACCAACACACACTAACATGCCCTTAATGGATGTATCTCCATAAACTCCCTCTGTTCTTTATTACTACTACTAGTTTATGTACTTCTTAACTAATATGGGATAATCATGAAATATATTTTCTAACATTCAGCCAAAATATAGTGTTTCGACTTTTTAAAATACTGAAAAACTAGTAATTAAAAATATTTGAGCTATCAAATCTAGGAAGTTTGAAAATATTTTGTATTCCGTCTGAAAGTTGTGTTACTTGGTGTAAGATTCACACAAAAATGATGAAAATATCAAACCTTCAAAAAAATTGTAGTAATTCAAACGTTATGTGCGTTTCATAATTTTGCAAAATCTATTCTATTTGCAATTAAAACTATAGTAGTTGGTGGTCCCCGATCATCTGATTTGCTCTTAAACAGCTCAATCCTAAATTTGAAATTCCCTGCAACAGAACACGATAGTTGGTGGTTTGTGCGGAAAAAAATTACAGTTTTAAAAAGTGTTTTAAGCAAGAAGGCAGCAATAAGCGGTAGTTTGTGCAATTTCCTCGTGTAAACAACATGTAGCGTCGAAGTAATAGTACTAGCAGTACAGAAATCTTGTGTAATTTCTAGTTCTACATATTACTAGTGTCCACTGTTTGAGAGTTGATGGTGAATGGGTCTGATTTTCAATCGAATGAGAATTAGCAAATTGATTTTTATGACAAAAGCATACAAAGGGAGTAAAACAACATACCCGCATTCGCCGCTGCTACCAGCATGCGATGCCTCCACGAGTGCATTGACGGCTGCTGCAAATCCTCGGAAGGCATCTAGGTTTTGCAGATCGTCGATTGCCGCTGTCCGGCTAAGCTTAACCAGCATAGCTGCCGCCAAGATATCTCGGATTTGGACCACAGGCAGAAGCTGATTGGGGTCGAAGGATTGCCTGATTCGGAATTTGAAGTACCAAGCCCTCGGCTCCGATGATGGAAGTTTGGAACTCGGCCCGGCCAGAACCTCCCAAATCTGTGTGTGGCAGTGGATGCCCATCGGCATCCCCAATGCTGCCGACGCCGTGATGTGGTCGGTCGCACTTTGGTCCCCACTAAAGGCTGGGGCTGCAGCACGTCGCCGCCGCCCCCGACGTCCCCACGACGGCAACGCCATGGACCGAGGCGCTGAGTTTGTTGGCGAACCCGAAGCCCTGGATGGCAAGTGCTTCTTCACAATGGAAGCATCCTCACCCGGCGAGGTTCGCCCCCGGCGCATGCCTATGCTCCGACCAGCCCACTTTGCCGCTGCTGCCTGGGCTGCCGCCGATACCTGGGCCACCGCCGCTTCATGGGACCCCCTCCCTCCTCTCCCTCTCCTAGATCAAAGGGCGCCAGGAGTCTAGCCACAGCAAGACACAGAGCCGCCTGCTTCATCGCACACCAATGGCACACAGACATTTGCGAGCTTTTAGCGCACACCCCTCCGAGGCTGAGTCGTGGAGCCTGGGTGCACGGGGCTATGGCTGGAGGAGTCGCCATGGGACGAGGGGTGTCGAGTGCTCGGGCAAATACGGGAAAGGCGAAGTTTTGGATAACCTTATATGATCACATCAATGCTTCTCAAGGAGCCAAATACTGTATGAGAAACCGGAAAAGTTTGAACGTTTGAAAACTTTGCCGGCATAATGCATCCTTCCAATGCACGCCTACTAAGGTAGAAAGCCAACTCAATTGCTACTTTGTTGGCAAAATGTACCATGGCTCAATCTTGGGTCACACACATCTATCAATTGGTATATTTTGGTCATATTCAAAATTTTACTTGAAACTTGTTGGTCATGCCATTCTACTACTCGCCTAACACTTTTTCTACGCGGGAAGGAGGGGGGTATGATGCTACCCTGAATTTTTATGCCCATTTGTATCTTGGACAAATCCTAGGTTTGACCAAAATTTAAAACATGAAGATGAAAAATTAAGCCTGGATCCACTACAAGAAAATTTGCCAAACTTTTCTTGTAGTGATCCTTCTTAATTAGTAACTTCAAAATGAAGCTTTTGGAAGGTTTTTGAAATTTCCATGTCTGAAACCCAAAACACCTCTTCATGATTGACTTCATAAGACAAATCGAGTTTAGGGTTAGGGGTAGATACATGATTTTTCTAGTTTGAATATGTCTAGACCTGGCTTATCAACTTGAATGCTTAGTATATGACATAAGAAGATGTACTATGTGCATTGGTTTTTTATTTATTTGATTTGTTTTGAATTTTCATGCCAAATCAAATTTTGGTCAAATCATAGGTTTAACCAAGATTTAAACAAGTTTAAAACATTAAAATGAAAAATTAAGCATGGATCCTTCTCAATCACTCCAAAATGAAGCTTTTGGGAGGCTTTTGAAATGTCTATGTTTGAAACCCAAAACCACTTCTCTTCATGCTTGACTTCATCAGACAAATGAGTTTAGGGTTAGGGGTAGATACATGATTTTTCTGGTTTGAATAGGTCTAGACCTTGTTATCAAGTTGAATGGCTTACTATGTGACATAAGAAGACTATGTGCTTTGGTTTTTCATTTTTGATTTTTTCGATTGTTTTTATGCCCATTTGAATCTTGGCCAAATCCTAGGTTTGAACAAGAATTTAAACAAGTTTAAAACATGAAAATGAAAAGGTAAGCATGGATCCTTCTTAGTCAGTCCGAAATGAAGCTTTTGGGCGGTTTTCGAAATTTCCATGTTTGAAAACCCAAACCACTTCTCTTCATGCTTGACTTCATAAGACAAATTTAGGGTTAGGGGTATAGATACATGATTTTTCTTGTTTGATATGTCTAGATATTGTTTATCAACACTTGAATGCTTACAATATATGTGACGCAAGAAGACTATGTGTTATGGTTTTTCATTTTTGGGGGTTTTTTCGAATTTTTTATGCGCACTTGAGTCTTGGTCAAATCCAAGCTAGCTAGGTTTGACCAAGCTTTAAACAAGTTTAAAACATGAAAATGAAAAAGTAAGCATGTATCCTTCTTAGTCACTCCAAAATTAAGCTTTTCGGAGGTTTTTGAAATTTCCATTTTGTAAACCCAAAACCACGTATCTTCATGTTTGACTTCAAAAGACAGAGTTTAGGGTTAGGGGGTAGATACATGATTCTTCTTTTAATATGTTTAGATCTTGTTTTATCAAGTTGAATGTTGACTGTATGACATAAGAAGACTATGTTTTTGAATTTTTTATGAATCTTGGTCAAATCCAAGGGTTGACCAAGATTTAAACAAGTTTAAAACATGAAAATTAAAACGTTTCAAGTTCACCTTTGGTTCGATCTTTCAGTAACCAGGCGCATATATATATGGATGCAAATTGAGATAATTAATTCGTGAAACATTGGAAATGTCCATCGTGTGTCGTGTTTCCCCCTAACATGAAAATTGGATTGGTGGCAGACAAGTAAAAGCACATTTATGTGCGACAACCCAAAATGCACATATTTTGCTGAGTTTTCATGCATGCATTAAAAGTTCTGAATATATACATAAAATGCATGTGGGTCATGATTGAAAAGTTTGACATGTATATGGTTCTTGTGTAGTAGTAGTACTATAGTAGATTAGTAGGTACGCAAACTCCCATCCATCTTCTTTGTCAAGAGAAGACGCGCACCAGGATGCGTAGTGGAAGTCGTCTCTGGATCCTTCTGTTGTCCCTCTCACGGAAAAGAAAAAGAAAAAAACATCTCTCTCATTCTCGGCCTCGCTCGACTCGCTCGCTCGCAGCCTCGCACCTCCTGCGCACTGACAAACGCTGCACAACAGTCAACATCACCAGAAAAAAGATATACACCATAAATAATAAGAGGGGCCCCGTGACTGCTATCCCTTCTTCTCCTTCCGTGTGATCCCTCTTCCTCCGAGTTTCACTGGACGGGCAAACACACATGTGCTGCATAGTAAAAATAAAAAAGTAAAAAATCGACCTATGAATCTATGATTAAATAGGTAAAATCCTGGGTTTTATCAAGGTTTAAACAAGTTCAAAACATGAAAATGAATAGGTAAGCATGGATCCTTCTTAGTCACTCTAAAATGAAGCTTTCGCGAGGTTTTTGAAATTTCCATGTTTGAAACCCAAAACCACTTCTCTTCATGATTGACTTCGTAAGACAGAGTTTAGGGTTAGGGGTAGATACATGCTTTTTCTGGTTTGAAAATGTCTAGACCTTGTTTATCAACTTGAATGCTTACTATATGACATAAGAAGGCTATGTTATTTGGTTTTTCATTTTTTTCTGTTTTTTTCTGATTTTTTATGCCCATTTAAATCTTGGTCAAATCCTAGGTTTGACCAAGAGTTAAACAAGTTTAAAACATGAAAATGAAAAGGTAAGCCTGGATCCTTCTTAGTCACTGTAAAATGAAGCTTTTGGGAGGTTTGTGAAATTTCCATGTTTGAAACCCAAAAGCACTTCTCTTCATGCTTGACTTCATAAGACAGAGTTTAGGGTTAGGGGGTGTAGATACATGATTTGTCTGGTTTGAATATGTCCAAATCTTATTTATCAACTTCTGAATGCATGCTACTCTCTCAAAGAAAACCTTTTGAATGCTTACTATATGACATAAGAAGACTATATGCTTTTAAAATTCAAACATATGGTAAGCATTCTTATGTCATATAGTAAGCATTCAAGTTGATAAACAAGCAAGGTTTGGACATATTCAAACCAGACAAATCATGTATCTACCCCTAACCCCTAATTAAATTGTCTTATGAAGTCTAGCATGAAGAGAAGTGGTTTTGGGTTTCAAACATGGAAATTTCAAAAACCTCCAAAAACTTCATTTTAAGGATACAAGCTTCCCTTTTCATTTTCATGTTTTAAACTTGTTTAAATCTTGGTCAAACCTCTAGGATTTGACCAAAAGATTCAAATGGGCATGGAAATTCATAAAAAAAACAAAAGAATGAAAAACCAAAGGACATAACATTATTATGTCATATATATATAGTAAGCTAGCATTCAAGTTGATAAACAAGGTCTAGACATATTCAAACCAGAAAATCATGTATATATCTACCCCTAACCCTAAACTCTGTCTTATGAAGTCAAGCATGCATGAAGAGAAGTGGTTTTGGTTTCAAACATGGAAATTTCGAAAAACCCTCCCAAGAGCTACATTTTGGAGTGAGTAAGAAGGATATATAGATGCTTAATTTTTCATATTCATGATTTAAACTTGTTTAAACCATGTTCAAACCTAGGATTTGACCAAGATTAAAATGGGCATAAAATTTTAAAAAAATCAAAAAATAAAAAACAAGGCACATAGTATTCTTATGTCATATATATAGTAAGCATTCAATTAAGTTGATAAACAAGGTCTAGACATATTCAAACCAGGAAAATCATGCATCTATCCCCTAACCCTAGCTAAACTCTGTCTTATGAAGTCAAGCATGCATGAAGAGAAGTGGTTTTTGGTTTCAAACGTTTAAGCCAAAAGCCCCTTTTCAAATATTTCAAACTTATTCAAATTTGGTTCAAATATGAAAGACATACAAGTTATAGCACACATAGTGCATACATTTTCACACATACTGCACTAGATGCTAACCCTATAGTTTGAGGCCATTTGAGTGACCTAGGTCGAAAAAATTCTTGGATTAGAATCGTGTTGTTCGAACCCCGTAGTTGGATATTTTTTAACCCTTGATCTGTAGAACTGGGCAAAACCCTAGTTTAACCTATTTAATTACAGATTCGTATATCGATTTTTCTACGAGTACTACCTTTTTATTATTACTATGCAGCACATGTGTGTTTGCCCGTCGAGTGAAACTCGGAGGAAGAGGAATCACTCGGAAGGAGAGAAGAAGGGAGAGAATTATGGTGTCTCCCCTTTTTCGGGTGATGATGTTGACTTTTGTGCAGGGTTTGTCAGTGAGCAGGAGGTGCGAGCGAGCGAGCGAGTCGAGTCGAGCGAGGCCGAGAATGAGAGAGATTTGTTTTTTGTGTGAGAGGGAACCGAAGGACCAGAAGGACCCACAGACTTCCAATACGCATCCTGATGCGTCTTCTCTTGACAAAGAAAATGGCTGGGAGTTTGCGTACCTATTGCACGTGACTTGTGCTCACTGAAGTGTGGGACCTCAAGCGTGGGCACCACACGTAAGTGACAGACCTGTTGGTGTAAAAACTCGGTTGATTATAATAGTGCATTAGAACAAAGTTTTCTATGGATTCAAGGGTAGGAAATCCAAGTTAACTCATTTACGTGTTAAACTTGTCTATATCTTGGTCAAACCTAGGATTTGACCAAGATTCAAATGGGCAGAAAAATAAAAAAGAAAAATGAAAAACCAAATCACATAGTCTTCTTATGTCATATAGTAAGCATTAAAGTTGATAAACAAGGTCTAGACATATTACACCAGACAAATCATGTATCTATACCCCTAACCCCTAAACTCTGTCTTATGAAGTCAAGCATGTGAAGAGAAGTGGTTTTGGGTTTCAAACATGGAAATTTCAAAAACCTCCCAAAAGCTTCATTTTAGAGTGACTAAGAAGGATCCATGCTTCCCTTTTCATTTTCATGTTTTAAACTTGTTTAAATTATCTTGGTCAAACCTAGGATTTGACAAGATTCAAATGGGCATCAAAATTGAAAAAAAAATTGAAAAAAGAAAAACCAAAGCAAATAGTTTTCTTATGTCATATAGTAAGCATTAAAGTTGTTGATAAATAAGGTCCATACATATTCAAACCACACAAATCATGTATCTATACCCCGTAATTAACCCCTGAATTAATTAACTCTGTCTTATGAAGTCAAGCATGTGAAGAGAAGTGGTTTTGGGTTTCAAACATTGAAATTTTAAAAACCTCCCAAAAGCTTCATTTTAGAGTGACTAAGAAGGATACAGACTTCCCTTTTCATTTTTATGTTTTAAACTTGTTTAAATCTTGGTCAAACCAAGGATTTGACCAAGATTCAAATGGCCCTAAAAATTCAGAAAAAAAATCAAAAGAATGAAAAACCAAAGCACATAGCATTCTTATGTCATATGTGTATTAAGCATTCAAGTTGATAAACAAAGGTCTAGAGACATATATATTCAAACCAGAAAAATCATGTATATATCTACCCCTAAAACTCTAATTAAACTATGTTTTATGAAGTAAATCATGAAGAGAAGTGGTTTTGGGTTTCAAACATGGAAATTTCAAGAACCTCCCAAAAGCTTCATTTTAGAGTGACTAAGAAGGATCCAGAAGGACCCACAGACTTCCAATACGCATCCTTATGCGTCTTCTCTTGACAAAGAAGATGGCTGGGAGTTTGCGTACCTATTGCACGTGACTTGTGCTCACTGAAGTGTGGGACCTCACGCGTGGGCACCACACGTAAGTGACAGACATGTTGGTGTAAAAACTCGATTGATTATTATACTGCATTAGAACAAAGTTTCCTATGGATTCAAGGGTAGGAAATCCAAGTTAACTCATTTACGTGACATTATTATTTCCATGAAGCAAAGTTAACACATCTATCGATTGGTACATTTTTGAGTGACTAAGAAGGATCCATGCTTACTTATTCGTTTTCACGTGTTAAACTTGTCTAAATCTTGGTCAAACCTAGGATTTGACCAAGATTCAAATGGGCAGAAAAATAAAATAAAAAACAGAAAAATGAAAAACCAAATCACATAGTCATCTTATGTCATATAGTAAGCATTAAAGTTGATAATAAACAAGGTCTAGAAATATCAAACCATACAAATCATGTATCTACCCCTTAACCCCTAAACTATGTCTTATAAATTAAGTCAAGCATGAAGAGATGTGGTTTTGGGTTTCAAACATGGAAATATCAAAAACCTCCCAAAAACTTCATTTTAGTGTGACTAAGAAGGATACACGCTTCCCTTTTCATATTCATGTTCTAAGCTTGTTTAAATTATCTTGGTCAAACCTAGGATTTGACAAGATTCAAATGGGCATCAATATTGAAAAAAATCAAAAAAAAAGAAAAAACAAAGGAAATAGTTTTCTTATGTCTTATAGTAAGCATTAAAGTTGATAAACAAGGTCTAGACATATTCAAACTAGACAAATCATGTATCTATATACCCCCTAACCCCTAAACTCTGTCTTATGAAGTCAAGCATGTGAAGAGGAAGTTGTTTTGGGTTGCAAACATGGAAATTTCAAAAACCTCCGAAAAACTTCATTTTAGAGTTTCTAAGAAGGATCCATGCTTAACTTTGCATATTCATATTTTAAACTTGTTTAAATCATTATCAAGCCTAGCATTTGACCAATATACAAATGGGTGGGCACAAAATTCAAAAAAATCAGAAAAATGAAAACAAATTAAAGCACATAGTCTTCATATGTCATATCGTATGAATTCAAGTTGATAAATGAGGTCTAGGTATATCCAAACCAGACAAATCATGTATCTATACCCCCTGTCGATCTTATGAAGTCTAGCATGAAGAGAGAAGTCGTTTTTGGTTTCAAAAATGGAAATTTCAAGAACATCCCAAAAGCTTCATTTTAGAGTGACTAAGAAGGATACATGCTTCCCTTTTCATTTTCATGTTTTAAACTTGTTTAAATCTTGGTCAAACCTAGGATTTGACCAAGATTCAAATATATGAGCATAAAATTCAAAAAAAAACCAAAAATGAAAACCAAGGCACGTAGTCGTCTTATGTCATATAGTAAGCAATCAATTAAGTTGATAAACAAGGTCTAGACATATTCAAACCAGGAAATCATGTATCTACACCCCTAACGTACCCTAGCTAAACTCTGTCTTATATTATGAAGTCAAGCATGCATGAAGAGAAGTGGTTTTTGGTTTCAAACGTTTAAGCCAAAAGGTAAGCATGGATCCTCCTTATATAGTCACTGTAAAATGAAGCTTTTGGGAGGTTTGTGAAATTTCCATGTTTGAAACCCAAAACCACTTAAGACAGAGTTTATGGTTAGGTGTGTAGATACATGATTTTTCTTGTTTGAATATGTCTAGACCTTGTTTAAAATTCATAAGACAAGTTAGGTTTGGACATATCCAAACCAGACAAATCATGTATCTGCCCCCTGTCGATCTTATGAAGTCTAGCATGAAGAGAGAAGTCGTTTTTGGTTTCAAAAATGGAAATTTCAAGAACATCCAAAAAGCTTCATTTTAGAGTGACTAAGAAGGATACATGCTTCCCTTTTTATTTTTATGTTTAAACTTGTTTAAATCTTGGTCAAACCTAGGATTTGTCCAAGATTCAAATATATGGGCGTAAAATTCAAAAAAAACAGAAAAATTTAAAACCAAGGCACATAGTCTTCTTATGTCATATAGTAAACAATCAATTAATTAAGTTGATAAACCAGGTCTAGACATATTCAAACCAGGAAAATCATGTATCTACCCCCTAACGCCCTAGCTAAACTCTGTCTTATGAAGTCAAGCATGCATGAAGAGAAGTGGTTTTGGTTTCAAACATGGAAATTTCGAAAAAACCTCCCAAGAGCTACATTTTGGAGTGACTAAGAAGGATATATAGATGCTTAATTTTTCATATTCATGATTTAAACTTGCTTAAACCATGTTCAAACCTAGGATTTGACCAAGATTCAAATGGGCATACAATTTTAAAAAAAAAAAAAATAAAAAACAATGCACATAGTATTATTATGTCATATAGTAAGCATTCAATTAAGTTGATAAAGTAGGTCTAGACATATTCAAACCAGGAAAATCATGCATCTATCCCCTAACCCTAGCTAAACTCTGT
The DNA here is from genome assembly GCA_030979885.1 of Lolium multiflorum. Taxonomy (NCBI): domain Eukaryota; kingdom Viridiplantae; phylum Streptophyta; class Magnoliopsida; order Poales; family Poaceae; genus Lolium; species Lolium multiflorum. Next base: position 167,434,499 of record CM061747.1, read on the forward strand.
CTTATGAAGTCAAGCATGCATGAAGAGAAGTGGTTTTTGGTTTCAAACGTTTAAGCCAAAAGCCCCTTTTCAAATATTTCAAACTTATTCAAATTTGGTTCAAATATGAAAGACATACAAGTTATAGCACACATAGTGCATACATTTTCACACATACTGCACTAGATGCTAACCCTATAGTTTGAGGCCATTTGGGTGACCTAGGTCGAAAAAATTCTTGGATTAGAATCGTGTTGTTCGAACCCCGTAGTTGGATTTTTTGAACCTTGATCTGTAGTACTGGGCAGTTTAACCTATTTAATTATATATTCGTAGGTCGATTTTTTTACCTTTTTATTATTACTATGCAGCACATGTGTGTTTGCCCGTCGAGTGAAACTCGGAGGAAGAGGGATCACTCGGAAGGAGAGAAGAAGGGAGAGAATTATGGTGTCTCCCCTTTTTCGGGTGATGATGTTGACTTTTGTGCAGGGTTTGTCAGTGAGCAGGAGGTGCGAGCGAGCGAGCGAGCGAGCGAGTCGAGCGAGGCCGAGAATGAGAGAGATTTGTTTTTTTTGTGAGAGGGACACCGAAGGATCCAGAAGGACCCACAGACTTCCAATACGCATCTGATGCGTCTTCTCTTGACAAAGAAAATGGCTGGGAGTTTGCGTACCTATTGCACGTGACTTGTGCTCACTGAAGTGTGGGACCTCGCATGGGCACCACACGTAAGTGACAGACCTGTTGGTGTAAAAACTCGGTTGATTATTATAGTGCATTAGAACAAAGTTTCCTATGGATTCAAGGGTAGGAAATCCAAGTTAACTCATTTACGTGTTAAACTTGTCTATATCTTGGTCAAACCTAGGATTTGACCAAGATTCAAATGGGCAGAAAAATAAAAACAGAAAAATGAAAAACCAAATCACATAGTCTTCTTATGTCATATAGTAAGCATTAAAGTTGATAAACAAGGTCTAGACATATTAAACCAGACAAATCATGTATCTATACCCCTAACCCCTAAACTCTGTCTTATGAAGTCAAGCATGTGAAGAGAAGTGGTTTTGGATTTCAAACATGGAAATTTCAAAAACCTCCCAAAAGCTTCATTTTAGAGTGACTAAGAAGGATCCATGCTTCCCTTTTCATATTCATGTTTTAAACTTGTTTAAATTATCTTGGTCAAACCTAGGATTTGACAAGATTCAAATGGGCATCAAAATTGAAAAAAAAAATTGAAAAAAGAAAAACCAAAGCAAATAGTTTTCTTATGTCATATAGTAAGCATTAAAGTTGTTGATAAATAAGGTCCATACATATTCAAACCACACAAATCATGTATCTATACCCCCTAATTAACCCCTAAATTAATTAACTCTGTCTTATGAAGTCAAGCATGTGAAGAGAAGTGGTTTTGGGTTTCAAACATGGAAATTTCAAAAACTCCCAAAAACTACATTTTAGAGTGACTAAGAAGGATACATGCTCCTCTTTTCATATTCATGTTTTAAGCTTGTTTAAATTATCTTGGTCAAACCTAGGATTTGACAAGATTCAAATGGGCATCAAAATTGAAAAAAATTCAGAAAAAAGAAAACCAAAGCAAATAGTTTTCTTATGTCATATGTATATTAAGCATTCAAGTTGATAAACAAAGGTCTAGAGACATATATATTCAAACCAGAAAAATCATGTATATATCTACCCCTAAAACTCTAATTAAACTATGTTTTATGAAGTAAATCATGAAGAGAAGTGGTTTTGGGTTTCAAACATGGAAATTTCAAGAACCTCCCAAAAGCTTCATTTTAGAGTGACTAAGAAGGATCCAGAAGGACCCACAGACTTCAAATCCTGATGCGTCTTCTCTTGACAAAGAAGATGGCTGGGAGTTTGCGTACCTATTGCACGTGACTTGTGCTCACTGAAGTGTGGGACCTCACGCGTGGGCACCACACGTAAGTGACAGACATGTTGGTGCAAAAAAATCGATTGATTATTATACTGCATTAGAACAAAGTTTCCTATGGATTCAAGGGTAGGAAATCCAAGTTAACTCATTTACGTGACATTATTATTTCCATGAAGCAAAGTTAACACATCTATCGATTGGTACATTTTTTAGTGACTAAGAAGGATACATGCTTACTTATTCGTTTTCACGTGTTAAACTTGTCTAAATCTTGGTCAAACCTAGGATTTGACCAAGATTCAAATGGGCAGAAAAATAAAATAAAAAACAGAAAAATGAAAAACCAAATCACATAGTCATCTTATGTCATATAGTAAGCATTAAAGTTGATAATAAACAAGGTCTAGAAATATCAAACCATACAAATCATGTATCTACCCCTTAACCCCTAAACTATGTCTTATAAATTAAGTCAAGCATGAAGAGATGTGGTTTTGGGTTTCAAACATGGAAATATCAAAAACCTCCCAAAAACTTCATTTTAGTGTGACTAATTAAGAAGGATACACGCTTCCCTTTTCATATTCATGTTCTAAGCTTGTTTAAATTATCTTGGTCAAACCTAGGATTTGACAAGATTCAAATGGGCATCAATATTGAAAAAAATCAAAAAAAAAGAAAAAACAAAGGAAATAGTTTTCTTATGTCTTATAGTAAGCATTAAAAGTTGATAAACAAGGTCTAGACATATTCAAACTAGACAAATCATGTATCTATATATACCCCCTAACCCCTAAACTCTGTCTTATGAAGTCAAGCATGTGAAGAGGAAGTTGTTTTGGGTTGCAAACATGGAAATTTCAAAAACCTCCGAAAAACTTCATTTTAGAGTTTCTAAGAAGGATCCATGCTTAACTTTGCATATTCATATTTTAAACTTGTTTAAATCATTATCAAGCCTAGCATTTGACCAATATACAAATGGGTGGGCACAAAATTCAAAAAAATCAGAAAAATGAAAACAAATTAAAGCACATAGTCTTCATATGTCATATCGTATGAATTCAAGTTGATAAACGAGGTCTAGGTATATCCAAACCAGACAAATCATGTATCTATACCCCCTGTCGATCTTATGAAGTCTAGCATGAAGAGAGAAGTCGTTTTTGGTTTCAAAAATGGAAATTTCAAGAACATCCCAAAAGCTTCATTTTAGAGTGACTAAGAAGGATACATGCTTCCCTTTTCATTTTTATGTTTAAACTTGTTTAAATCTTGGTCAAACCTAGGATTTGACCAAGATTCAAATATATGGGCATAAAATTCAAAAAAAAACAGAAAAATTTAAAACCAAGGCACATAGTCTTCTTATGTCATATAGTAAACAATCAATTAATTAAGTTGATAAACCAGTTCTAGACATATTCAAACCAGGAAAATCATGTATCTACCCCCTAACGCCCTAGCTAAACTCTGTCTTATGAAGTCAAGCATGCATGAAGAGAAGTGGTTTTTGGTTTCAAACGTTTAAGCCAAAAGGTAAGCATGGATCCTCCTTAATTAGTCACTGTAAAATGAAGCTTTTGGGAGGTTTGTGAAATTTCCATGTTTGAAACCTAAAAGCACTTCTCTTCATGCTTGACTTCATAAGACAGAGTTTAGGGTTAGGGGGTGTAGATACATGATTTGTCTGGTTTGAATATGTCCAAATCTTATTTATCAACTTTTGAATGCATGCTACTCTCTCAAAGAAAAACTTTTGAATGCTTACTATATATATGACATAAGAAGACTATATGCTTTTAAAATTCAAACATATATGGTAAGCATTCTTATGTCATATAGTAAGCATTCAAGTTGATACACAAGCAAGGTGTTTGGACTTATTCAAACCAGACAAATCATGTGTATCTACCCCCTAACCCCTAATTAAATTGTCTTATGAAGCAGTCTAGCATGAAGAGAAGTGGTTTTGGGTTTCAAACATGGAAATTTCAAAAACCTCCCAAAAACTTCATTTTAGAGTGACTAAGAAGGATATACAAGCTTCCCTTTTCATTTTCATGTTTTAAACTTGTGTAAATCTTGGTCAAACCTCTAGGATTTGACCAAAAGATTCAAATGGGCATAGAAATTCATAAAAAATCAAAAGAATGAAAAACCAAAGGACATAACATTCTTATGTCATATATATATAGTAATTAAGCATTCAAGTTGATAAACAAGGTCTAGACATATTCAAACCAGAAAATAATGTATATATCTACCCCTAACCCTAAACTCCGTCTTATGAAGTCAAGCATGCATGAAGAGAAGTGGTTTTTGGTTTCAAACATGGAAATTTCGAAAACCCTCCCAAGACCGAGCTACATTTTGGAGTGACTAAGAAGGATATATAGATGCTTAATTTTTCATATTCATGATTTAAACTTGTTTAAACCATGTTCAAACCTAGGATTTGACCAAGATTCAAATGGGCATAAAATTTTAAAAAAATAAAAAAATAAAAAAACAAGGCACATATAGTATTCTTATGTCATATAGTAAGCATTCAATTAAGTTGATAAACAAGGTCTAGACATAATCAAACCAGGAAAATCATGCATCTACCCCCTAACCCTAGCTAAACTCTGTCTTATGAAGTCAAGCATGCACGAAGAGAAGTGGTTTTGGTTTCCAACGTTTAAGCCAAAAGCCCATTTTCAAATATTTCAAACTTATTCAAATTTGGTTCAAATTTGAAAGACATACAAGTTATAGCACACATAGTGCATACATTTTCACACATACTGCACTAGATGCTAACCCTATAGTTTGAGGCCATTTGGGTGACCTAGGTCGAAAAAATTCTTGGATTAGAATCGTGTTGTTCGAACCCCGTAGTTGGATTTTTTTGAACCCTTGATCTGTAGAACTGGGCAAAACCCTAGTTTAACCTATTTAATTACAGATTCGTATATCGATTTTTCTACGAGTACTACCTTTTTATTATTACTATGCAGCACATGGGTGTTTGCCCGTCGAGTGAAACTCGGAGGAAGAGGGATCACTCGGAAGGAGAGAAGAAGGGAGAGAATTATGGTGTCTCCCCTTTTCGGGTGATGATGTTGACTTTTGTGCAGGGTTTGTCAGTGAGCAGGAGGTGCGAGCGAGCGAGTCGAGCGAGGCCGAGAATGAGAGAGATTTTTTTGTTGTGAGAGGGACAACCGAAGGATCTAGAAGGACCCACAGACTTCCAAAACGCATCCTGATGCGTCTTCTCTTGACAAAGAAGATGGCTGGGAGTTTGCGTACCTATTGCACGTGACTTGTGCTCACTGAAGTGTGGGACCTCAAGCGTGGGCACCACACGTAAGTGACGGACCTGTTGGTGTAAAAACTCGGTTGATTATAATAGTGCATTAGAACAAAGTTTCCTATGGATTCAAGGGTAGGAAATCCAAGTTAACTCATTTACATGACATTATTATTTCCATGAAGCAAAGTTAACACATCTATCGATTGGTACATTTTTGAGTGACTAAGAAGGATCCAGGCTTACTTATTCGTTTTCACGTGTTAAACTTGTCTAAATCTTGGTCAAACCTAGGATTTGACCAAGATTCAAATGGGCAGAAAAATAAAATAAAAAACAGAAAAATGAAAAACCAAATCACATAGTCATCTTATGTCATATAGTAAGCATTAAAGTTGATAAACAAGGACTAGAAATATCAAACCATACAAATCATGTATCTACCCCTAACCCCTAAACTATGTCTTATAAATTAAGTCAAGCATGAAGAGATGTGGTTTTGGGTTTCAAACATGGAAATTTCAAAAACCTCCCAAAAACTACATTTTAGAGTGACTAAGAAGGATGCATGCTTCCCTTTTCATATTCATGTTTTAAGCTTGTTTAAATTATCTCAGTCAAACCTAGGATTTGACAAAGATTCAAATGGGCATCGAAAAAATCAGGAAAAAGAAAAACCAAAGCAAATAGTTTTCTTATGTCATATAGTAAGCCAATTAATTAAGTTGATAAACAAGGTCTAGACATATTCAAACTAGACAAATCATGTATCTATACCCCCTAACCCCTGAACTCTGTCTTATGAAGTCAAGCATATGAAGAGAAGTGGTTTTGGGTCGTTTCAAACATGGAAATTTGAAAAACCTCCCAAAAACTTCATTTTAGAGTGACAAAGAAGGATACATGCTTCCCTTTTCATATTCAGGTTTTAAGCTTGTTTAAATTATCTCAGTCAAACCTAGGATTTGACAAGATTCAAATGGGCATCAAAATTGAAAAAAATCAGGAAAAAGAAAAACCAAAGCAAATAGTTTTCTTATGTCATATAGTAAGCCAATTAAGTTGATAAACAAGGTCTAGACATATTCAAACTAGACAAATCATGCATGCATCTATACCCCCTAACCCCTAAACTCCGTCTTATGAAGTCAAGCATATGAAGAGAAGTGGTTTTGCTCCCAAAAGCTTCATTTTAGAGTGACTAATAAGAAGGATCCATGCTTACCTTTGCATTTTCATATTTTAATCTTGTTAAATCATTATCAAGCCTAGGATTTGACCAAGATACAGATGGGTGGGCACAAAATTCAAAAAAATCAGAATAATGAAAAACAAAAGCATGTAGTCTTTTTATGTCATATCGTATGCATGCATTCAAGTTAAACGAGGTCTAGGTATATCCAAACCAGACAAATCATGTATCTACCCCATGTTGATCTTATGAAGTCTAGCATGAAGAGAAGTCGTTTTGGGTTTCAAACATGGAAATTTCAAGAACATCCCAAAAGCTTCATTTTAGAGTGACTAAGAAGGATACATGCTTCCCTTTTCATTTTCATGTTTTAAACTTGTTTAAATCTTGGTCAAACCTAGGATTTGACCAAGATTCAAATATATGAGCATAAAATTCAAAAAAAAACCAAAAATGAAAACCAAGGCACGTAGTCGTCTTATGTCATATAGTAAGCAATCAATTAAGTTGATAAACAAGGTCTAGACATATTCAAACCAGGAAATCATGTATCTACACCCCCTAACGTACCCTAGCTAAACTCTGTCTTATATTATGAAGTCAAGCATGCATGAAGAGAAGTGGTTTTTGGTTTCAAACGTTTAAGCCAAAAGGTAAGCATGGATCCTCCTTATATAGTCACTGTAAAATGAAGCTTTTGGGAGGTTTGTGAAATTTCCATGTTTGAAACCCAAAACCACTTAAGACAGAGTTTATGGTTAGGTGTGTAGATACATGATTTTTCTTGTTTGAATATGTCTAGACCTTGTTTATCAACTTGAATTTTTTACTATATGATATAAGAAGGCTATATATATGTGCTTTGGTTTTTCAATTTTTGATTTCTTTCGATTTTTTTATGCCTATTTAAATCTTGGTCAAATCCTAGGTTTAAACAAGTTTAAAACATGAAAATGAAACGGTAAGCATGAATCCTTCCTTACTCACTCTAAAATGAAGGTACTTGAAAATTTTATGTTTGAAACCCAAAACCCCAGTTCTCTTCATATGTTTGACTTCATAAGACAGAGTTTAGCTAGGGTTAGGGGTAGATATATATGATATATACATGATATTTCTGCTTTGAATATGTCTAGAGATCGACCTTGTTTATCAACTTGAATGCTTACTATATGACATAAGATCAAGGCTATATATATATGTGCTTTGGTTTTTCATTTTTTTTGAATTTTTCTGAATTTTTACTCCCATTTGAATCTTGGTCAAATCCTAGGTTTGACCAAGGTTAAAACAAGTTTAAAACATGGCAATGAAAAGGTAAGCATATGGATCATTCTTAGTCTCTCTAAAATGAAGCTTTTGGGAGGTTTTTGAAGTTTCCATGTTTGAAACCCAAAATCACTTCTCTTCATATGCTTGGCTTCATAAGACAAAGATTAGGGTTTAGGGGTAGATATATACATGTTTTGGGAGGTTTTTGAAATTTCCATGTTTGAAACCCAAATCCACTTCTCTTCATCCTTGACGTCTTCATAAGACAAAAGTATAGGGTTATATATATATGCATATGGGTAGATACATGATTTGTCTGGTTTGAATATGTACAAATCTTATTTATCAACTTTTGAATGCATGCTACTCTCTCAAAGAAAAACTTTTGAATGCTTACTATATGACATAAGAAGACTATATGCTTTTAAAATTCAAACATATGGTAAGCATTCTTATGTCATATAGTAAGCATTCAAGTTGATAAACAAGCAAGGTTTGGACATATCCAAACCAGACAAATCATGTATCTGCCCCCTGTCGATCTTATGAAGTCTAGCATGAAGAGAGAAGTCGTTTTTGGTTTCAAAAATGGAAATTTCAAGAACATCCAAAAAGCTTCATTTTAGAGTGACTAAGAAGGATACATGCTTCCCTTTTTATTTTTATGTTTAAACTTGTTTAAATCTTGGTCAAACCTAGGATTTGTCCAAGATTCAAATATATGGGCGTAAAATTCAAAAAAAAACAGAAAAATTTAAAACCAAGGCACATAGTCTTCTTATGTCATATAGTAAACAATCAATTAATTAAGTTGATAAACCAGGTCTAGACATATTCAAACCAGGAAAATCATGTATCTACCCCCTAACGCCCTAGCTAAACTCTGTCTTATGAAGTCAAGCATGCATGAAGAGAAGTGGTTTTGGTTTCAAACATGGAAATTTCGAAAAAACCTCCCAAGAGCTACATTTTGGAGTGACTAAGAAGGATATATAGATGCTTAATTTTTCATATTCATGATTTAAACTTGTTTAAACCATGTTCAAACCTAGGATTTGACCAAGATTCAAATGGGCATACAATTTTAAAAAAATCAAAAAAATAAAAAACAATGCACATAGTATTATTATGTCATATAGTAAGCATTCAATTAAGTTGATAAAGTAGGTCTAGACATATTCAAACCAGGAAAATCATGCATCTATCCCCTAACCCTAGCTAAACTCTGTCTTATGAAGTCAAGCATGCATGAAGAGAAGTGGTTTTTGGTTTCAAACGTTTAAGCCAAAAGCCCCTTTTCAAATATTTCAAACTTATTCAAATTTGGTTCAAATATGAAAGACATACAAGTTATAGCACACATAGTGCATACATTTTCACACATACTGCACTAGATGCTAACCCTATAGTTTGAGGCCATTTGGGTGACCTAGGTCGAAAAAATTCTTGGATTAGAATCGTGTTGTTCGAACCCCGTAGTTGGATTTTTTGAACCTTGATCTGTAGTACTGGGTAAAACCCTAGTTTAACCTATTTAATTATATATTCGTAGGTCGATTTTTTTACCTTTTTATTATTACTATGCAGCACATGTGTGTTTGCCCGTCGAGTGAAACTCGGAGGAAGAGGGATCACTCGGAAGGAGAGAAGAAGGGAGAGAATTATGGTGTCTCCCCTTTTTCGGGTGATGATGTTGACTTTTGTGCAGGGTTTGTCAGTGAGCAGGAGGTGCGAGCGAGCGAGCGAGCGAGCGAGTCGAGCGAGGCCGAGAATGAGAGAGATTTGTTTTTTTTGTGAGAGAGGACCGAAGGATCCAGAAGGACCCACAGACTTCCAATACGCATCCTGATCGTCTTCTCTTGACAAAGAAAATGGCTGGGAGTTTGCGTACCTATTGCACTTGACTTTGTCACTGAAGTGTGGGACCTCACGCATGGGCACCACACGTAAGTGACAGACCTGTTGGTGTAAAAACTCGGTTGATTATTATATAGTGCATTAGAACAAAGTTTCCTATGGATTCAAGGGTAGGAAATCCAAGTTAACTCATTTACGTGTTAAACTTGTCTATATCTTGGTCAAACCTAGGATTTGACCAAGATTCAAATGGGCAGAAAAATAAAAACAGAAAAATGAAAAACCAAATCACATAGTCTTCTTATGTCATATAGTAAGCATTAAAGTTGATAAACAAGGTCTAGACATATTAAACCAGACAAATCATGTATCTATACCCCTAACCCCTAAACTCTGTCTTATGAAGTCAAGCATGTGAAGAGAAGTGGTTTTGGATTTCAAACATGGAAATTTCAAAAACCTCCCAAAAGCTTCATTTTAGAGTGACTAAGAAGGATCCATGCTTCCCTTTTCATATTCATGTTTTAAACTTGTTTAAATTATCTTGGTCAAACCTAGGATTTGACAAGATTCAAATGGGCATCAAAATTGAAAAAAAAAATTGAAAAAAGAAAAACCAAGCAAATAGTTTTCTTATGTCATATAGTAAGCATTAAAGTTGTTGATAAATAAGGTCCATACATATTCAAACCACACAAATCATGTATCTATACCCCCTAATTAACCCCTAAATTAATTAACTCTGTCTTATTTTATCGTAATTTCTTTCACTTGGACAGACCAAGATAGTCAGGTTATACTCTATATCAGAGCAAATTTCCTTTTTTTTTATTCAAGATATTTAATGCTTTGAAAAATGAAAGCACGATTTTGGGTTTTAAACATGGAAATTTCAAAAAACTCCCAAAAACTACATTTTAGAGTGACTAAGAAGGATACATGCTCCTCTTTTCATATTCATGTTTTAAGCTTGTTTAAATTATCTTGGTCAAACCTAGGATTTGACAAGATTCAAATGGGCATCAAAATTGAAAAAAAGTCAGAAAAAAGAAAAACCAAAGCAAATAGTTTTCTTATGTCATATAGTAAGCCAATTAAGTTGATAAACAAGGTCTAGACATATTCAAACTAGACAAATCATGTATCTATACCCCCTAACCCCTAAACTCCGTCTTATGAAGTCAAGCATATGAAGAGAAGTGGTTTTGCTCCCAAAAGCTTCATTTTAGAGTGACTAAGAAGGATCCATGCTTACCTTTGCATTTTCATATTTTAATCTTGTTTAAATCATTATCAGACCTAGGATTTGACCAAGATACAAATGGGTGGGCACAAAATTCAAAAAAAACAGAATAATGAAAAACAAAAGCACGTAGTCTTCTTATGTCATATCGTATGCATTCAAGTTAAACAAGGTCTAGGTATATCCAAACCAGAAAAATCATGTATCTACCCCCTGTTGATCTTATGAAGTCTAGCATATGAAGAGAAGTCGTTTTGGGTTTCAAACATGGAAATTTCAAGAACATCCCAAAAGCTTCATTTTAGAGTGACTAAGAAGGATACATGCTTCACTTTTCATTTTCATGTTTTAAACTTGTTTCAATCTTAGTCAAACCTAAGATTTGACCAAGATTCAAATATATGAGCATAAAATTCAAAAAAAACAAAAAATGAAAACCAAGGCACGTAGTCTTCTTATGTCATATAGTAAGCAATCAATTAAGTTGATAAACAAGGTCTAGACATATTCAAACCAGGAAAATCATGTATCTACCCCCTAACCCTAGCTAAACTCTCTGTTATGAAGTCAAGCATGCATGAAGAGAAGTGGTTTTTGGTTTCAAACGTTTAAGCCAAAAGGTAAGCATGGATCCTCCTCAGTCACTGTAAAATGAAGCTTTTGGGAGGTTTGTGAAATTTCCATGTTTGAAACTCAAAACCACTTAAGACAGAGTTTATGGTTAGGTGTGTAGATACATGATTTTTCTTGTTTGAATATGTCTAGACCTTGTTTATCAACTTGAATTTTTTACTATATGATATAAGAAGGCTATATATATGTGCTTTGGTTTTTCAATTTTTGATTTCTTTCGATTTTTTTATGCCTATTTAAATCTTGGTCAAATCCTAGGTTTAAACAAGTTTAAAACATGAAAATGAAACGGTAAGCATGAATCCTTCCTTACTCACTCTAAAATGAAGGTACTTGAAAATTTTATGTTTGAAACCCAAAACCCCAGTTCTCTTCATATGTTTGACTTCATAAGACAGAGTTTAGCTAGGGTTAGGGGTAGATATATATGATATATACATGATATTTCTGCTTTGAATATGTCTAGAGATCGACCTTGTTTATCAACTTGAATGCTTACTATATGACATAAGATCAAGGCTATATATATATGTGCTTTGGTTTTTCATTTTTTTTGAATTTTTCTGAATTTTTACTCCCATTTGAATCTTGGTCAAATCCTAGGTTTGACCAAGGTTAAAACAAGTTTAAAACATGGCAATGAAAAGGTAAGCATATGGATCATTCTTAGTCTCTCTAAAATGAAGCTTTTGGGAGGTTTTTGAAGTTTCCATGTTTGAAACCCAAAATCACTTCTCTTCATATGCTTGGCTTCATAAGACAAAGATTAGGGTTTAGGGGTAGATATATACATGTTTTGGGAGGTTTTTGAAATTTCCATGTTTGAAACCCAAATCCACTTCTCTTCATCCTTGACGTCTTCATAAGACAAAAGTATAGGGTTATATATATATGCATATGGGTAGATACATGATTTGTCTGGTTTGAATATGTACAAATCTTATTTATCAACTTTTGAATGCATGCTACTCTCTCAAAGAAAAACTTTTGAATGCTTACTATATGACATAAGAAGACTATATGCTTTTAAAATTCAAACATATGGTAAGCATTCTTATGTCATATAGTAAGCATTCAAGTTGATAAACAAGCAAGGTTTGGACATATCCAAACCAGACAAATCATGTATCTGCCCCCTGTCGATCTTATGAAGTCTAGCATGAAGAGAGAAGTCGTTTTTGGTTTCAAAAATGGAAATTTCAAGAACATCCAAAAAGCTTCATTTTAGAGTGACTAAGAAGGATACATGCTTCCCTTTTTATTTTTATGTTTAAACTTGTTTAAATCTTGGTCAAACCTAGGATTTGTCCAAGATTCAAATATATGGGCGTAAAATTCAAAAAAAACAGAAAAATTTAAAACCAAGGCACATAGTCTTCTTATGTCATATAGTAAACAATCAATTAATTAAGTTGATAAACCAGGTCTAGACATATTCAAACCAGGAAAATCATGTATCTACCCCCTAACGCCTAGCTAAACTCTGTCTTATGAAGTCAAGCATGCATGAAGAGAAGTGGTTTTGGTTTCAAACATGGAAATTTCGAAAAAACCTCCCAAGAGCTACATTTTGGAGTGACTAAGAAGGATATATAGATGCTTAATTTTTCATATTCATGATTTAAACTTGCTTAAACCATGTTCAAACCTAGGATTTGACCAAGATTCAAATGGGCATACAATTTTAAAAAAATCAAAAAATAAAAAACAATGCACATAGTATTATTATGTCATATAGTAAGCATTCAATTAAGTTGATAAAGTAGGTCTAGACATATTCAAACCAGGAAAATCATGCATCTATCCCCTAACCCTAGCTAAACTCTGTCTTATGAAGTCAAGCATGCATGAAGAGAAGTGGTTTTTGGTTTCAAACGTTTAAGCCAAAAGCCCCTTTTCAAATATTTCAAACTTATTCAAATTTGGTTCAAATATGAAAGACATACAAGTTATAGCACACATAGTGCATACATTTTCACACATACTGCACTAGATGCTAACCCTATAGTTTGAGGCCATTTGGGTGACCTAGGTCGAAAAAATTCTTGGATTAGAATCGTGTTGTTCGAACCCCGTAGTTGGATTTTTTGAACCTTGATCTGTAGTACTGGGTAAAACCCTAGTTTAACCTATTTAATTATATATTCGTAGGTCGATTTTTTTACCTTTTTATTATTACTATGCAGCACATGTGTGTTTGCCCGTCGAGTGAAACTCGGAGGAAGAGGGATCACTCGGAAGGAGAGAAGAAGGGAGAGAATTATGGTGTCTCCCCTTTTTCGGGTGATGATGTTGACTTTTGTGCAGGGTTTGTCAGTGAGCGGGAGGTGCGAGCGGAGCGAGCGAGAGGCCGAGAATGAGAGAGATTTGTTTTTTTTGTGAGAGGGACGACCGAAGGATCCAGAAGGACCCACAGACTTCCAATACGCATCCTGATGCGTCTTCTCTTGACAAAGAAAATGGCTGGGAGTTTGCGTACCTATTGCACGTGACTTGTGCTCACTGAAGTGTGGGACCTCACGCATGGGCACCACACGTAAGTGACAGACCTGTTGGTGTAAAAACTCGGTTGATTATTATAGTGCATTAGAACAAAGTTTCCTATGGATTCAAGGGTAGGAAATCCAAGTTAACTCATTTACGTGTTAAACTTGTCTATATCTTGGTCAAACCTAGGATTTGACCAAGATTCAAATGGGCAGAAAAATAAAAACAGAAAAATGAAAAACCAAATCACATAGTCTTCTTATGTCATATAGTAAGCATTAAAGTTGATAAACAAGGTCTAGACATATTAAACCAGACAAATCATGTATCTATACCCCTAACCCCTAAACTCTGTCTTATGAAGTCAAGCATGTGAAGAGAAGTGGTTTTGGATTTCAAACATGGAAATTTCAAAAACCTCCCAAAAGCTTCATTTTAGATTGACTAAGAAGGATCCATGCTTCCCTTTTCATATTCATGTTTTAAACTTGTTTAAATTATCTTGGTCAAACCTAGGATTTGACAAGATTCAAATGGGCATCAAAATTGAAAAAAATTGAAAAAGAAAAACCAAGCAAATAGTTTTCTTATGTCATATAGTAAGCATTAAAGTTGTTGATAAATAAGGTCCATACATATTCAAACCACACAAATCATGTATCTATACCCCTAATTAACCCCTAAATTAATTAACTCTGTCTTATGAAGTCAAGCATGTGAAGAGAAGTGGTTTTGGGTTTTAAACATGGAAATTTCAAAACTCCCAAAAACTACATTTTAGAGTGACTAAGAAGGATACATGCTCCTCTTTTCATATTCATGTTTTAAGCTTGTTTAAATTATCTTGGTCAAACCTAGGATTTGACAAGATTCAAATGGGCATCAAAATTGAAAAAAAATCAGAAAAAAGAAAAACCAAAGCAAATAGTTTTCTTATGTCATATAGTAAGCCAATTAAGTTGATAAACAAGGTCTAGACATATTCAAACTAGACAAATCATGTATCTATACCCCTAACCCCTAAACTCCGTCTTATGAAGTCAAGCATATGAAGAGAAGTGGTTTTGCTCCCAAAAGCTTCATTTTAGAGTGACTAAGAAGGATCCATGCTTACCTTTGCATTTTCATATTTTAATCTTGTTTAAATCATTATCAGACCTAGGATTTGACCAAGATACAAATGGGTGGGCACAAAATTCAAAAAAAACAGAATAATGAAAAACAAAAGCACGTAGTCTTCTTATGTCATATCGTATGCATTCAAGTTAAACAAGGTCTAGGTATATCCAAACCAGAAAAATCATGTATCTACCCCCTGTTGATCTTATGAAGTCTAGCATGAAGAGAAGTCGTTTTGGGTTTCAAACATGGAAATTTCAAGAACATCCCAAAAGCTTCATTTTAGAGTGACTAAGAAGGATACATGCTTCCCTTTTCATTTTCATGTTTTAAACTTGTTTCAATCTTAGTCAAACCTAAGATTTGACCAAGATTCAAATATATGAGCATAAAATTCAAAAAAAACAAAAAATGAAAACCAAGTTTTTGGGAGTTTTTTGAAATTTCCATGTTTGAAACCCAAAACCATGCACTTCTCTTCATGCTTGACTTCATAAGATAGAGTTTAGGGGTTTGCGGATAGATACATGATTTGTCTAGTTTGAATAAGTCTAGACCTTGTTTATCAACTTTAATGCTTACTATATGACATAAGAAGACTATGTGCTTTCGTTTTTCATTTTTCTATTTTTTTATTTTATGCCCATTTGAATCTTGGTCAAATCCTAGATTTAACCAGGATTTAAACAAGTTTAAAACATGAAAATGAAAAGGTAAGCCTTGATCCTTCTTAGTCACACTAAAATGAAGCTTTTGGGATGTTCTTGAAATTTCCATGTTTGAACCCAAAACGACTTCTCTTCATGCTAGACTTCATAAGACAGAGTTTAGGGGTTAGCGGGTAGATACATGACTTGTCTAGTTTGAATAAGACTAGACCTTGTTTATCAACTTTAATGCTTACTATATGACATAAGAAGACTATGTGCTTTGGTTTTTCATTTTTCTATATTTTTATTTTATGCCCATTTGAATCTTGGTCAAACCTATATTTGACCAGGATTTAAACAAGTTTAAAACATGAAAATGAAAAGGTAAGCCTTGATCCTTCTTAGTCACACTAAAATGAAGCTTTTGGGATGTTCTTGAAATTTCCATGTTTGAAACCCAAAACGACTTCTCTTCATGCTAGACTTCATAAGACAGAGTTTAAGGTTTAGGGTTATAGATACATGATTTGTATGGTTTAAATATGTATAGACCTTGTTTATCAACTTGAATGCTTACTATATGGCATAAGAAAACTATGTGCTTTGGTTTTTCATTTTCTGATTTTTTTAAATTTTGATGCCCATCGAATCTTGGTCAAATCCTAGGTTTGACCAAGATTAAACAAGTTTAAAACATGAAAATGAATAGGGAAGCATGTATCCTTCCTAGTCACTCTAAAATGAATTTTTTGGGAGGTTTTTGAAATTTCCATGTTTGAAACCCAAAACCAGTTCTCTTCATGCTTGACTTCATAAGACAGTTTAGGGGTTAGGGGTAGATACATAATTTGTATGGTTTGAATATGTCTAGACCTTGTTTATCAACTTTAATGCTTACTATATGACATAAGAACACTATGTGCTTTGGTTTTTCATTTTTCTGATTTTTAAATTTTAATGCCCATTTGAATCTTGGTCAAATCCTAGGTTTGACCAAGATTTAAACAAGTTTAAAACATGAAAATGAAAAGGGAAGCATGTATCCTTCTTAGTCACTCTAAAATGAAGTTTTTGGGAGGTTTTTGAAATTTCCATGTTTGAAACCCAAAACCACTTCTCTTCATGCTTGACTTCATAAGACAGAGTTTAGGGGTTAGGGAGTATGTAGATACATGATTTGTATGGTTTGAATATGTCTAGACCTTGTTTATCACCTTTAATGCTTACTATATGACATAAGAAGACTATGTGCTTTGGTTTTTCATTTTTCTGATTTTTTTAATTTTCTGCCCATTTGAATCTTGGTCAAATCCTTGGTTTGACCAATATTTAGACAAGTTTCTAGACCTTGTTTATCAACTTTAATGCTTACTATATGACATAAGAAGACTATGTGCTTTGTTTTTCATTTTTCTATATTTTTATTTTATGCCCATTTGAATCTTGGTCAAACCTATATTTGACCAGGATTTAAACAAGTTTAAAACATGAAAATGAAAAGGTAAGCCTTGATCCTTCTTAGTCACACTAAAATGAAGCTTTTGGGTGGTTTTTGAAATTTCCATGTTTGAAACCCAAAAGTACTTCTCTTCATGCTTGACTACATAAGGCAGAGTTTAGGGTTAGGGGTAGACACATGATTTTTCTTGTTTGAATATGTCTAGACCTTGTTTATCAACTTTAATGCTTACTATATGACATAAGAAGACTATGTGCTTTGGTTTTTCATTTTTCTGATTTTTTTTATTTTCTGCCCATTTGAATCTTGGTCAAATCCTTGGTTTGACCAATATTTAGACAAGTTTAACACGTGAAAACGAACTGATAATCCCATTTGTTGACTCATTTAACTAGTTAATCCCATTTGTTGACTCTCTGTTGACCAGGCACTTGAGGTAAAACTGAGTATATTGCACTAGCCAGTATTAGTACTCAAGGGGAAAACCGAGCACACAAAAAATGCTACAGTATAAGACTCGAGAGTATATCTAAATTTCCAGGGTTAGACTCGAGTACGCGTGTTGCGGTGCAGAAGTGGAAGACGTGCAATTGTTGACGGGTACTGACGCGAGTCGCGGTGCAGAAGTCGAAGACGTGCAATTGTGGACGCGTGTCGCGTTGCAGAAGCCCAAGACGTGCAGACGATAAATGGTGGACGCGTAGGACGCGCATTAACCACCCCTCGCCTTTATAGACGCCTCCTCGCACTATCTCTGTCACTCTCACTCGCTCATGCAACGCCGCCTCTCACGTCCCATCATCTTCTCCAAAGCAAAAACCCTCTCCCTCTCTGCAGGCGAGATGGACATGGAGAATGCGAATCCCATCGTCCATGACGCCGTCGGCTCCAAGCGCGACGCCTCCCTCTTCGACGTCGTCCCCTCAAAGGCCGTCGCCGCCGCCGGTGGCGGTCGTATCCCCGGGATGGGACCCCTATGAGCCGGTGCCGTACATCTCGCCTCCGAACCCCTACGACACCTTCATGGACGACCCATGGAACGAGGTAACTATGGTTTGCTCCCTTTTTCTTCGCCCATTCCTTTTTAACCCTATTTTTGCTGGTTCCCTAGTAACTATTAGTGCCGATCTGTAGATGGTTGAGTATTGGGTTAATATTTGCGCCGATCGATTTTATTCCATTTTGCTTTGATCCCTTCTTGATTTCGTTTAAAATTTGGAGTTCGGCCGTTCGGTTAATTTATGCAAGTAATAATGGGATCTCAATCAGTTATTTTATGCAGGAATCAAAAGATATCAACCGTTTAATTTTGCAAATATTCTGGAATCTGTTCAAAATCAGATCTGGAATCTGTTTCTTTGCCTATGATGAATCGTTGGGCATCAATTTTTACAGAGTGGGTTCAGCGAACCATTGCTGTGTACAAATCTGTTGTGCATGAGCTATGGTTCGCTAACACCATCCCTGTAGACATATAATCGTGTCCACTCTAACTGAGGCTGGCTCTGTTTTTCCTTACTTTGTTATCATGCACGTTAGTCATCGTTGCATCTCATTCACTAATAGTTCCCGTTTGATATGGATCAGCTGTCTGGCAGCGACGTCGGCAGCGACGACGAGCACCATGACGTCAAGACTCGCCAGGTGCTGCGGAGGCTGCAGGTCGGCCAGTACGTCTCCTACTTCGCCAAGGGTGTCTACAGGTGCCCCTTTTGCACTAGGAGGCTCGGCCGCACTGACTTCAACTGCCTCCTCACGCATGCCGAGAACATCGGCAACACCAACCCCAAGGTCGGCGCGTCGGTGAACCCCCACTCCTTCGCGCCAAGCACATGGCGCTCGGCACCACCTCCGCAGCATCCAGCGGGTGGAGATCTCCGCCGGGCGCATGCCTCCGCTCAAGCCCAAGGCTCCCAAGGGGAGCAACAAGTGGAGGCAGATGGGGTAGGCGGAGTCCCGGACGTGTGCTGCTGCTGCTGCAAAGCAGCTTCTATTTTGTTGTTAGCTAGGGATCCCTTGTTGTTATGTTGTTAGTATGATGGTGTTGTGAAGAACCTCGAACCTGTTGGCTGCTGTGTATGCAGCTTATTATCTAGGGAGGGATCCCTATTATCTATCCCTATTCTACTGGAGTATATTTTGTTGGCCCTACTTTGTTTTCTCGATTTACTATTACTGCGAATTTGTCGTACGGAGTACATTACCCTGGAGATTTGCTTCTAGATTTAACTACATACATATGGACCAGAGGGAGTACTAGATTTGCTGCCATATTGGGCAAACAACGAGGGCCAAAAGGCACAAATAATTGAAGAAAGACAGAAATGCAAGCTTCTCTAGATTTGATACTTTTGGTTAATAAAGACAAAGAGACAGAGGGGGAAAAGGTGCTCTTAAAAATGCCAATTCGCGGAGAGAGACAGAACCCAGCTCCTGCTCACGTGCGGGTCCTGTCCCACGCGGTCCCTTTCTACTAGCCCCACACGTCAGCACGGAACGGTCAACTAAACTGGAATCCTCCCGTCTGAGCTCCTTCTGCGGGTAACAAATAAGGGCTTGGCGAAAACTGAGGAAAAACATAAGGCAATCTTATTGACTAATATAGCTGTTTAATTAATAAAAGGATTAGCTACAACGTGCTCAGTTTGCCCATTTATTAAGGTATAAGACTGGTAGGAGAGAAAGTAATCGCTAGTTTCCTCATTTTGCCCCTGCATGCTCGCACGATTAAAGCTCCTTCCGCACGCGCTGGACTCCTCGTTTCCTTAAACCTCCTCGTTTCTCGGGATAGACCAACAGTTTTTCGGGATCTTGGGGGTTTTTTTTTGACAATCAATACCACATATATTCATAGCAAAAATAGTACATGGTAGAGGGCTACATGACGACTAGATATATCACCAAAAAGGGTGATGCATGTCTCCTTCACCAAAACAGCTGAAACAAGCAGTACACGGACGCAAGTACACCACCATAATAATACTACTACATTAACACAAGTACGAGTAATAAAGTAAGAGTACTACTCCCTCTAATCTAATTTAAACCAAAATAAAACTTAAACTTCATCCTAAATTTGAACTAGTGCCTCGTCCTCGTTCTTCGCTCATTTTCTGATCCAAGACGGCGCAGAGTGCCCGAGTGCATGGCACGGAACTCTTCATCGGTGGCATGCCATGGGCATGTCACCGGATGCATGTTTTTTTCGCAATGTTTTAAATTTGAATTTAGGCCGCATGTCACCCGGTGACATGGAAAAGGTGCATGTCACCTGGTGGTGGTAGGCAACTACCCTTCTACGGCGGCGTAGGCGACGGACGCCGCGTGGCCAGCCGCTGCCTCGTGGCCGCCTCGGTTTCCACGCGGGCGACCATTAACATGACGACCAACCTTCCCGCGTCACGGTTAGCGACTATGACTATAAGGGCAAACGCTAAACTCTCTCGTTCCATTCACTTTCTTCCTCTCTCCACCTAACAAACATTTGTTCGCCGCTCTCTCCTCCAGCAATGTCTTCAAAATTCAGGTCGTCGGCGGTCAAGTACGCGGAGAAAAAACGCCGGCTCGAAATTTCGAGAGACGCTTCCGAAACCAAGTGGGCTCGCCGTCGCCGCCGCCGCCGCCGAAACGCGTCCGTGCTGTGCTCACCGGGTTAGTTTCCTTCGCCATGTACTTTCGTTTCTTCTTGCCCGGGCTCAAGCTCTTTAAGAGTCTCTATGGTTATACATCTTAAAGGTTTGAAGTTCCAACGACGCCCCTACTGCACCAACTTCCACGACCAAGGAATCAAGTCAGATGATTTCAACCCGGCCCTACCCGGCGAAATGAGGTAGCACCAACTTCTTCTTCTTCTTCTTCTTCTTCTTCTTCCTTTCGCTACTTGCTACCGACCTGAAGGAAGCGGCGCCGACTATCGACACCACTGTCGCCATCTTGATGGAAAAAACGAGGAGCTCAGCTTAGAGTGTGATCGCCTCCGAGACGATTTGGCTCAAGAAGAAGAATTCGAAAACTCTTGTGGAGCTCATTTGCAGCCTTCGAAATGAGCGCGATATGTTGAAGAACGAGCTGATTAAGCAGAAAGCATCAGCGGAGAAAGCCAGCAGCATACTCAAGACTGTGTGCCTCGACAGAGACAAGTCTGATATAGAGTACAAAATCCTTCTTCGGGATAAAGTACAGCTCCAAAAGTTGAACCTTGAATAACATCGCCATCCTTGCCCTTCTCGAGAGGCAGAAGGCACAAGATAAGTTGATGCACCTGATGTTGGAGAGCTGCAGTGAAAGAGAAGAGACATTGAAAGAAGTGAGCAGTTTGGTGGGATACATGAGTGACGTCGGGCACTGCAGAATCCGCCAGGCTGAGCTCAAATTCCAGCGGAACAGGCTTTGAGAATGCATGTAGGCGCACCTACAACTTCTACTCATTGATTAGAGGTCGCACGACATGGCATTTTCCCTCGAAATAGTAGTACTGTACTAATAGTTGTACTACTTAATATCTACCTTTTTGTAAAATAATTTCTTACATGTATTAGAAACTACCCCTCTCGTTTCTGGATGCACCGGGACATTGTCATCCGGCCCTCTTCTGGACAAACCCCCTCGGGAAGGGCGGTATATTTTGCACATTTAGCTACTAGTACTTCTAATTCCACCGCTTATTTTTCTAATCCGTTAAATCGTTAATTGGATGACCAGCTGATGGAAGCTGCGATAGATTAGACCAACAAGTGGTGAATTGTGCAAAAGATATGTCGTGTTTTATGCAAAAGAGTGATATGGGGATCTAGTGGAATCTTGAATTTCCTCTTCAGTGGTAGGCATGCTTCACTTATAGCTGGAGTACATTGCGGACCTGGTGCATTTCGTCAGTCCCGATCAGCTATTTTTGCTTATCCGGGAAGAAAAGGTAGTACTAGCCTTTTCTGTGAGATGTCTTTCCAGTGCTACGGAGTTGTCTGTTCACTGCTTGCTTTGTCTGTCGGTGACTTTGCCAGCTGACTTTGCCATGACTTTGGGTGATATGTGGACCACAGTTGTAAGTGACTCAAAGTCACTGACTTTGGGGACTCGTGAATGCTTCGTATATTTCGACGGTTTCTGAATTATGTACTCCGTGTAATTTTGTAATATTGGTCAAACTAGTTTTGACCAGGGTTTGTGTGGGTGTTTTTTTGGTTGGTCCAAATGGTGTTGTGTGGTCCAAATGTGATGTATCATCACACCACCGTGCCCTCCCCCCCCCCCACCCCTAGGTTTTGGTAATGCCATTCTGATACATGCTTCTTAGAAGGAGTACATTTTTTCCGTTAGGGCATGACAATTTTGAAAAATTCAAAAAAAAAATGGGAAGACAGAATGGTAACATCATTTTCCATGTGATGATGCACCCTGTGCCAAATTTTGGTTCATTTTAAGAATGTAAGGTGACAAATTACTCGAGGAAGCTAGTTGGAGTAGACGGGCATGATCGGATTGGCATAGGCGATTTATTTTTTGAAGGATGTTATTTTTCATAGACAATATCTGACACAAAAAATAAAATGTTAAGGTCTCATATTATTCCGAATGATTTTGAATTACTTATGACGTTTGGAAGTATTGGTATACATGAGTCCCAGATGAAGTTAAATGGTCCAAAAAAAAAGTTTCGTACACGTCTCCCAGAAAGTGGAAAGTCGAGTACATGCATGACTTCACGCGTCCACTACCCTGGATACGGGGGTCGGAGGCTATAACATAATCGGCCTCATCATCTCTCGCGACTCGTCCTCCACTCCCCCAACTTGCCTCCCCCACTTTGTGAAAACCCCATCCACTCACCGCACCTCAGGCATCGACTTTCCCGTTTCCAACCACAACAGCATGAAGATAGGTATTGCATACGAGGCGGAGCAATAGGCGACCGCCCACGCAGAGGATGCCTCTACGGTAGTGGCCGTCGTGGTGGGTGAGGCTTCACCGGGCACCCAAGCCGCTCGTCTCCTCTGCTTGTCGGATTCTTCAACCTCGGTCGAAATGGGCATCCTGGCCGTCACGACGGGTGAGGCTTCACCGGGCACCCATGCCGCTCGTCTCCTCTGCTTGTCTGGTTCTTCGACCTCGGTCGAAACGGGCGTCCTGGCCGTCGACAGAAGGTGGATACCAACGTTGTTTATCCCGCCGAAGATGTGCACGGCGTTGCAGGCCACCACGGCGAGGTCTTCCTAGGCCCGATGCTGGACGCGAACCTCCCCTTCGATGATTTCGGCCCAAACGTTCAGTTCCAGGAGGATGTTGAGGGTGATGACGAGGAGGTACTTCTCTTTTACCGAAACTGTCCCAACCTCTTTGTGTCATATTGCTGTTCACATGGTTTGCACGAGCCTGGTTCTTGATTGATTTGATATCCTACCTTGTTCTTGTAGATGTAATTGATTCTACGATTCGTAAGATCAGATTCTAGTTTAATTTCGACTAATCTGCCATGTAGTCATATAATCAATTTATGTGTTCATACTTAGTGGACTTGCAATTGTTGTGGCTAATGTTCATGGTTGTTCATAGGGTTTCTCATGATTTATTACGATTTCTTCTGCCATTTACTTGTTCTACACATTTAATTTTAGGGTTTCTAAGGTTTGATTATGTTAGTGGAGTATTTATTCGATCTGTCATAAAAACTTGATTATGTAGTACTTAATAATTCATAGGAGTATTCTGATGACATGGACAACAACAAGGTGCGCAGGGACCGGAAAAGCCGCTATGTTCTCAAGCGGCTGAAGGGTGGTGAAATTCGTTTCTGCATGCGCGGGGAGCTATTTTGCCCATTATGTGGCAAATTTCTCTAGAAGGACATCCACAGCCCGATCCAACATGCGATGGGTGTAGGCCTAAGTACATAGGGGGAAACACCGCCCTGCAACCAAGGCCAAGTACGCATCATATGGCCTCTTCCTCCAGAATTACGTCTTGCCTAGCTTGCTCCACGTCAACGCCCACTGCTGCTGGCCCTCATGCTCTGGTCATGTTTAAAGTTCATATGTGTAATCTTAATCCCTTTGGAAGTTCAGCATTAAACTCTACTAGTACAACCGTGGTGGTCTTGTGATGTAGTACTCTTTTGATGCATTTGTGATGTAGTAGTACTTTTTTTTTGAAATGATATAGTACTATCTAAGAAAAGTACTCCCTCCAAATTCACATTCATTTCACATCAAAAATATGGATCGGAGCGAGGGAGTAAATTAAACATGGCATCTCGTGCATGAAGCTTGACATATCGATCAGGTTGGCTAGAATAGCAATACAATGTTGCTCATTAGGCAAATGCATGCCATGTACGATAGTATACATCCGGTAAAGAAGTCTATACTGACATAAAAAAACTACTTTGGGGATGAGAGTCAATTGGGGCATCTACAATATAGAAAATCTTGCTCGTAGATGATTTTGGCTAAGAGGGGTTTACTCACATTACACGTGCCACTTTCCTTGTCTGCAAAACAAGTTCCAATAAAGGGAAGAAGAGGGTATTGTGGGCGATTGAACACCTTTTTATGTGTTAATCTGAGGCCTCGTTTAGATGAGGATTTCGACTTATGCCTATCAGCTCAACACATCCACAAATAACTCTGCTTGCGCACACCACCGTTCATTAAAAATAACAATATTAGCTCGCAAGATTAAGAACAAAGTGAATTTAAGTAACTTGGTTAGCTTTTCAAGCAATATAGTCGGAGAAAGAGCACACATGTTCGGCTCAAAATAATCATAAGAGAAGAACAATAAATCTAAGACACCACATGGATTCATACCTTGAGTCGACGCTGGCTCGTAGAAGAGGCGGCCGCGCCTGCCGAGGATCGGGGACGTCTCCACCTCGGTCTCACATGTGACTGCTTATCGGCGGGTGGTGCGCCGCGCCATGTAGAAGATCTATCAAGAGATGAGAGCCCGATGACGCTACCGACGCCTCAACCTTGATAGCACCGACTTGTTGCTCCGCACCGAGATGCGCCACGTGCAAGATTTAGCGGATGCACTAATTTTAGAGATATGTCATGATCATTGTAACAAATTTCAACGTGATGATGATTTGATCTTGTACTCGGCCTTGAACATAAGAACTAGTACAATCTCACCTTTTTTTTATCATTATCCTTTGCGAGATTTAGCGGTTGCGCCAAATTCAGAGAAATATCATGATCATGGTAACACAATTTTCAATATAATGATGATTTGATGTTGCACTCGACCTTGAACATAAGTACTAGTACGGTCTCACAAATTTGTATCATTATACTTTGCAAGTTTTAGTGGATGCGCCCATTTTGAGAGGTAGATCATGATCATGGTAAGTTGGTAACAAATTTTCAACGTGATGATGATTTGATTTTGCACTCGGCCTTGAACAGAGGTACTAGTACGGTCTCACAATTTTTTATCATTATACTTGGACGGTGGCCAAATTCAAAATCTCATAGCGGCAAAACCCGCCCACAAAATACAAAATTTCACACGCTTCCAAATTCCCATTCTACCCCCTGTGGAGATAGGCAAAAGTCGGTTGGTGGGGTATGCCCGTCATTTTTGGATCACCACCTCCTAGCCAAAACCCTCCCAAAAAAAATTCATTTCCCTCGGACCACCCACCGGACTTCCCAAGTCCTCTCTCCCACCTCCACGACCCACCGCCGGAACATCCCGCCGGACTTTCTGGCCTACCCGAGGCCTCGCGATCCTCGTCATCCGGCTGCTGCCGGAGCCGCTTCATCGCCGTCATCATGGGACGGATCATCACCGAACCTCGAAACAATATGCTCATCCAGCAGTCTACCGCGATCGCTGCGGTATCGTCCACCACGCCGGAGCGCTTCGCCGGATCCGTCGTCCACCGCATCGGATCTTGCTCACCGACACCGCTGTGCATGAACCGGATCTGCTTCACGGCGCAGTGCATGATCTAAACTCTTCTCTGTCGCTTTTCTATTGCTTGCCTGCAAGTTCTTGTTTAATCTTGGGGGAACCTGTTTGTGCTAACGACGGCCGTTACGTCTTTGCAGATTAGATGAGTAACCATGAAGTGTAATGGCCCTCTCTCCACCCCAAGTAGCACATGTAGCGTACTTCATCACCGGATCTATCAACCCCGGGAAGATCTGCTGTGACTCCTGAGTGCTTCTCCTAATGTAAGTCCCTTGTTTTAGCGCCATGTTGTGGGTTGAGATGCTTGTTTGTCTGAAGCTCTTTTAGTTCATTCCTAGCTATGACCGTAACACGTTGCTATTTTCTACTTCATTGCTAACTTTAAGCGATTGAACATTTTGGTATGCATTCCCTGCTCTGTAGATGTAGCCATCATAACTTCTATCTTGCTCAGTCGTTGTTACAAAAATTATACTGTAGGTATTATAGTAACATCCTGCTATTATTTAGTTCATGGCCAATTTTAAGTAATTGCACATGTTGGTTCGCATTCCCTGCTCTATAGCTTTTGGCATCGTAACTTCTATATTTGGTTTACATTCCTGCTCTGTAGATCTAGCCATCATAACTTTATCTTGCTCGATCGTTGTTACAAAAATTATGGCCTGCTACTATGTTGTTTGTGCCAATTTTTTACTCCATGAACATGTTGGCTTGCATTCCCTGTACTACAGGTGATGCCATTGTTTTGTATCTAGTTCATTGTAAGCTAACAAAGTAAGGACTTAGTTTGGCATGCTATCACTCTGCTATCTAGCTTGTAGTACAAATAAACTTGTCATACTACTAGATAATAATTTTGCGTGCCATCTTGTTCTTCAAAAGCTGCATTATTGACTTGTTTCTCTGACTTGGCATGACGCTCACATATGGAAAGCTGAACATATTGGTTTGCATTCCCTCTTATACAAGTTCACGGGTGATCCCACTATATTCTGTATCTGGTCCATCCTAAGCTCCAGCATTAACTATCCTCCATGTGTTGCTCATTACAAGTTTATATCCCGAAACATCTTGATTTGCATCCCCTTCACTATAAGTTCGGGAGTATTATTTAGTTCACGGCCAAAATGAAGTAATTGCACTTGGCACATGTTGGTTCACATTCCCTCCTCTTTAGCTTTGCCATCGTAACTTCTATTTTTGGTTTACATTCCTGCTGCTCCGTAGATGTAGCCATCATAACTTCATCTTGCTCGGTCGTTGTTACAAAATTTATAGCCTGCTACTATGTTGTTCATGCCAATTTTGTACTCCCGAACATGTTGGTTTGCATGGGACTCGACAGTAGTAAGTCTATTGTTTCATTCTAACATGCTCTGTTATATTGGCTGTTGGTATGCGGCATGCACTCTTTGTTTGCTTATTGTGCGCATTACAATGATCTTGTTATAACGACGAAATGATGAGTTCAAATTCTTTGCCAAACAATATTGTAGTGTCTTTGCCTTTCCATTGTTGCTGTCCTAACTTGTAATGTCTTTGTTTCAGATATAGGTGCTGCATGGACAACTTAAAAGATTGCGGATCGCTTCATTGTATTGCTAGGTTTAATTACCATTCAATTTCTCTGGGTTCTGTAATATTTTTTTCAATGCCTTGCAGTGATGTAATATTTAGTTAGTTTTATAGTTCTTTCGCGCATTTTTTCTTTGGTCCTTGTGGTAAGTGAGGCTATCCGGAAATCAATGCTGCGTAAATATTCTCGATATCTAAATCACGAATTCCCATCCCTTAAACGGCCCAATTAAGCGAAATCACATATGTGCCCCAAATCCTAAAGCGCATATTATGCCGGCATATAAACCAACTAAACGGGGCCCCTTACTTCTTGGGCCAGCCCATTTGATTTACGGTGGACCCCACACACTAATTGGGCTGGCCCGCTTGCTTAAGGTGGACCCCAACTACGGGCCGGCCAGCTAATTAGTTGGGCCAGCCCATTTGCTTTTTGGTGGACCCCACATAATAAATGGGCCGGCCCTTTAAGAGGAAGTGGGACCCACTGTGTTTTGGCCGCCACTATCTTGTTGGGCCGGCCCATGCTATATCTTGGACCCACTAGTTGGGCGGCCCTTTAACGAAAGTGGGACCCACATGTGTTTTTGCCCGCCCCTGTCTTGTTGGGCGGCCTGCTATATGGTGGTCCCACATACTAAATGGGCCGGCCCTTTAAGAGGAAAGTGGGACCCACTGTGTTTTTGTGGCCCACTATCTTGTTGGGGGCCCACCGCTATATGGTGGACCCCACATACTAATTGGGCGGCCCTTTACCGGGAAAGTGGGACCCACTGTGTTTTGGCCGCCCACTATCTTGTGGGCCGCCACTTGCTATATTGTGGACCCACATACTAAATGGCCGGCCTTTAACGGGAAAGTGGGACCACACTGTTTTTTGGCCCGCCCGCTATCTTGTTGGCGGCCCCTTGATATATGGTGGACCCCACACTAAATGGGCCGACCTTTAGCCGGAAAGTGGGACCACTGCTTTTCGCCCAGATGGCGGCCCCTTGCTATACGGTGGACCCCGCACACTAAATGGGCCGCCCTTTAACGAAAGTGGGACCCACTGTGTTTTGGCCGGCCACCTTCTTGGGCGGCCCGATTCTTGTAGGTGGACCCCACATGTTAAATGGGCGGCCCATTTAAGTTTGACCAGTCAACCTTAGAGGTTAGGCCCGCCCACGTAACTAATGGGACCCCGGCTATAGTTGACCGGTCAAACTATGTCATCGGCCGACGCTTAACGTGGCGAGGCCTCGTGTGGGCTACCATCTACCACGGGGTTTCGGTGGTTAACGCCGTTAACGCGATTAACGGCGTCGCACGTGTCGGTTGCATGTCGGCGGTCAACGGGCTCCAGAAAACCTCCGCAACGGTCCGATTTTCCGTGGCGGAAGGGCCTAGCGCGACGGACCGAAAAAATCGTCGTTGGACTTTGCGCGCAATTTCCACAACGGAACCCATATCGTCGGGTTAGGCCCATAGGCGACGAAAAATACCCCTTAGCGGACGATTTTGAGACGTTGTCTATCAGAACTTTTCTTGTAGTGCATATCCTCTTGGTTGAGCTTTTATTATATTGTCTCTTACTTGTTGCTCAACCATTTGTTCGTTGCAAGTGTTAAGCTTTTTTTTTGTATCTATGATCTATTACGAATGTTTGTGTTTTAAATGGTAATGAGGGAGTGAGGATTCCATGTTATGCATGTTGTATTCAAATGCAATAATATAATTTATGCATCTACCTTGGGGAGCTTTCTCGGTTTATTTAAAGAAATATTTTGTGGTGATCATTAGATTTTAATTCACTTGGTATCTTTTGTTTTGAATGATATTAAGGGAGTGATGATTCCATGTTTGTGCACTTTATACTCCTATACAAATTGTCTAGTTTTGTGCACAAACCTTAGAGAGCTTCCTCATATTATTCAAAGCACTCTTCTTGATCTTATCATAATATCTATCTTTTCCTTGGTATCTTCTTTGTGGTTCATTTGATTGCTTGCTTCATTTGTTGAAGCGTCTTGACTTTGTTCTCTTTTTGAAATCTTTAATCCTCGTTATAGTGTGCTTCCTTCCGAGTATTCGTCATTAGATAAGTGCATTTGATTCCCTCAAATTATGAGAAATGCACACCATCTGGAGGAACTCTCACTATTTTGGCCTTCTAAAATTTTCACCCATTTCGGTAATTGGTGCCAATGGGGGAGAAGTTTGGAGGATTTAAGGGAATTTGGTTTATGTCTTTACTTTGTGCTTAAGCATTTGGCATTTGCCTTTCATGCTTTGCATATTGTTGTGTTGCATGGTTGAATATTTAGAGGAAACTCCACCAGGCTTTCATGCCAATATATGCAATGACAGTCAATTCCATTCACATGTGCATATATTATGGGGGAGTTTGCTCTATATTTTAAAAAAATCACTTAAATTCCTTATATAAACCCTCTCAAAGAGATTGTCAATAATTACCAAAATGGGGAGATTGAAAGTGCATGCATCCCCCATGTGTGGTTTTGTTAATTAATGACAATCCCTATGGACTAATGTTTGTACGTGTTGAGCTATATTTGTAGGAGTTGTCCATAGGCAATGCTTGAACCATATGTTGGCTTCAAGGTTGCAATAATAAGAAATTGATGAACAATATCAAGTGTCAAGTATGTCTTGAAGATGAAGATGAAGTGAGCCCTCAAATTGAACTTCAAGACATCAACATGATGAAGAATGCAAAAATGAAGTGTAAGCGCAAGATGAGTCAACTCGAAGAGATCATATGCTTGAAGCTTGCCATCCATATGGTTATCATGGGTATGTGAAGATGCGCCGAAGAAGAAGCTCTCCCATGGTGGATTATGGGGGAGCAATCCACAAGACTTCGTCAAGCAAGCACAATCAAGAAAGGTGTTCCATCTTGTTGTGGTTAAGATCGTCATCATCGAGCTCAAGTGGAACGCGCAAGGTTAAGGTTTGCTCTTGATAGGGTTTCTATCTGACCAGTCTCATGGTGTAGTTGGAGACCAGTTTATAGTTTAGTTTCCGTACTATCAAGAGGGCTCTCGATCGTATCCTTCGGAGAGCGCAAACCTTTGCATCCTTACATCATCTTTCTTGGTTGTTATTTGCATCTTATCCATGTGGTGTTCTAGAGCTTGTGTTTATTTCCATGTCAAGCTCTAGATCATCAAAAAATGGATTCCACATGAATCAATTGTTGCATTTTCGATATTGGAGTTTTTCTCAGTTTATCATATTGAAAGGTTTCACTCTAAAATACATAGGAAAATCTACCCCACTTGTTCTTAAGTTTTTAGCTCTTTGTGGGGGTATCTCTTGTCATCCTATTTACAACAAAATTGGTTTCAGCTAAATCAAAGTTTCCCAACTCCAGTTGTTGCATTTTCCATATTGGAGGTTTTACCGGTTTGTCTTTTATAGATAGGTAACACCTTTATTCATTTTTTCTATCCTCCATTGCTGGACTATGATTTTTCTATGCATATTGTTGAATATCTTGTTGTTGTGATTTCAACGAGCCCAAGATCATCAAAATCGGAGTCCGGACGTAAAAATTCTTAAGGTTTTCATATCAGGTGTCTGGTTTTCACACGGACGCCGGCACTACCGCTGGGTGCAACCCGTCACTGCCACCGGGATCACACGACACTTCCGGTCAGGCACGTTTTTGACCATAACGGTCAGATCTTTTGGGACCTACTTAAAGGGTTTTCTTCCCCAAAGGTTCCCTACTTTTGAGATCGTGTTTGCCCCCATTGTTGACCTTCTTTGAGCTTGCTATCTCCCTCTCCCTCTAATGCATCTTGCATCCATTTGAGAGAAAAGATAGAGGAGATCTAGATCTACATCTTCACCAATCAAATTCCTCTCTTTGTGAGAGGAACCACCTAGATCTAGATCTTGGAGAAACTTGGAGTTCTTTGTGGATTTTCTTTGTTCTTCCTCTCTTGTTCCCCCACAAGATTTTGTAGCTTTGGTGGAATTTGGGAGTGAAGGATTTTCCACTGCGTGCATCGGTTTGAGCTTTCCACGATGATTTGTGGAAGTGAAAATGAGGAGCTTGTTACTCTTGGGTTCTTGGAACCCTAGACGGCTGTTAGGCCTTTGTGGCGATTTCTTGGGAGCCTCTAATTAAGTTGTGGGTGCCCCAAGATGATTGTAAGGTCCGATTTCCGCCTCAAAGGAAATCCCTTAGTGGAACCGTGACCTAGGCCTTTGTGGCAAGTGTCACCGGAGAATAAGGTGAGGCCTTCGTGGCGCTCAGTGTGTGGTGTGACTACCGCATCTTAGGGTGAGGCCTTTGTGGCGTTGGTGTGCATCGAGTAACCACACCTCAAGGTGAGACCTCTTGTGACGTTCGGGAGCACTAAGCCACCGCACCTCTCCAACGGAGATTAGCACTCGCAAGAGTGTGAACTTCGGGATAAATCATCGTCTCCCGCGTGCCTCGGTTATCTCTATACCCGAGCTCTTTACTTATGCACTTTGCTTTGTGATAGTCATCGTGTTTGAAGTTATATATCTTGCTATAACATAGTTGCTTGCATTGCTTAGCTTAAGTTGTTAGTGCACATAGGTGAACATAGTATATAGGCTTTGGGCTTGACAAAATAAACGCCACATTTATTCCGCATTTGTTAATCCATCTCGTAAAAGTTTTAAACCGCCTATTCACCCACCACTCTAGGCGACATCTGTGTTGTTTCACAAGTGAGCAGGCCTTCATGGCGTTGCTCACCGGAGAATAGGGTAAGGCCTTTGTGGCGTTAGTTAGGCCTTCGTGGCAACCACACCCCTCCAACGTAGACGTACTTCCCTTCAAAAGGAAGGAACTACGGGAATCATCCCTTGTGTATTCGTATGCTCCACTCTCGGTTACGTCTATCCTTTATTCCATTGTTATATCTTGCTTAGTGATATCTTTCTTAGTTGTGTATCTTGTCATATAGGTAAATTCACATAGTTGCTTATCTAGAGAATTTACCTTTCTGTCAAGCCTTACTTGAAAAAAGAACTAAAAATTAGGTAGCACCTATTCACCCCCTCTAGGCTCGGCAAACGATCTTTTCAGAAGCTGCTTGTCCGTCTGCTCTAGGATGCGTGCGACGTTCCCATTCCGCAGCAATCTCATGCTGCACGTTCTAGAGGACGGACCCCGCTACATCGGCTTCGTTATTGTTCCCATTCCGCGCCAACCTCATGCTGCGCGTTCTAGAGGACAGACCCCGCTATATCGGCTTCGTTGAGGCCTGTATTGAATATGTCTGACGGGCTCCAGCTCAGCGCCAGCTCCGGAGACAGAGAGGGAGGCAGAGGTAGAGGTACATGCATGTTACGCCCGTTGCAATCCAATATAGAGTAGGTGGTGCCAGGATGCAGGTGGATAAGTCCACGGAAGAGCCCGCTTTGGCCGCTGGTGCAAAATGCGGGACTAGCAGGTGCCTGAGGACGCATAAGTTGGAGAAGTCTGAAGTAATCTGAAAACTCCCATATTGGAGTGTCATTACATGTCTCGCTCGAGCCCGCCTCCCGCTCGAGCTCGCGTCGCGCCCTCTTGCTCGAGCTCGCGTCGCGCCGGCGCCCTCTCATCGCGCCGCCGACCTCCCGACCGAGTTCGCCTCGTGCGGGGCCTCTTGCTGCCCCAGCCAGCGTCCACCTGAACGAGGCCGGCGCCAACGTCCAGCTCGCGTCCCGGGCCGGCATCCCACCACTCCGCTCATTGTCAGTGGCTCTGCAACCTGCTCCCTCCGGCCTACATCTCGACAAGAAGCCACGGAGGCAAGGTCGATCACCATCGCCTGTCCCGTCGCAGCCGTCCGTCGTCTTGTCGTCTTCCCGGTTGATGAAGCCTACCGGAGCATCATGCAATCAGGTTCCTAGTGTACAACACGTTGCATTGTGTTGAGCTGGTAGGTCCTGAAATTTGCAGCTCATGTTGATTTCAATGCATCAGATTCTTTGAATGTGTCAGAAATCTGTGTTTTAATAGTAGAATGTAAACATGAGTAGTTGGAGATTACCATCTCAACTTATTACCCCAAAATAAGATGGCTCTGAAGTGCAAATTTCTGTAAACAGGAAATATGTACAATGAGCATTTTCCAATTTCTGTAAACAGAGAATAAGTACAAAGGGCATTTCAAAACAGTTGTTAAATCTACAACTAATTACCAGCTCACCTTATTACCCCAAATAAAGGTGGCTCTGAATTTTTTTTAATCATCCTTGGGGAGTTGGCTTGCTTCTGTGTGCTCATGGCAGGTGGCTCTGAAATTCTTGGAGTTGTCTTGCTTTCTTGTTCTGTTCCATTTTGTAGGTGCTGACCCATTTGTAAGCTGAAATGGAATATTCAACGAGTAGATTTTTTTCGATAAAGGATGCTTTATTATTTTGAAAAGCAATTACATCCAGCCTCTGCATAACCAGGATGCACACAGCTGTTTCAAATGTCTCAAGTCAAAAGATAGGAAAAAACTATGCGAAATACATATCAAAGCGATGAATCATATGACGCCTAAGGTATAGGTGGGGCTTCAGTCCGTAGACTATGCTGCCACCCATGTAGGGAAACAATATCCCTCGCCGTAGCCTCCAACCGTGTACAGACCTCCGTAAATAGGTTTCGGTTCTCCACTCGCTGAAGAGGTAACCACAAACGGAGAATACATGTACATCTGTAGATGACTTGAAACAAAGAGCAAATTTTATCGTTAAAAATCTTGTCATTTCTACTTAGCCAAATCGCCCAGATAACTGCTAGCGCCCCCACCCTAAGAAGCAACTTGAACCTTGAATCGATACCATGAAGCCAATTGCCAAAAACATTGGCCACACTAGTCGGAGAATACAGGGTAGATGCTACTTGGATGACTAACCATATAGATCTCACAAATTGGCACTGAAAGAAAAGGTATTTAGTGGTTTCATCATGATGACAGAAAACACACCGTGTATTACCGTGCCAATTCCGCTTAACAAGATTGTCTTTGGTGAGAATAACTCCTCGACGAAGATGCCATCCAATTTTTTTATTTTTAATGGTATCTTCATCTTCCAAATTTTCTTATTATTATCAACTGGTATATCAGAATGCAGGATCACATTGTATAATGATTTGACCGGGAAGTGTCATCTACATGAAGATTTCATCTAAATTCGTCCGGTTCAGGTGATAGGTGCATATCTCCCAGTCGTTGAAGTAGTGAATTCCATGTCACTAGCCTTTGTCCAAGCAAAACTCGTCTGAACGTTACATTCGGAGGTGAGGTAGTCATTACTGTGGCAATGGTATCACCTTTGTGACGAACAATGCCATACAAAGCAGGATACTGTTCACTTTAGGGTACATTGTCTAACCAAACATCTTCTCAGAACCGTATCTGTGCTCCATTCTTGATCGAGAAAGTACCATGGCAGAAAAAGACATTTTTTGTCGCCATGAGACCAGCCTAGAAGTGAGAATCCCCAGGTTTTCAAACCACTTGGGATAACGTCTTCGCGCCGATATATTTTCTCCGAAGAATACTTTGCCAAATCCCATCCTCGGTAAGAAGCTTAAATAGCCATTTACCTAGCAGAGCTAAATTCTTGACCTCCAGGTCATGAACTCCAAGCCCGCCTTGATCTTTGGGACTACAAACTATAATCCATTTAACCAGTCGATATTTCTTTTTCTCGCTATCCCCTTGCCAAAAGAATCTGGATCGATAATAATCAAGTTTATGCAGAATTCCTTTCGGTATTAGGAAGAATGATAACATCAATACCATATTTGTCAGTACCGAATTAATGAGTACCAATCTTCCTCCCAGGGACAACAATTTACCATTCAACTACTAAGGCGCTTTTGTAATCTTTCTTCCACTATTTTCCATTCAGCGATTGTAAGTCTCCGATAATGAATCAGAATACCCAAATAGCAAATAGGAAATTGGCCTTGCCCACAACCAAACAACTATGTATATAGAGTTGTATCATTTTGGGCATCACCGAAACAGAACAATTCACTTTTATGGAAATTGATTTTTAATCCCGACAACTGCTCGAAAGCTGCCAAAATTAATTTCAGATTGCGAGCTTTTTCGAGATCGCGATCCATAAACAGAATTGTATCGTCAGCATATTGAAGGATAGATAAACCACCATCAACCAGATGTGGGATCACACCTTCAATCTGACCATCAGACTTGGCCCGCTCTATGAGTATAGCCAGCATATCCGCTACAATGTTGAATAACATTGGTGATAACGGATCCCCTTGGCGTAACCTTTTCGTGTTTGGAAATAGTGGCCGGTGTCATCATTAACCCGAATTGCCATACTACCTCAATACACAAAATCATTTATTGAAGCACGCCATTCAGGAGAAAAACCTTTCATCCTGAGCGTCTGCTGTAAGAAAGTGACCTTATCATAAGCCTTTTCAAAATCTAATTTTAAAATAACCCCATTTAATTTCTTAGTATGCATCTCATGTACCGTCTCATGCAAGACCGCCACTCCATCGAGGATATTTCTTCCTTGCATGAAAGCGGTCTGTGATGGCAGAACGACTTGGTCTGCAACCGTATTTAGTCTAATGGTGGCCACTTTCGTGAAAATCTTGAAACTTAC
Organism: Lolium multiflorum; assembly: GCA_030979885.1. Taxonomy (NCBI): domain Eukaryota; kingdom Viridiplantae; phylum Streptophyta; class Magnoliopsida; order Poales; family Poaceae; genus Lolium; species Lolium multiflorum. The sequence continues at coordinate 167,470,710 of CM061747.1, forward strand.
ATTTAAGAGGCAAATAGGTCTATATTGTTGAATCCTTTCTGCCTCATTAACTTTTGGTAACAAAATTACTTCACCAAAATTTAGATGAAATAATTCTAGTTGTCATGTGTGCAGGGCACTGAACAAATTTAGAAGGTCCGGTTTAATAGTATCCCAGAAAATTCGATAAAACTCCGCTGGAAAACCATTCGGCCCCAGTGCTTTGTTGCATTCCATTTGGAAAATTGCCTTCAGAACCTCTTCCTCAGAATAAGGAGCAGTTAGTACGCCATTTTCTTCCATAGAAACTTGGGTTATATCATCCGTTAAGTCCTCGTTAAGATAAAAGGAACTTTTCTCCGGAGGACCAAACAGACATTTATAATAATTAGTAATGTAAGATTTGAGTTGTTCATGGCCTTAAATCAACCCTTCATCTTGAGTGAGAGAGTGAATACGTTTTTTTCGATGTCTCCCATTGTCTAAGCCATGGAAATATCGCGTACTTGAGTCTCCTTCCAATATGAATTGGGCTTTGGAACGTTGATACCATTTGAGTTCCTCTTCACGAAGAAGACTCGCCATCTGTGCATTGGACTGATTCTTAAGTTTAATCTCATGCGGGGACAGCGGTCTTACCTCAGCTACAACCTCTAGCTCATCAATCACATTTGATAAATGAGCCTTCTCTTTTTTAAAGATACCAGCCATATGGGCAGCCCAACCAGAGAGATGTTTACGCATTGCGCGCATCTTATTGTTCCATCTCAAAATTGGAGTGCTACCACCGACCGGGCTTTCCCAAACCGTCTTAACCATATCATGGAACCCCTCTCGATGTAGCCAGCCAAGTTCAAATTTGAACGGCCGTTTACAAATGGGTCGGGGATTCCTAGTAGTTAGGAGGATAGGAGCATGGTCAGACAATTTTTCAATACGTTCTAGTGCACGGACTGACACCATAGGGTATTTCTCTTCCCATTTGGTATCCATAAGAACTAGCTAAAACAATCATAGTGTCTATGCGGACGCCAAGTAAAATGCCCCCAGACCTACCACGAGGCGGGCGAGAAAACCACTGAAAGTTAATCCCGCCTGACAAGCGGTCGAGAAAACTCTGTGAGAAATTCCGCCTACCCGTCTTCGATATAGCAATAAAATCTAAATCATAATCTCTACAGCCATCGGCAATGTGAGAATGCTTATCCAAGTCACCAAGATCTCTGCTATTCCGAAACATGCCATTCATTGAGAAACTATTTTCGATTTAGTATTCTTGCCATATCTACGAGGTTTCTTTCTAGCCGACGATCGAGAACCACGTGCAGAAGCTTTTAGATCATAAACTGAACTAAGCTCCGAGTGTTCTAAATCGACTTCTGTAATATTACCAATGATAGCCGAGAGAAGCTGACCATCTAGGATGTCATCCTCTTCATCATCGTCTACCATGGTAGTTTCAAGCCCGGTGGAGTCATTCGGAACAACAGTTAAACGGTCAAGCTCCGCATGTCTCAACACATTAGCCGAAACCGAAATCTCATCCGACCGACTACCCAACGAAACAACTAGACTACTCAAATTCGAAGAAATACAAGAATCTGAAAAAGAAGTAAAAGACTTGGATGATTGTTTAGTACCAGCCATGTCGAGGTTCTTCTCTGCCTTGCGCCGCATGGTTCTCTGCATGACGTCCTCATACGTAGCCCCCGCCCCATCCTCCGCAAGTGCATACCTCCCACTCCGCCTCACCGTCGGCTGAACAACGGGAGGAGGGACAGTGGGAGGAGGCTGCTGCAAAGTGGGGACCGGCGATGGAGAAGTCGAACGCGGTGAAGAACCTGTCGAAGTAGGAGAAGAGGCCGGCGATACAGGGGTAGAAGGCGGTGTAGCCCCCCGTACCGAACCAGACGGTGAAGCCCCCGCGGGCGAAGACGGCGTCGGCGAAGGAGCGTCCGCGGCCCCATGGAGGGCTAGCCAGCTCCCAAGCCCAGCATGCCCCTCCGACCGTGGGGGCGGTACCGCTGGCCCAAAGAGCCCGTCCACATGTGTAGGCGAGACCATCGGGGTCCGCTGCCCCTCCTCAAAGACTGCGCCAGGCTGGCGTGGCTGCGCGTCGGCCGTGTGCACCTCCTCCAGCACCGCGGCACTCCGGCGTTGCTGTGCACCAGCAGGCGCGTGCACCTCCTCCAAGAACGCGCTGCACGGCTGCGCGTCGTCGGTCGTGGACGCCCTCGACGAAGTCTGCGGCAGCGTCATCGTGGCCGGCTGCTGCAGGTGCAAAGGCGCCATGGCCGGCTGCTCCGTGGCTGGCTGCTGCACAAGCGAGGGCGCCGTGGCCAGCTGCTCCGTGGCCGCCAGCTGCACGAGCGAGGGCCTCGTGGCCGGCTGCTCTAGCTGCGTGGTCGGCGACGATACCACCGGCTGCGACGCGTCTCGTCCATGCACCAAGTCCGTCTCTGTCGAAGTAGAAGACGAAGTCGGTGCCCCCTGCCGCGTGCTCGGTGAAGCGGACCGTGAAATAGGCGAGGAAGCTGGACGAGTGCGGCTCAGCATGAAAGTCCGAACTCTAGACGGAGAGGAAGCCCGAGAAGACGTCGGAGGCGAAGCGACCAGGTGAGGGTACTCCGCCCTAGCACGAGCCACGATCTCTCGCCCTCTGTCTGTCATCGGTGAGTGGTTGAAAGGAGTCAAAGCCACCTGCGCAGACGGCACCGCTGAAGTACCAGAAGTATGCGTCGGAGGATGTCCATCAACATCCATATTAGCTGCCTCCGGCGCAGCGTCCGCTGTAGCATCATCAAACCTCTCCTCCTCAAAGCCGCGAGCACCATCATCATCACCTCCGTCCTTCCAGAAAAAAGGACGGGACCGAGGGTCTGGCTTAAACCCAACTGCCTCTCGACGGAAACGAAACATGTATCCACTAAGCTGTGCAACCACCTCCATGCAACCATTATCTTTCTCCAGAGCTTTAGGGTCACGCATAGCCACAAGAATATGAATAATCCCCTGGCTCCGAAGGGAAAACAAATCAACATCAAGAGTGGTACCAATAAGAGAACCCACAACCCAGAGACCTAAGAAATGTCAGACAGAGTCAGGTACGCCGTCGACGTGCACCCAAACCGGCTCCATAACAAACTCCGGAATAACATCCTGATGCACCCAAGAAGAAACTAGAGCATGTGCAATAATCTTGGGCACACTCATCTGCATACCATCTATTCTGGACAAATCTTCAGCTGTAGGAATACCAATAAGAAATGCATTAACACCATGAGGCACCGCCTCCCACTTCCATGTAGGATTCCCGAGACACATGCCGGCCATAAGACTATGAATATCTGCTGCTGTGACAGCCCACTCCCCTGACACCTGCACCAAAGCTGTAGGTGCTCCAGAAGTAATCGGCTGAGGCTTAAAAACTGAGTTCGGTAGCTGAAGATCAAGCGTGACATCATTACCACAACTGACAAAAAAACTCGTAGGTCTCGGCAACTTCAGAATTGGATACCGAATGGCCGGGTGTGCCCCAGAATCACAAACCAAACAATAATGAATAACCTTACAGTCCTTTGTTGCATGAGTATTTACGGCGCATTTCCAACAACGTCCCACCTTCTTTTGCTTCACCACTGGTGCATCAGGAACATGGACAACTGTAGGCGCCTGCATGGGAATCAGAGATGCATAATATGAGCAGAGCATTTTTCTGAAATAGAACATCAAGCTTGCTTGGAATTCGATGCTCACATGAGTAGGGAAGCTGGGTGTTGAATGATGAAACATACACAACATGGCCTATATTTATTTTCTAAATTTCATAGCTCCCCCAAAAAACAGATACAAACTGGCAGAGAAACATACGCCGCCCAACAGGACAATTGTTCACTCAACCATTCACTAACTATTTATTTCAAACATTATTGTAGTTACATCATAAGTAGTACATGCACAGTAGTAACTTATCAGAGAGCGGTTGGGGGTTATCACAATAAGTTTTGATGGCCTAATACTCCAATATGACAATGTGACAATGTGATTTGAAGTGTATACAAACTTACTGGGATATTCTTGGGACTGTATATGTGCACACTAGACACAACAGTGTGACAATTGTGTAAAGAATGTACAGAACAGTCTGATAACAAAATAGAATTTGAAGCAGATGCAAGATATGTAAATACAAGGATCGTGATACGGGTGCAGAACAAGCACTAGGAGAACCAGAGGTGTAGAAATAAAAAGGCAAAAACCACATTCTAAGTATGTTTACGGACTAATCAACCAAAAATGGATACAATCAAATGAAACGTCAATTATGCACTGGCCGAAATTCATAACAAAGTTTGCAATGGAGTTAAGCTGCCAGTTGTTCTAACTGGATTAACAACAGCTATCGGTAGCTACTAAAGGTTGCTAGAAGTGGAACCAAGAAATTATGTAATCATGAAAAGGTTCACAAATTGAATGTATCATAATGTCCTACCGATAAAAATCACACTGGAGTATTTAGAAGAAGAAACTAAATATCAGATAGAAGATAGGTAAATGCATATACCTTTCGCCTGTTGTTGAAACTCGCTAAAGCCAGTTCTGATAAATAACTTTACATAACTTGAAAATTAAATATCAAGAACTTGAAAACTTTAGGTATTTTTACTGGCTTAAATGGGGAAATTCTTAAGCAACAGAGTTCTAATTTTTTAACAGGCAACTAATGTTATGTACATCTCACTAGATACACCCAGATCTAACTGGAGTAAAAAAAAGGCATAGAGGCAATCAGCAGCCACGATCAACGATCAATCGATGGAACAGGTAAAGCATGTCTAAATGAACTTTTATACCCTCCGCTCAACCTTGATAAACTAGACTACTCCTTCAATTGAAAGAAAAGGTGGGGAAACATAGCAAATCAAATCAGCAAGAAGAGGGAGACCTGGAAGCCCGCCAAGTTCTTTTGCGGCGTCTTCTCCTCCTCCTTCAATGCCGTCTTCGGAATCTCCTCCTCCTTCTCCGCCTTCTTCGGCATATGCTCCTCCTTCCACGCCACTCCTGGCATCTCCTCCTCTGTCCCCGTCGCCCGCGGCATCTCTTCCTCCTTCAATGCCGCTCCCGGCATCTCCTGATCCTCCTCCATCCACAGGTGACGAGGGGGACAGCGCCGGCTGGTCGAGGTGTCTTCGGGGACGATGGGGAGGAGCAGGATGGTGAGGGAAGGCGATTACGGCGAGCGGAGCCGCCGACTGCGCAGGTGGGAATGAACGAGGAGGTCAAGTACAGTTGGGGATCAACATGTCTGTGTGCGGGCCAGCCAACGGGCCTTGAAGGAGATGCAGGACATGCTCGCAAAGCCCGCTAATTGTTCGCAGGTGGTTCGCGAGGCCACGAAACGTTTTTTCGTGGCGCGGCTTAGCGGGCATGCGGAAGCCTGCGGCCACCCTCATCCTGAAGGTGGTGGATTTGCGGCGAGGCATGCTAGCTACATGGCGGTGATGACCACGGCGGAGGTCACACTTAAATAGTTACATTTTTTTCACTTCTTCAATAGCAACAAAATTATTTATGCTAAATAAAAGTTTATTTCTGACTAATTTATACTAAACATTTTTACCTTTCAATAGCTCTTCATATCACTAAATATTAACTAGGTTTAGCGCATACTACCATACAATCTCGATGTTGTTTTCTTGTATTTGAAAGCCTACTATTACACATCTTTCTTTGTGGTATTAATTATGTAATAAAGTACATCGTCAGCTAATCTAACATTCCATGTCCATTCCCTTGCTAAAAAAAGACCTACTCAGTGGAGGATATTATCTTAGATATTTTTATTTAAATTTTTATTTAGATTTTGTTTAAATCTAAGGAAAGGTACGATGTAACAACAAGATCAGAATCATATATTAGTTCTTTTTTCCACGACGCAGATGTACTAATGTGTTTATATCATATTCATATCTATAACTATAGTATCTTTTAAAAAATCTTAGAGGTTCCTAGAACTCGTGAGACTAATAAATATCCAAACACATGTTTGCAAAGTAGGATTGTTAGCTTTTTACAACATTTGAAAAAAAAACTTAAGTGTGTTGTGGCGCTGACCCCCAACAGCCTCTTTCTCCTAACCCAACTGACATTGTGTTCATGTAGCACTTTTTGGTGTGGTTCATGTTCGGGATATGGCCTCGGAGCCATCATGTGCATTTCTCCTAAACAAAGCATGGCACTCACATGATATGCCCTAGCTCGCCCTTGAATGTTACTACAAGGCTTTAGCTTTCTAAAAAAGGCTTATATTTTAGAACGGAGATAATATCTTTGAATTGTGGAGCTTTGAATTGTATGATGATATTGTAATTTTCCTAGTTGTGGAGGATGTGGGCGTGCACATCCAATATGTCTATTGAGCAGTACTATTGATATTAATTTAGGTGATTAATAATCAATCAACCGACAATAAAGAAAAATAAGAGTTATTGATTGTAACCATTCTATTAATCAAACGGTAGTAACGGCCCACTTCATCATAATATCTTGTCAATGTCATGTTTTGTTTATCGAGTACCTCCGTTAGGGATTATAAGGTTGGCGTGGATTTCTAGGTTGTCAATATGACAAACATAATATGAATTTTGCAATACAAAAATTATGTCACTAGAATATAGAATATCTAAACTTTCTAATGATATATATTTTGTAATATATATCTTTTATTATGTTAGTTAAATTTTCGATCTAAATATACGTGGAGACCTTATAATTCCTAAGAGAGGAAGTAACATGCTTTTTTTTTTGCAAAATAGGGAGCTTCATTGATCAAATAGTGGGATTACAACCCTTCGCAAGGATGTCTACTAAGAAAGGTGGTGTAAAATTAATCCACACACACCTTCTACCAGAACTGGCCTTTTTAGCGCAGTTATGGGCAGCTTCATTAGCAAGCCTCCACCAAACATTAATTTAAGACTAGAAAAGAACCACCAAGCTCCTTCACGCGAATCAAAAAATAGTGCTACACTTTCTTTCACGCGCATTATTTCATATTTTTATGTCCTCTTTCAACGGTGAAGGGGCCACCGGTGAAAACCGCGCCTTGATATCGTTCTTGGCGGATGATGGCGGCGGTTGTTGGCGTCATTCCCTTGCGAAGGCATCATTTTGTTGGCCTCTACGCTGGCTGTTGCTGAGTTGGGGACTAGCGGCTGTCGGTGAAAATCGTGCCATGATTGGCGGGTGATGGTGGCGTTAAGCGTCGCTTCTTTTTTAAAGGCATCGTCGTCGCAGTCTGCGGCTACTCACTTGTGCTGCTCCGGGGGAAACCCTAGATCCGGGTCTCTCGAATCGGATGATGATGGCGCTTCCTGTGTCGTTCTACCTCTTGGGGCATCATTTTTGGAGCAGCGGCTGGATGGAGGTGGATCTTTGGTGGAGTGGTGTTTTTCTACCACGTTGATGATTCTCGGCGGCGTGGAGCTGCAGGGTATCGAAGACGGGCGCGGACCTCAGGACACGTGCAGGATGGTGGAGCTGTCTGGCGTCATGGTGACATCGACGGCATGTCTGGCAAGGTCAATGCGGTGATCCCTCTTAAAGATGGATGAGAGGAAGATGGCGGTAGCGATTTCTGTGGCGTGTGTGTTGGCGTGTGCTGAGAGTCTGCTTGACTAGATGTGCTTCTCACCTGCTATTGGGTGGTTTCGGAAGGCATTTGGTTGTTTGGATGATGTGAGTTGGTGTATTGTCATCCCCTTCATCCCTCTGTAGGTTTAGCGAGGTGGCTTCGAGTTTGATCTTTTGTATTTCTCTTGTAAGATGTTGCAAATAATCTAATAAAATAGCCGCGTGCATCCCTTGGATGCAGAAGATGGAGCGATTTTTCCCCCATTTCGAAAAAAACTATCACTTAGTATGGCTCAAAACATCTCCTGGCTAGAAGTTAAGCTTTGTAATTTTTTAGCAACTATTCAAGACAAAATATTAATATATGCATATTAAATGTAAATGATATGATAGTACATTACATTGTTGTATTAAATATGTCATTTTTTGCAAATAATAATATAATTTTACGTAAAAAAGTTAAACTTGGCAAAGTCTGACTATGACCAACCCTTAGACTAGTCATAATGGAGAGTAAAATAGAGTAGTAATATGCACATGTTACTAATCTATGTTACTACTTTCATAGTGGTGAGTAACAAATACATTATATGGTATCATGTAAATTCATATTTATTATGTTGTAGACTCATCTTGTCTTGGGATGTGTGATGTTATGGTAACATAGCTAGTTAACACATCACTCTCTTTCTTCATTTATTATCATGGCATGTCACCAAATATGTGTTTGGTTTTGTGATGTTACTTCCACTATGAGGTAGTCTTATATATGCAATAATGCCAAATAGGGGTACACTAGAAGCAGAACTGCCTTTTCTAAAATTAATATTCTCATTTAGTTTGGATAAGGTACAATCTATAGATTAGTTGTGCTCAACAATTTCCTCATGCTTTACTTGGCTGCCAATTCTGCGAAGTACCGAGTAGATATCATGAACCTTTTTATATGTCAAAACACTTGACGTATACAAAGGTCCATGGTATCTATTAGAGCATAGAAGGAGAAAACTGAATACATGCGTAAATAAACAAAATAAGTAGAGATCTTGCATACTTCCAAGCTATCATGCAAACATGGATAAAATACGAGTTACTTTTTTTTATTCTAGTTTGTATTGAGTTGTTACGACTTACTAGGCGAGTTATTATTATTTCCTTCTTCTACGGGAAGTTAGGAAATTCAGGCCGTGTTCGATTTCTTACGGATTCAAGTGAATTGACTAGAATTGGCAGGGATTAAACCACATCTAAATCAAAATCCCTCTGGCTCTCCTCTAATCCGCTCCAATCCACTCTTTTTTTTTGGATTAACCGAACAGAGGCCCAATGGGCTAGCCGGCCGGGCTCACGGTCCGATAATGGGCCGCGCTGCCCAAAGCGGTGAAGCAGTCAGCTAGTAGGGTCAGTACACCATTTCCGGTGATAGCTCGGCTGGAGTATATAGCCGAGATGAGAGCATGATTGAACAAATGAACAGCATGGAACCTATGATCGGGGAGCCGTATACGGTTTGGTTAAACTACCGAAATGAGTAATTCATGTGACCTCATAAGCTTCTACCTGAAGAGTGCATTCTGCGGTAGCTTCCACTCGTGGCACGAGTCATTCGATCATCTCAACAGAACATCAACGAATTTACTTTGGATTATGACTACCGATTTTCCATCGGACACATCAGGAGCAAGTTAAGATGGACGCAACAGAACATGGACGCAGCCGTGGAGCCTCACGCCATATGAGGTAGCTACTACTAGTCTACTACCTCCGGTTGGTACCAATAATCATACATTTGTCAATATGCATGCGGCATGCCACTGAACTGCTTCGCGTCGATTAAAAACGACAGGAGGGAGTACCTACCAAAGCGCGGGCACTTTGGTTAAGCAGAGTGCAGCCCCCGACAGAAGGGAGGCTCGTGATTAAGGACGGCAGGGACATGAAGATTGAATGCCGGAGTAGGACTGAAGAGAAAGCAGCCGGGTGCAGACTTGCAGCTGGATCGAGCCCACGACGGTGACGGGCACGACGACGATACCTGCCGTCGTACTAGCATCAGCAGTCTCGGCGCGGCGAGAGTGCGAGTGCGACGACGGTGGCCGACGCATGAAACTCGCCGCTCGATCCTCATACGTCAGCGAGGCTCTCCAAGGGATAAGACCTCATCGTCAGTCACAGTTACCTTGTAGTAAACTAGTAATACTACAGCACAAAAATTGCAGAATGGCCGAGTTTATATGCGAATGTGTTTATTTCCGTAGAGAACTGAAGAACAATGTCCCCGCATTCGAAAAAAAGAGATAAGGACATCTCCACCAGGACCGGATCCGTTTACGTCCCCGCGGTAAAATAAAAAGTGTCTGCACCCCAATCCAGCCGCCCGACGCAAAATATCAAACCTATCCGCTAGGATGCAAACACGACCCAAATTTTAAGTCAAAATGCGTTAACGTGGACGCTGCACAAATGTCCATACGCATCCTCCTCTGTGTTCAACATGGTCCGCCCGCCAGTGGCACAAAAGCCACTTCTACTCCCGCCACTTCCAAAAAATCATATTTGGGCGGAGGCAAAAAAAAACTACCTAGCCGTGGACGCCCTCACCACCTTGCAAGATGAGGAACCGACCGTCGAAGAGACCGCCCTCACCGCGGCTGCTGTCGATGAGACCGCCCCAATGACGGGTTCAAAGCGCGCCGCCTCCGCCGACAATGATAAGGAGGCGAAGGTGCCGAAAAAGCCACTGTCGCGGAAGGAGAAGTCTTCCCAAGCCGTGAAGCGGTAGGGCCGCTGCGCCAATTTGAAGGAGAAGCAAAGGCACGAGGCGGTCGATGCCATCAGGGTGGCCGCCTCCACGCTTCTCTATCAGATGCAGGCGACCGCCAATGTGCATGTGAGGCTACCGCCTGCCACCATGGCTGAGGCCATGCTCTTCATCAAGCAAGAGAGGATTGTTGCCGTGCTATTCCGGCTCCGCAAGTCTCGTCGGTAAGCTCCGTAAGTTTCCAAGCACGCCCTTCGATTTTGCCACCCGCAACACTTTCCGCCGGTATGCAGGTCCACTCGCCGTCCCGTTTCGCCGCCTCTGCCTCATCGCATCCCGTGGCCGCCGTCAAGCTTGACTTGAACCGCACGCCCGACATGGATTCCAATCCAGCTCCCTTACGCGAGACATGAGCGATACCATCGGAGAAGGAGGCCTCGGCTGCCATCTATATCATCCTCACCAAAGAGGCCATAGAGGTGCAAAGGGTTGACGCTGAGGCCAAATGTCGGGCGGAGGACACCATGATCATGCTCGCCGACTTGAGCAACATGGATGACGACCAACACACATGGTTTGAGAAGAAGCGGGTCGAGTTGTGCCAACGAGACGTCTGGTCGCACGTGCCTATATCGTCGACACTATGGCCTTCTTCTACCCGTCCTACTCTAGCCCTCTTGTGCCCCTTTTGGTTAATTTCGTAGTGTACTATGCCCACTGTGTAATGAACTACATTAGACATAATTCGTGGCATTGATGCCGCGGTTTGAATGGCCTAAATATTGCTTGAATTGTGATCAATTTGGCTAGGAAAGGTGGCCATGGGCCAGACGAAACTCGTCGGGCCGCTGGGGACGTCTCTAGACGCAAACGGACATTCGTGACCCGAGGAGATATTTTGCATCTGCGACCCGACGCAAACGGCCGCACATGGTCATTTCCGCGTCCGTTTTGGGTCGAGCCACTGGAGATGCCCTAAGTAGAAGGAGCTTTCCACTGTTAAGAGGTGCAATTTCAGGCGTGTTTAAATAGGTAGTATCACCTCTGTAAAAAAAGATATCACATATTTATCTAAATATAACTTAGTATGTAGATATATCTTCATTTAGATAAATCTTTGACACCTTTTTATGAACCGATGGAGTGGCATTGGTAACAAGAAGATTGATCACATGTGCAGACGAGAAAGAAGACACGATGACGCAGAGAGCACCATCACGCCTTTCACCTCCATCGACAAGATGCAAATCACCACCGCATCCTTTATTCTTTAGAAGATGCACGCACCTCACCACATCGTCTCTGAGCCTGAAGTGTGACAGTCTCATGGAGTCATGGTCATGGTTGATCCACTAGGATCGGATCACTCGATTAGTTGAGTTAATCTGCCTAGGGGGTCGAGGTCAGAATGGGCGATGCTGTCGTGGTCCAGCACCGAACAACAGCTGCCACCAACCCCGATTAAAATTACGCGAGCGACCACAGCAAGAAAGGGTGAAAGAAGCGGGAGAAGGAAAGAGGCGCCGGCCAACAACCTTGATCACCCTCATCCGTCCAGACAGTTACTGGGGCCGCAGGAACCTGAATTATTGATTCATCTTTTCCTTACCCTTTCGGGATTGGCTGATGGGCGCGAGCTAGCTTCCGCTACAGTGGTGCTGGTGCTAGCCGTGTCTAGTCGGAAGCAAAGGGCCGGCCATACTGTTGTGGCTTGCGAGCTTGAAATTGGATGCTTTCTGAGTTTCTGTCACGTGCCAGCAGTTTCCTTCCATCAGTGCTCTATTCACCGATGCGCGATGGGTGCCCTTCGCAGGACGGAATGGATAATCTGTTAAACCTTGTAGTTCTATGTACAAATACTGGTATAGAGTAGTACTCTACCTAGTATTTGTACCCTCATGTACTGCCACGTGTAGGGCTTTTCTACACCTATATAACACGCAATCCAACCTAGGAAGAGGGTACGGTTCAACCCTAAAACAATTGACATGGTATCAGAGCTGCCTTCTCCTACCCTGGACGTCTAGCGCGCAGCCGCCCCCGCCGCCGTCAATCGGCCGGTGAAGGATCTTCTCCCCGTGCAAAACCAAAACACAAAACAACCAAACTCCTCTCCGGCCGCCTCACGCCGTCGGAGATCAAATCAAAACCAAAGCCAAAACCAATCTACACCAAACAAACCAAGACACCAAAACCCGAAAACCCTAGATCAAGACCCAAGAACCTAGATCAAATCTGCCCAGCCGCCGCTTCTCGACGTCGTGGGATCCACAACACCAGATCAACACGTGATGGCCTCTTCCTCGTCTGCATCAGCTACTGCCAATCTTACGGCCGCTCTTGGTGCGCCCCCGACGGAGAAGCTAACCAGGCAGAACCATCTGTTCTGGAAAGCGCAAGTTCTTCCGGCCCTTCGTGGCGCCCAGGTGATGGAGCTGCTTGATGGATCTGATGAAGCTCCGCCAAAAACCCTCGAAGTGGAAGACACCAACAACAAGAAAACTACTGTTCCCAACTCTGCATATGGCGTCTGGCTTGCCCGTGATCAGGCTGTGCTGAGCTTCCTTGTCAAGGGGCTTGATCAAGACCTTCTCTCTCAGGTAATCGGCCTCGAGCATGCACATCAAGTCTGGTCTACCATTGAAGGTCTGTTTATCTCGCAATCCCGCTCCCGTGTGAACATGCTAAGAGGGGCACTGGCAAACACAAAGAAGAATGATCTGACAGTGGCACAGTTCATCTCTAAGATGCGTGGGTTTGCTTCTGAATTGGCAGCCGCGGGCAAGACAGTGGACGATGACGAGCTGAAAGGATACATCCTAGGAGGACTTCAGGGACCATATACTCTGTTTGTTGCATCTATGAATGCTGTCCCAAATACTACTCTTACAGACATGTGCTCGCAACTCCAAGCCTTTGATGATAGGGAAGGGATACTAGCTGAAGCGTCTCAGGTTGCTCCAGTTTTCCAGAGTTCTGCAAACATAGCACAGAGGCCTCGTTCTGATGATTTTCGCCGTGATGGAGGCGGGTACCGCGATGAGGGAGGCTACCGCGATGGAGGTGGCTACCGTGGTCGACGTGACGATTACCGTCGTGACGACCGTCGCGATGACCGTGGACAATACCGTGATCGCCGTGACGATCGTGGGTATAGACGTGATGACCGTGGAGGTGGCCAGTACAGGCGTGATGATGGACAACGCCGTGATGGTGGAGGTGGCCGTGGTCGTGATGATCGTGGTGCACCGAAGGGAGGCCGTGGCCGAGGAAGAACTCCTACACGCTTTGTTGACACAACCTGCCAAATCTGCACTAAGTATGGTCATCCAGCAAATGAGTGTTGGTGGCGCTATTCTGATCGTGATGATGAGGATGACCTTTGCAATGAAAAAGGAGCCTATGGAGTTGATACAAACTGGTACATGGATACTGGTGCTACTGACCACATCACTGGGCAGCTGAACAAGCTCCACACTCAGGACAACTACAAGGGTCATGATCAAGTCCACAATGCTAGTGGCACAGGTATGACAATACAGCATATTGGTCATTCAACATTGCATACTCCTCATAGTTCACTTCAATTGCGCAATATCTTACATGTTCCTAGTGCCACCAAAAATCTCTTATCCGCACATAAAATTGCTCTTGATAACAATGCTTTTGTTGAAATTCATCCTTTTTTCTTTTTGATCAAGGATCAGGCCACCAAGACAATTCTGTTTAAAGGTCCGTGTCATGGCGGCCTATACCCACTTGTGCCCATTGCCGCCGGCCCCAGCAAGCATGCCTTCATCACCATCAAGCCATCTTCCTCCACCTGGCATCGCCGGTTAGGACATCCATCTTCATTCATCGTCCAACAAGTGCTTAGGAAGAACAATTTATCGTATTCTCCAGAAATAAATCCATATGTGTGTGATCCTTGTCAACAAGCAAAAAGTCATCAGTTGCCCTATCCCACCTCTACTAGTGTGTCCACTGTTCCTTTGGAACAAGTTTTTTCTGATGTGTGGGGTCCTGCCCCAGCCTTTGTTGGCAAACATACATATTATGTAAGCTTTATTGATGATTATAGCAAATTCATGTGGATCTATTTAATCAAGAAGAAAAGTGATGTCTTTCAAGTTTTTCTTAATTTCCAGCAACTTGTTGAGAGAAAGTTTAGTTGTAAAATTATCACCATGCAAACTGATTGGGGTGGTGAGTATGAAAAACTCCATGGTTTCTTTCAGAAAATTGGTATCACACACCATGTATCTTGTCCACATGTGACGAGGGATCAACTCGCCAATGCCTACGGATTGTAGACTAGGGTTTCGGGAGAGAACGACGATGGAGATTCCGGGGACGAGATTAGGCACACGACGTACCCAGCTTCGGGTCCCCTCGGTGGAGGATCCCTACGTGCTGCTAGCAATTTATATGATCATATGTTTACAGGGTGCCGCCATGGCGGCTATGTTGTCTATCTGTCTATCTGTTGGCCTCCTTATTTTGGGTGCCCTGGCTAGCTTTATATATGCAACCAGCCTAGGGTTTTACAAGAGTCCTAGTCGACTACTTCTTCGGGTTGCCTTGTTGGGCCTTTTCCATATTAGGTCTTCTCCATATTGGGCCGAGCCAGGTATACTAATAATGGGTACCCGAAGGGTATGCCCATGTCCCCCGAGTTTATAGGGAAGTCGAAGACTTTCGTAGAAACTCCAAGCATAATCATCTCCGAAGTCGAAGAAATACAAGGCGAGGTCCATGTCGTAGATCATGTGTAGCGTAGATGATGTCGACGATTCTTGAAATTATCGGGTGCGCGGCAGCCTCGATGGGAGTAGCCCCGAGTCTATGGGCAAGTGCTTGCACTTGGGCATAGACTCAAGTTGTACTACTCGATAAAGAACTTAACTATATTTCTGGAAGACTTGATGAAATCCATGGGCTCCCGATGGGAGTAGGCTCTACTCGAATTGTAGAATCGAGTTGAGTCTACAAACCTGAATTGCCGTAGATGCTGTCGAAGTTATCTTTCTATCGGGTGCGCGACCAGCGCTCCCGATGAGTAGCCCCCGAGGCTACAACCAAGTGTTTGCACTTGGGTGTAGGCTCAACTTGACACCACAATTTTTCCTCTTTCTTGTATCTTATCGGGAGGGTGAACAATACTCTCGATAAGAGTAGCCTCGAGCCTATGGGCAGGTGCTTGCACCTAGGCATAGGCTCAAGTTGTACTACTCGATAAAGAACTTAACTATATTTCGGGCGCACCCCTCTTTTATCGACTCCAGGCCGTTGCTATTTTTATTTGACATCCATATCTATATTGTACAGGATAATGGTAATTGGGGCTAGTTCATCTGACGGATCAGGTACTAGTTAACTGCTCTAGTGGCAATCGCAAAAACCTACTTCAAGATCACGTCCCTGGACATGATCCCGGGATACTGGTGTTAACTCGACAGTGCCGCTTAAGGTCTTACCATTCTATCGAGTCCCGTCATGTTTTATCGGGTACCTAACGCGTCCGTTAGATTTTTCTTCGTATCTGTTGATACGAAAAAGTAGCAAACCGACGTCGAGACGGTGCCACCGCTCGAACGGATCGGGGTCTTACCTTCGCAGAGTTTTGCGGCATTCAGAGATTATTCGCGACTTTTAGCGCTCTGAGAATATATTGTCGAGTGCCTTGTTCGGCTGATGCAATGACCCATTTTACGGGCTCTTCTATATTTTTCTCGGGCGTGATGAGGCAGCCGAATATATTGCGTTCTTCTATATTGTCGTCAGGCATATCACCGATGTTCTTGATCGGAACAAATGACGAGTCAATGGACCCAAAGATTTGTCCACTGTTTTTTTTTTTTGGGTTCCTCCTTGATGAAAATTTCATCGAGTTCCTCCTTCAGGAAAATTTCTTCGGGTCCTCTTTGAGGACAATTCTTGGTCCTCCCGAGGACAATTCTTCGGTCCTCTTTGAAGACAATTCTTCGGGTCCTCCCGGACAATTCGGGTCCTCCCGAGGACAATTATTCGGGACCTCCTTGAGGATAATTCTTCGGGTTCCTCCTTCAGGAAAAATTTCGTCGAGTCCAGTCCTCTCTTGAAGAAAATTTCTTCGGGTTATCCTTGAATAAGATTTCTCTTTTGAAGACAATTTCATCAGGTTCTCTCAAGATTTAGTCGGGTACTCTCTTGAGGAAAATTTCGTAGGTGTAGTTCTTCTTTTTTCAACCTGAGATGTACAGTGAAGCAGTATTGCGCAGCCCCCGAGTGTCGGGTGCGGCGAAAGTAAATGATAATCAACTTTGTGTAAAATAAAGGAACACTTAGCTTTATTGGGCACGACGGAATTGATGCGCGATGAAGTCCTCGAGTACAGAGAAGAAGTCTAGCCAAAGTAGAAACCACCAAATAGCGAAAATAGATGCCGCCAAATTGTTGATGGATAAATAGCCGAGCCCCCGAGCGCTGCTGGGGTGATGTCATGATTGTTGCTTAGACGCCGTGTTGCAATTGTGATCCGAGGCGAAGTTGTTGTCGACCCCCGAGTATTATCCATGTCGCCAAAAAAAGGCCATTAAGGATGAAATACTGAAGATGAAATCCGAGATGAAGTACTTGAGATGAATCCATTTAAAGATTACACCATCATATATTGAAGATGAATCCGCCGATATCATAGAGGATGAATCCATTGACCCGAAGAATCCAGTAATAACCATAAAAGATGAATCCGTTGATATCATAGAGGATGAATCCATTGACCCGAAGAATCCAGTAATAACCATAAAAGATGAATCCGTTGATATCATAGAGGATGAATCCATTGACCCAAAGAATCCAGTAATAACCATAAAAGATGAATCCGTTGATATCATAGAGGATGAATCCATTGAGCCGAGAAAATAGTTCTAGTAATAACCATAGAAGATGAATCCATTGACCCGAAACGCGTCGGGTCATATTGTATAAGTGAAACAATAATAACCCAAAGAAAATCAATCCATAATCCGAAGAAAATAAATCGAGCCGGAGAAGATAAAGCCACTAAGTCGAAGAAAATTAATCCCTGAGCCGAAGAGAATAATTCCACTGAACCGGAGAAAATAATTCCTCTGAACCGGAGAAGATATATCCAGAGCCGAAGAAAATAAATCCACCAAGTAACCGAGTATATTTGTGGTAACGAAGTAATGGCACAACCCCCAGTGTTGGGTGAATTTGCTCTAATATTGCAATGCCATAGCCCCCAGGTATTCAGGTATGACGAAAGTAAATAAATAATTGAATCTTGGAGGAAGAGGAAAACTTAGCTTTTTATTGGGTGCGGCGAAGCCGATGTAGACGTAAGTCGTGCCTCGGACGCAGTCTGTAGTCACATGGCACCTGGCCGGAAGTAGTAGATGTGGCCGATATAGTCGATGAAGAGGACGCGACCGATGAAGTGGAGATATGCCGCGTTTTAGCCGAAAGTTGTTGACATGGCAGAGTAGTCGATCCAGCAGAGTATTAAGGTGTTTAGCCGAAAGTTATCGACATTGCAGGCGTAGCCGATATTGCGGAGCCGTGCGGTGTTTAGCCTGAAGCAGTCGACCCGACGGAACGCAATCGATGAAGTGGATCTACGGTTGGTGAACCCCCGAGCGTGGTGATTGCGCGGCGGCGAAGTAGTCGGATCTTATTCCGATCCGCAGCTGTGTTGTATTAAAGCGAAAAAAATTATGCGCGCAAGTAATAGCACTAGCCGAAAAAATATTTACCAAATAAATTTACAAAAAGTAATTAATTGAAAATATAGCACCTGATATTTTTGTGTCGGACGGCAAATTCACGGTAACATGTGCTGACGGATGTGCATAATGACAAGTCCATGCCGGGTCGTCCGCACGGTTGAAGAGATCCATGGCACGGTTGAAAAGATTCATGCAAGATTGAAGTATCCTTGGCAAAAATTTCGGCGTTGGACGAAGTCATGGCCGTGAAGTCTCACATATCTCCTCCAATGATACGTACATGTCCTTGCAAAGGATTAGATCGATCCAACAAACAATTGATTCAACAAATAAGAGAAGAGAGAAAGATATTAGATCAGATAGAAAAAATAAATCACAAGCCGTAGCTTCATAGACGTAGCCTCATGGACATGCGTATGCATGTTTTGCTGCTTTTTTTTCAGATTGTATCATCGGGACTTGATCCTGCAGGTGATGTAGCCTGATCTCAATTCCGTACGGCACTATCCATATCGTCCTGGATCCATGTATGCGTAGACGGGCTGATCGGAATGATCGACCATGACGGAAACATCGCTAGATTTTTTCTCGCTGATGATGAAGCCGAGCGGATGAAGCCTGGCGTGAAGAGGCGGATGAACTTGGAAGATCTGATCGTAGTTTGTTTGAAGTCGAAGGATCTCGCCCGGATGACAAAATCCAATCGCCGCATATCCCCACGGACGGCGCCAATTGACGAGGGATCAACTCGCCAATGCCTACGGATTGTAGACTAGGGTTTCGGGAGAGAACGACGATGGAGATTCCGGGGACGAGATTAGGCACACGACGTACCCAGCTTCGGGTCCCCTCGGTGGAGGATCCCTACGTGCTGCTAGCAATTCAGTATATGATCATATGTTTACAGGGTGCCGCCATAGGCGGAGCTATGTTGTCTATATTCTGTCTATCTGTTGGCCTCCTTATTTCGGGTGCCCTGGCTAGCTTTATATATGCAACCAGCCTAGGGTTTTACAAGAGTCCTAGTCGACTACTTCTTCGGGTTGCCTTGTTGGGCCTTTTCCATATTAGGTCTTCTCCATATTGGGCCGAGCCAGGTATACTAATAATGGGTACCCGAAGGGTATGCCCATGTCAACATGCTCATCAACAAAATGGCTCCGCTGAAAGAAAACATAGACACATTGTTGAAGTTGGTCTTGCACTTCTTGCCAATGCTCATATGCCACTTAAGTGCTGGGATGAAGCTTTTCTTACTGCTACTTTTATCATAAATCTTCTACCCACTAAAGTTCTCAATCTAGAGTCCCCGGTGGAGAAACTCCTCAAAACCAAACCGAATTATGATGCTCTTCGCACTTTTGGTTGTGCTTGTTGGCCTAACCTTCGACCATATAATCAACGCAAACTCTCCTTTCGTTCAAAACGGTGTGTTTTTCTTGGGTATAGTCCCATTCACAAGGGAGTCAAGTGTCTAGATGTTTCCACTGGCCGCATCTATATCTCTCGTGATGTAGTTTTTGATGAAAACGTTTACCCGTTTCAGTCCTTGCATCCGAATGCTGGTGCTCAACTTCGAAAGGAAATTCTGCTCCTACCTGACAATCTCCTATCCCCCATACCATCACACAATGAGAGTATACATGTTAATGATCATATGCATATTGTCCCTGTTACTGACCCTGTACATGTTGCGGATGATACTCCTGAAGATTCCTCATCGAATTCTGCTGAAACTGGTGAAAATTCGAGCTCAAATGATGCAGATACGGACACACAACACAATTCTCCTGGCGCAGATCCCCATGCTGATCCTGCTACTGAACCTTCTCTTGGCAGCGAATCGTCCTCGTCTTCAGCGCCTGACCGCACAACAGGCGCCACGTCGCGTCCTGTTTCCGTGGTGGCCGACACCGCTGGGGACCGCACTGGCGCGTCCTCCGATGGCCTGGGCGGGAGAACGCCCTCGTCTGGGGCCCGCTCGCCCTCTCTCTCGTCGCGTGGCGCGCCCAGATCGGCTGCCACCGAATCTTCCTCAGATTCCGATGCTGCTGCTGTCAGCTTCGATCCTGCACACGGATCGTCTGTGGCTGCTCCTGCTGCAGCTGCACCTGAAACACACCAGTACCGCACTCGGCTTCAACAAGGTATAAAAAAACCAAAAACATACACTGATGGGACTATTCGGTATGGACTTTTGTCTGCTGCAGGGGAACCCAACAACTTAACTGAGGCCCTTGAGGATACAAATTGGAAGCATGCCATGGATGAAGAATATACTGCGTTGATGGACAACAAAAAATGGCATCTTGTTCCCCCTAGCTCCAACAAAAATCTCATTGACTGCAAGTGGGTCTACCGAGTAAAGAAACGTGCTGATGGTACAATAGAACGATATAAGGCACGGTTGGTTGCAAAAGGCTTTAAACAAAGGTATGGCATTGACTATGAGGACACTTTTAGTCCTGTTGTTAAAGGTGCAACTGTTCGACTTGTTCTCTCTATCTCTGTGTCTCAAGGATGGAGTCTCAGACAGCTAGACGTCAAGAACGCGTTTCTTCATGGCG
This sequence comes from Lolium multiflorum, assembly GCA_030979885.1. Taxonomy (NCBI): domain Eukaryota; kingdom Viridiplantae; phylum Streptophyta; class Magnoliopsida; order Poales; family Poaceae; genus Lolium; species Lolium multiflorum. The sequence goes on from CM061747.1 coordinate 167,491,379, forward strand.
TTCTGGAGGAGGAAGTGTATATGAAACAACCCCCTGGTTTTATTGACCCTCGCTTTCTGCATTACATTTGCAAACTGGACAAATCTTTGTATGGTCTGAAGCAGGCACCTCGAGCGTGGTATGCTAAATTGAGTTCCAAGCTGCAAGACTTGGGGTTTGTTCCATTAAAGGCTGATACATCTCTGTTTCTATACAACAAAAGAGTTATCACTATGTTTATGTTGATATATGTTGATGATATAATTGTTGCTAGTTCATCAGATGAAGCCACCTCAGTTTTACTTCGAAATCTGAGTGTTCACTTTGCACTAAAGGATCTTGGTGCATTACATTTCTTCTTGGGTATTGAAGTAAAGAAGTGCTCAAATGGCATTGTTCTTACACAAGAAAAATATGCCAAGGACTTGCTTAAGAAGGTTGGAATGTTCCATTGTACTACGTGTCCGACCCCATTATCTGTAAGTGAAAAGTTGTCTTTGCAAGATGGAATACCTCTTGTCTCTGAGGATAGCACAAACTATCGAAGTGTGGTTGATGCCTTGCAGTATTTAACATTGACAAGACCAGATCTATCATTTTCTGTTAATAAAGTTTGTCACTATCTTCATGCTCCAACTACTATACACTAGACAGCTGTCAAGCGCATTCTTCGATATATACAAGGAACAATACAGATCGGGTTGACTTTTCAGAGATCTGCATCTACTCTTCTCAGTGCCTTCTCAGATGCTGATTGGGCAGGTGACATTGATGATAGACGATCCACTGGTGGTTTTGCAGTTTTCTTTGGCCCAAACTTAATCTCGTGGAGTGCAAGGAAACAAGCCACTGTATCACGTTCTAGCACTGAGGCAGAATACAAAGAACTTGCAAATGCCACCACTGAATTGATCTGGGTAGAGAAATTGGTCCAAGAATTGGGAGTGCCACTTCGGCAACGACCATGCATTTGGTGTGATAATCTTGGAGCAACATATCTTTCAGTAAACCCAATTTTTCATGCCAGGACAAAACATATAGAAATTGACTTTCATTTTGTTCGAGAAAGAGTGGCTACAAAACTTCTTGATATCAGGTTTATTTCTACAAAGGACCAAGTGGCAGATTGTTTTACCAAGACTTTAGGTGGTAAAGATCTGGCTAAGTTTAGATGTAATCTCAACCTCACTCGAGGTTTAGATTAAGGGAGGGTGTTAAACCTTGTAGTTCTATGTACAAATACTGGTATAGAGTAGTACTCTACCTAGTATTTGTACCCTCATGTACTGCCACGTGTAGGGCTTTTCTACACCTATATAACACGCAATCCGACCCAGGAAGAGGGTACGGTTCAACCCTAAAACAATTGACATAATCAACCCATCGCTAACCTAACAAGATCTCTTAATTTTCTTCTTTGGTTCGGCGGTGCACGAATGAGCACGATACGGCGATACGGGTACAATACAATGTGATCATTGCAGTGCATAGGCGGCTAGATTTTGTTTTTCCTTTTTCGAAACAGAGGATAGCAGGAGGCTTCATGTCACTGGTTAAACAACTGTGTGCATCTTAACTATACATAGGTCGGATGTAACTGCTTTCTATAAGTAATAAACCGCGCTCATTATTTAAAAAAAAAACTCCACTAGACTACCACTAGCCCTATGGTAAAAGTTAAAAGAAAAAAGAAAATATACAAATCTTTTAAGAAGGGATCACTGCACGTGCGCCGATGATCTAAACTCCAGTTGATCACGGTATTTTCATCGCTAAGGCCGAGCTTCGAGCCACCCCCTTCAACAAGGCCACTTCGCACTCAAGTGTTTTCAACCAGAGTGTGCAATCTCGATGTCCTGCTTCTACCGTCATCGCTTGTCCGGCTAATGAATCCTTGCTAACCAGATGCCATTGCATGAGAAACTAGAAGTCGATGACGTCCCGCATAGGTCGAGCTATGCACAAGTCGGGGGGGGGGGGGCACGCCCCCACCTTTTGAGAATTACTGAAGATTTTTTTACAAGGCTTGGAAGAGAATGTTTTGAGCATTTTGCCTCCTCCCACAACCACCATTTGAACCTGGTGCCTCTGCCCCGAACCCCATACTCCACCATGTCCGCGGCGAGCGTTTAGAGCCGCCTATACGCTTTGTTTGGAGAGATCCCGCCGTCTGCCGAGGGGGCCTTTTTTCCTGCCGGCTTAATCCGACGGCATCGGAGCGATGCAGAGGAGGTGAGGTTGGGCCATCGGCAATCAGGGTTCAACATTTCAATTTGCAAAAGAAAATCATCCCTCTCAAAGATTCGTGAATTCTGAGAAAAGAACGAAATTTCGAAGAAAAAATATGAGGAATTGAACTAAGGACCTAGCACACTGCACCAAATCCCTCAGCCACTAGAGCAATTTGCATACTTATTAACAAAGAATTGGAGTTCTCCTCATTACAAGCATTATGTTTGAGAATTTTTCAAATTCAATCGAAATTTTTGTACAAAATCATGTATTCTCGCCCCTCGCCGAGATTCGTAAATTTTGAGAATATCCCTGACGGCGGCTAGGGTTTCTTCTGAGCCGCCCTCCAGGAGCACGCGAGAATGGAGTACTTTGGTCAGGTTAAAAATGGCTATGGGCAGCTAAATGATCCCGTACGACCCAAGCAAAAAATAAATCCAACTATATCAACGATGGGGTGGTTCTTACGTGCACCGAAATGTTGATCGAATTGAACCGGGATAATCTTGTCCCTGTCCCGGAATCGAAGGAAACCAGAAAAGGCAAACGCATCAGCTGCAGAGGCGACAGGGACTCGAGAATTGAACCCACATCCTGAGCGGGTTCCTGTCTTGATCAGAGTACTGCTCCACTCTAATTAGGGTTGATTAGGAGCAGAGCGATGAGCGCGTCACCTACCACTACCAGGACAAGGATAGGGGAGATGCACAGGGACGAGAGGCTGACGTGACACAGCTCGGGTGGAGGCTTCACCAATCACCACTTGGCAGCGCACTGAGAAATAAAATTGTGGAGCCGCAAGTCCGACTGCCGCGTTCACAACTTCACATATTGATTTGGATTTGAGCGCGCGGCGAGTTCGAGCAGCGGCCACGCGGCAGCATCAGCTTCAGGGGGCTTCACGAGCTACGGCCCTGCGAGGTAGACGCGCGAACACGAAGGTGGGTCTCGTCGGCAGCGTTTCAGAAAGCTAGGTCATGACCGACCTGACATCTCAAACGCTGTCAGTCAAACAGTTATGCAAATGTATACTTTTTTTTGGCCTGGATGCAAATGTATACTTAGTAAGCATGGAACCAGGAGTCGACTGACCGGCGGCCTATTTGTACGTCCTCGGGTCTTCGAAGTTAAATTGTCAATTGTGCATGTTTTGAACGCATCCCTGACATAAGCGACGTGCGCGCGGAAAGCAACATCTTCTTCGTCGTCGCTTCAGTAATTCAGCTCCAGAATCAACGTCCCAAGTGCACGCCCAGGTGGGACAACCGTAACATCCCCCAACTACAACGGGAGCTAGGAGTCGATTGACCGCTATTACGTTAACGTTCAAGCTTGAATTGAATGGTTTGAGTTGAATTGAACCACCGTTGAAACGAAGCTATTAACTGCCTAATATCTTTGATAACCCGTCCGTCAGCCCTGACATCATTACGAAGTGTTTGCACTGTATAATACAGTGTGTGATGGTTTGACAGAGAAAAAAATAGTACATACTTCCGCATCCGTTAATCTAAGACGTTTTAGAAAGCTAAATTGAACGGCTCCTCCACCGACCTATGTCTCCGTACGGTCTGGGAATGACCTTCTCTTTTGGGAGGACATATGGATTGGAGGCCTCGCGGCAGGACGCGTTGCTCCCCCGAAATCCTAACCACGGTTCGGTGGAGCATCACGATGCGCATGGCGTGCGTAACGGACTGGCGAACTACACCCATGGGTTGGCGGCAATAATTAACGGTGAATGGTCGGTGGATGTCACGGTGCAACACCTCAAGTTGTTGGCTACGATGGTTCAGGTGGTCGCCACCGAGGGCCCCGACGAGTTCGGCTGGAAGTGACGCGCCGATGAGCGTTTCTCGGCCAAGAGGGCCTACCTACCTCTCGTTCTTTGCGGCAGGCTTGGTGCCTCTCCCAGGTGCAGCTAAATTGCGGCAACCGTTCGCCCCTTTGCGCTTGATGTTCTTTGGCCCAGCTCGCGCTACATGGATCGTGTTGGACCGCCGATAGAATGCACCGGCACAGCATGGCCTGCCACTCCACCCGCCCGCTCAGTGGCATTCACGATGAGACCCTTGACCACATACTGGTCCAATGACCTTTCTCACGAGCCATCTAGTTTAGGATGTTGCAGAGACGGGGTTGGTACGCACTGACCCGGCGGGGAACAGCTCCCTTGGAACTTGGTGGCCCAATTTGGCTGGAAGCCCCCCCCCCCCCCCCCGGTGCATAGGGATTTCGATTCTTGCGTCTTGCTGATAATGTGATCGCTTTGGCTTCTGCAGAATGCGCCACTCGTTTCTGGAGATCATTGCAGCGAGTGGTTGTCCTGGGTAGCGTGTAGAAGTCAAAGTTTGAGAGATAGCTTGACCATGCACTATGTGTGTTCGGTTCAAAGAAAAAAGTGTCAAAATTTGGAACCAGTGAGATTTTGATTTTGCTGCTATGTGTGAATCGCTTTGCATGGTGACCCAGTTTGTTAAAAAAGTACATGCATGCAACTTCTTGACACCTTCTCTTTTCATTGTTTCATCCATGCCATGTGGGCCAGTGTTGCATGTTGATAGCTTTGAACGGAACCAACATGTTAGTGTCCTTCTCTTGTTAGATGATTGGAACCGATTCTCTACTATGTATGAAATCAGCTCATCGCTTGTGGTTGACATAGTGGATGGTCTTAGACCCTCATCCCTTACCTGTGCCGACCCAGAGTGGCTACTATTATTTTGTTTTCGGTGGTTTGTTCCGCTCATGTAACATAAACTTTGAAAGCTTAATATTAAGATGTGCTAATCTCATACGGGTTCAACATCAGAGAGAAGTGAAGAAATAATTCGCAAAAAAGAATACAGGTGGATAAAGACGGAGCAAAAATGCATGTGTGCTAGTAGTATATCTTATCGGATAACTTGAGATGCACTATTTTAGAATAGTAGTATGAGTAGTGCTGTTTGTTGGCCTTTACACTTCTGTTGCACGAGAGCTAACACATCAGCAACTACTTTGTGAAACCGTCACTGAACTTAAACTACCTTCGTCGTCATAAAATGCTCATGAATCCCTTTTTTCACAAAACCGTCATGATCTTCAATAGTAATACTGTGGACATAGGCCATTCGACTTGCTTAATTGACACTTTGGTAGCCTTGCATCAGAGAACATCTTCGATGACATCTATTGACAAAATGTCACTTTGTGCCTCCAGCATGGCTTCGGTGGCAAATTTTTGTCGCCAATGTCTATTTGATGACATGTATTGATTTTTTTTATCCATTTAACATTTTTTTTCTAAAACAATGGCCGCCTCTCAAGACGATGATGTGTGCTATGTAGACATGTAATCATATATAACCCATTTGTGACATGGATAAGGGGCATATCTCGGTTAAGATGAACTAACACGTACGAGTGTATGTGCCCCAAATCTGAAACAACACGAACAATAACTTGGATCAGGGTCGCCGTTGGCAATTATGGGAGCATAAATGATAGCCTAAGTTGCTCCGAGTAATCCGATAAAACTGGCACCAAGGGCGAATGAGACTAGGGTGAAGATGTCGAGTTCGAGAGCAATAGAAATGTTAGCGCAACCAACCAAGTGGATTTTTTTTCTCGAAATGGGGAAAATATCGCCCCAGCTTCTGCATCAAAAGAATGCACACGGTTTTTTTTTATTAGATTATTCACGAAATCTTACAAGAAACAATACAAAACATCAATCTCGAAGCAACCTTACTATACCTACAGTGGGATGAAGAGGGTGACAATACACCAACTCACATCATCCAAAACTAAATGCCTTCCCAAACCGCTCAATAGCAGGTGAGAAACACATCCAGTCAAGCACTCTCAGCGCACGCCAACGCACACGCCACAGGAGTTGCTCCGCCGTCTTCCTCGACTCCATCTTCAAGAGAGATCATCGCATTAACCTTGCAAGAGACCTGCCGTCGATGCCACCATGATGCCAGACGGCTCCACCATCATGCACGTATACATCATCCCGCAACTGTCATTGATACCCTGCGGCACCATACCACTGAGACTCGGCGCCAACAATGTGGTAGATGAACACCACTCCACCGAAATCCGCCAACATCCAGCAGCTGCTCCAAAAACGATGCCCCAAGAGGTAGAACGACGCAGGGCGCCGACATCGTCCGATCCGGATACCCGGATCTAGGGTTTCCTCGGAACGAGTGAGAAACCGCACACGACGATGCCTTCAAGAAGGTAGCGGCGCGACACGTCGCCATCGTCTGCCAACCGAGGTCGGAGCACGGTTTTCACCGGCAGCCGCGCATCCCCCACTCGCCGAGTGTAGTGCCAAGACGGGCAAAGATGACGCCTTCGACAAGGTAACGACGTCGACCGACGCCGCCATCATCCGCCAAGACCGAGGTCGAGGCTCAGTTTCACCGGCCGCCATGACACCCCGGACTAGATCACCATTGCCGGAAACCTGTGTGAGATCCCATGATCCCCCACACAGGACTACCAGCCGGGCCGACCACCTCCGACGAAGAAGATGACCACCACCACCATGCCCGGGGCTGCTGCCCCAGGTTTCCTCATGACGCGAGGGATGCCCATGGACGCCTCCCTGCCGAGGAGGCAGAGCCACGACAGGTAGATCGGCGCCCGCCCCGGCCCAAACGGACCAAGATTGGACCCGATCCTCGCCGCAGCCGCCCGCCGCCTGCAGATCGACGCCATAGCCGTCGCCTCCCTGCGCCGCCGCATCAAGGAGAGGCCGGGCGGACGCCGCCGCCGTGCCCTCCAGGTCGTGGGGGCGAGAGGATAGGCCGCCGCCACGCCGCAGGGCTTTGCTCGGCAGCGCTCCCGGCGACGGCGGCGGGGGAGGAGGGCGCCCTAGGTAGAAGAGACGGCGGCGGGGGAGGAGGGCCCCGGCGTGGCGCGGCGCCGCCGGCGCGGGGGGGAGAGGAGGGAGAGGGGCAGCAACCAAGTGGATGTGGTCTCGATAGGAAAGACAGTCCGTTGTGGAACATGGCATGGCGGCTTCGAGCTATGTTATTTTCAAATATTACATGTTGCTTGCTCTTAATCCTAACTTTGTGTACGTAAAAGGTATTTTGTGTCGTTAAGTTTATTATCGAGTGAGATGCATTGACAACAAAAAACCTTTCACTGTCACTATTTTGAGATACAAAGTGGAATTCTCCATACTTAGAGATCAATAACCTTTGCTAGAGCTTAGTGCCAGTCTCCTCCGAGATATTGTTGGCACAAACACGCCGCCTGTGAGGAGCAGCAATCATCACTGCTAAACTAAGGAATCAAACTGCCATGAACGATTGCATTCTAGGCGCCGCTGTACTCAAGGCCGTGGCTCCGAAGACCTAATTCCCCAACAAACTCGACTTTTCGTAGCCAGCCCGATCTCACCAGACACTCCAAGAGCCAGAAGCTGCTGGCCGCTGCTCCCTCCTCGATCGAGAACGCGACCGCGACGCGACATCACGTTCACATCCCCGTTCTCTTTTTGGCACTCAACAGCTAATCAACCATATAATCCAGCCGACCTAAGGATTCTTAATCAAGATGCAGAACCTCTAATAACAACTGGCAAACCCTTCCACATCACGCAATTGGGACCACCGTCAAATCGCATAAACCTTTGCGTGGACGTCGTTTATTTTCTATCCCTCGATCCCTCTCGATTTCATTTTCATAAAAGAATGAGCAACACAGTGGCATCACATGATTTTAGAGAATTTAACAAGAAAAGGAAGCAGGAGCAATACGCATATCGAGCGGTCCACATCGCTAATCTCCACTTTGGAATTGTTTAGCAGCCAGCACTAAGGTAAGCTAATGGCGGTGAGGGCGTTGCCATCGCGATCAATCATCGCGAGCAGATCCGGGGAGGAGAAGGTGGGTGGCGGAAAGACTTTTGTGAACCCCATTTTGTTTTCGGTTTCGGAACTGGTCAAGGAAAGCGTGCTCTCAACCCAACCCAACCGCACATGCCAGTAGCGAGTGGGGGACTCAACTCGAAGAGGCAACAACGAAGAAGATAGGGGTGTGCCGTCTGCTGGCATACGATCTGACGTAGGTCCTGCGAGATTGTTATTTAGGCCATGTGAGGCGTTTAGATAGATGCTTACTAAACTAAACCAAGAACTTTCTTAAACACAGTGCTTATATTTGTATATGAGAGGTGTCGAATTAGGCATCTGCCTAGTATAAACAAGCACGGTGCTTAACCAAAACCAGTTTATTTCTCTAAGCAGCTCTTTCAAGCATCTTGCTTTGCACATGTCCTATTGGATAGAATCTAACAGATGCCGTAAGAACCGTCTCCTAAAGGCGTATAAGGGCCGCCAAAAAACGAACACGAAGGACACCGCGAGCTCCGCCAGATGGAAACTGCAAAACATAATATTTTATTTTATAGTTTCAATTTGCGAATCCGTTCGGCGGCGTTACCTCGTGAAACCGTAAATCATTGTTTATTTTAGCATTTTGACCATTTGAGCACATATGTATGAAGTAAATGTAAATATGATAGCAATATATAAAATAAAATTATGAATGTTATAAACATCACATCATGTAACAATAATCTAATTACATAAATAGTTCAAATCCAAATAATTGAACAAATAATGAATGGCCTGGGAAGCAAATAATTGTTCATCTCTCAAATGAATGAAATACAAATGGAAACTACTGCACATATCGCCGCCAATGGTGCTCAATGAGATTATCTTTAAGCTGTGTATGCGTGACATTATTCTCAATTTGATTTATAGGTCTCAAGAAAGGTTTGGATCCGCCTGGGTTTCTTGATGGCTTGACACGGTTACCAACAATGTCATAGAGAAGTCTATTTCATTTTCGACGATCATGTTATGAAGAATCACACAAGCAGTCATGTTGTTATTGGGAGTTTTCTTTTCCCGAAAATGATCTGGACCTCGAACAATAGCAAATCTAGCTTGCGGAACACCGAGCGATCTCTCAATGTTCTTTCGGCATGTTTCTTGTGCCTTTGCAAATTCAACTTGCTTCCTCATTGATGGGATTTGGGATGGTTTTTGACAAATTTAGACCATGAAGGATAAATGTCATCGGCAAGATAGTATTCCGTTGTGTAGTCATGTCCATTCATTCTGTGGTTGCAAGCCGGAGCATCTCCACTCGCAAGCCTAGCAAATAGATCAGACCTGTTCGAGACATCGATGTCATTGAGAGAACCCGGGAGCCCAAAGAAATAATGCAAAATCCACAAGTATTCCGAAGCCACCGTGTCAAGAACACTCGTAGGATCACGACTCTTCCCAATGTACTGTCCATACCATACCACAGGGAAATTCTTTCATTTCCAATGCATATAACCTATGCTCCCTAGCATGCCCGACCAGCCTCATTTCTCATTGTGTGCCATCAATCTCTTTGTGTCCTCTTCATTGGAAGCTCCAAGATACACCTCCCCAAACACACGAGTCATCATGCACACACACACACTTACACTTGAAAATACTCATTGGTGTAGTCCACCGGAATCTCATAGGCGATCATTCGCATAGCTGTCGAGATCTTTTGGTACGAGCTAAAACATAGCAGCCTAGCTACGTTTCTCTGGCGGGTCGAAAAGCGGCAATTAGCCTCGCAAGTAGAACTATCTTCACGAAGAGCTCTCTACGTATTTGGTATCCCCCACGAAAGATATTGGGAGGGTACATAGGTAACTCGGCGAAGTAATCGTGCATGAGCATGTCATGCCCGAGCGCACGGTTCCACGAGATGCACAAATGTCCAGATGTGTATTCTCGGCGCTTCTTCTTATTCTTCTGATCCTTGAGATGTTTCATGGCGAGGAGCACAATCATTTGCTCAACATCATCATCGAAAAGCAAATCTTCAATATCCGAGTCATCGAAGAAAAATTGCGCGCTCAGGCTTAATGGTGAATTCATCTACAATACCGCATCAAATCCAATGTTAATGCAGTTCTATGCACGAACTACGAACGAATGAATGGAAAAAAGTAAAATTGATGGCAAAATATGTCTAGGTCCACGGAGAACCGGTCAGGGACGGAGAGAAGGGGGGACGAGGGGGGGCTTAGCCACCCCCATGATTGGAATTTTATGAAGAATACTACTCATTAGAGCTCTAATTTTTTGGTGATTTAGCTAACTCTGCCCCCTCATTAAGTTTACAACACAATTTTGCCCCCCTCAAGCTGGGAAGCTGGCTCCGTCCCTGGAACCGGTGGCCGCCTCTGAACTTGCCCCCAATTCGAAGAAGATTCTAACGAATCGACCGAGGAGCAGCGGCTACCGTTCCGACTACATTTTCCGGGGAGGCTGAACTGGAGCTCTGTGTGGCGTTCATGGCAAATACCGCTTCGGGTGTGAGGTCTCTACCTTCCCTCAAACCTATCTGGGCCTCCCGCTCTCCCCCTACAAACTGCGCATTGGGGACTTCGCACCGATCATGACTAAGAGCGATGTGCGGCTCTTTGGTTGGAGAGGTCGTTGCTTTCCCATCGACGGACGCTTGATCCTGGTCAACTCCATTCTCACCTCTATGCTCTCACATTCTATGAGGCGCGGGACTCCTCCCCGCGGGGGTTATTGAGGTGATTGACAAAAGGCGTCGCGCCTTCCTTTCGAATAGGGAGGAGACTTCTAACGGTGGCCAATGTAAAGTGGCATGGGATGACGTCTGCGTTCCTAAAAAAATTTGGGGGCTCAGGTTTGTTTCTCTCCCTGCCCAAAACTCGACCCTCCTTGCAAAATTTCTTACAAACTCCACTCCGACTCCTCGGCTCCCTGGCCTCCTGGGTTCGGCATATGTACGGCTGGAATGGCCCCCGCGATCTGGGGGACTGCCATCACCTCGACACCCCTATCTGGAAAGACATCGTTGCGGTCTAAGGTCTCCCTAGGCAATGGAAACTCCACTTCCTTCCGGTTTGATCTCTGGCTCGGTGATCACCCCTTCACGAGTCTTTCCCCAACCTCTTCTCCCACTCCACCGGCCCCAACATTAACGTCACCGGGGTCCTCTCTCTGGGCCTCCGCAACTTCCTTGGACCGCGCCTTACGGCTGCCACAACGGCCGACCTTCGAGCCTTGTCCTCCGAGTTGAGCCAGGTGGACATTTGCCATGACGTTCCAGACTTACGCGACGGCCGCCTCACTAACAAAAAACTCTCAAACAAAAGTGTCCATGTCAGTTCTTTCAGGCATTTGTAGATTGAAGATGTGATGGCTAAGGTTTGGAAGAGTGTTGCCCCCTTAAAGTGCAAGATTTTCTGCTGGCTGGCCAGGAAAAGGCGTCTCCCTTCCAAAGAGCGGTGGTTCTGACATCGCCTCTCTACTTCTGCCCCTGCCTCTCCTGCAACCTCGACGAAGATACAGATCAACTGCTACTCTCGTGCCCAGTGGCGGTGGACGTTTGGGCTTTCTTCCGGAGTGATTTCGACCCAGGTGCTTACGCCAGCTTCGCCGACTTCTGCCTCAAGCGTTGTTGCAGTTTCGAACGGTCCACCATCAACACTACCATTGCATGGAGCATATGGAAGCGGAGGAACGCCCAGAGTTTCAACGGCGTTGTGGAGAATCTCTCCCTTGCCTCCTGCAGGTGCATTCAGAACGTCAGGCTCTGGGCCTTTAGATGCAACACACCCTCCTCGACCTCCTTTCTTAATTCTTGGTGTAATGGATATGACCCCCCGAGCTCCTTCTTCTACACTAGCTCCCTCTGCCCTTCAAAAACTCGCTTGTAATGAACCCATGTATTTTCTCCCGTTTAGTTATAAAGTTGTTCAGCCTGACGTAAGCCCGCCGTAGTTCAGGTAAAAAAGCGCTCCGGGAAAGGATTCTGCTGTGTATCTTTAAAATCTACGGTTTTGAAAAATACTTTAAAAAACTACGGTTTTGGAAAATTTACTGGATTTGTTCGGGCCCTTTTAACGCGAAAACCCTACAAAAACAGCAATTTTAAGGTTTCAGATTTGTTAGAGTTGCTCTTACGTGTGGTAATAAGCGACGACTGTGATGTGTGATCTACATGCTGGTCGCGTAACGTGTGCGTCCATGGCACGCGCCGACGACGATCTGTTTGGTGTACCTATCCTCTTCACGTGTTCCTTGGCATTGAAATTCCCTGCTACTTCTGTGAAAAATCACACGCCGTTCTCCGTAGAATTACGGCATGTAAAGACGATAGGAGTCTAGTCTTGCCTTTTACTACCAGCTGATAACTCTGGCGTAGCAAGCTCCAATTTTCTTATGCTAGACCAGCCTTCTTCGTAGAAAAACAATGGCCGGCTCAAGAATCTTTGCTGGATTTGCCAAACAATACTGCTCTTTGCTGGAAGTGGGAACATGCAGCCATGGATAAGAAGGGGGAATAAAATGGTGGTGGGGCTTTCTTGAGTGGCTGCTCACGCTACCGGCCACTCCGCTGGTGGAATACACGCCCTCCCAATTTCCAAACCGTATCACTCGAGCCGAGCCAATGCATATCTTGGTGACCTTTTGCGTCATTCAGTTATCCCTTTCATTGGTTCCATTTCCAAGCATTTTTTCCTGAAATTCTCAACTACCTTACATTCCTTACACGGATATAGAATAGAGTCCTGACCATGAGGTTGTTGCAACTTGCAAAGGCTGACCTTAAGGTTCGCATGTGAAGAGCAAGTAGGCCAGCAACCAAAGACATAGCCCGGAGTTGCAAGGGAACAAGAAACATACCAAGAATGTTGCGCTAAATAAATCCATGTAAAAGTTTGAGGCTAGATGGAATGTACCGAACAAGGATGATTATTCTATCTGGTGTATCTACAGCTTCCTTTAAACAGGAAGAAAGATAAACAGCCGATACAGGATGAACTACATGTCCACTCTCAGGTTATCAAGACATGACTGACTAAACTCTCCGAGCTCCGAGTGCAAGAGCAACATTTATGCAGACAGCAACTAATCTCGCTGAACACTTTTAACTTATCGCATCCAGCGCTGCTCTTGCAACTTCGAGGAAAGCTCTCCATCAGAGGTGTTTATGTTCAAAAATACGGTTCTGGTCCTGGCAACTAAGTGTTCAGCTGCTGTCCTTTGGACCAGGAAGACATGGCAACAAATTCATCAGATGAAGGAAAAAAATCACAGAAGAATCAGCGCCGACCAAGTACCCTACTTCTAATGTTATTCCTCGACTTCGCCACAGGCTGTCTGTTGTGATTTTTAGGCTTTGGTATGTCACCCAGCTCCATTACTTGTATCGTGCGCTGCTTCTTTGCTGCAAGGATGGAACAGCAGAGTTAGGTAAACCACAAGATTATACATATAAAAGTGATTAAAGAAAAATTCTGGGACACAAGGGTAACACGAACCTTTCTCAAGTTCCTGGTACCGTTCCTGGAGCTTGCGTTTTGCTGCTTCCAGCCTTACGTTGCCTTCCAAACCATCATTGATCTTCGGCTTTGCCGACTCTCGCCTGACCCCTGCTGAAGTCTGTGCATGGAGCCTTGATTTCTAGAGTAAAAGGACAGATGTAAGTCATGAGATCTTAAGCATCATCATAGCTTAAGTCTCAGTAGCATGTGATACTTACATCCACATGCCCCATTGCAGGTTTTCTATCGACACCGAAGTGATCTAGAGTCTCTTTGTACTTCATATCACCGACGGGCTTCTGATGAGGAGCCGCCTTTGGTCTCATAGATCCAGAATCAGAACTCGGGGGCCTGGATTGCCTGTTAGCCATGCCATGGGGCCTGACTTGCAAGCTTGAACCTTGAGGTTTTTGCTGGTTTGCCTGCCTCACCGATGGCTCTTGCCTTGTCAATTCTGGCCTCCTGAACTGATCCCTTTCAACAGTTCCGGCAGGACGAGTAAGTTCTGGTTTTGTCACAGCTGAATGGTCTGAGGGCCTCCTGCCATTGTTTTCCCTCTTGTTTCCAGGTCGCACATCATTGTTATGTCTCAAGTCTGTCAAAATATATAATGTTAATTATCATACAATCTACATATTACACATATAATGTTAAGCAAATTCGAGTAGTTGTACTCACTTCCGTCTTCATCCATTTCGTCAAAGAACTTCAGGTGGCAAAGGGGAACAGGCAAAACAATAATGGAAACTAATTAGCTTGTTGTTCAACACTAAAACCATTCAGATAGCAAGAGTGAATGTTTCAGTACCTCAGAGAGTTGAATGGCGGTAGCCTCAGGTGCAAAGAATGCTCCTTCATCCAAAGGCGGAGAAGGAAGGCCTTCTTCTTCTTCATCATCATCTACAACAGAAGGGTTTGAAGTGCCCGGGGAGTTGTCTACAAGTAAAAAAAAAAAGTCACGTTAAGCTTAGAGGCGAGCGTTCACTAAGAAATTGATGGATTCAAATGAACGGTTAGACAAGTTCAAGCTCGTTTACCTGCAAGCGCTACATTAGTAGTGCTGACCCACTCATCAACCAACACTTTCCATCCTCTGAAACGCAAGGCAATTGAAGATGTCAACAATTGTTTGCAAGACTGGTTCGGAATCTCACTAATAGGGTATTAATTTTGCGATGACAAACAAGGTAAATTATGACTATGTAACTATGCTGTCTCAGTGCAGCTGGCCTAGCATAAATCAAAATGTTGTCGATACATTAGGCAAGTAATTTGCCTCATTAAAGTCTTAAAACTCGACGGAATTTATATCGGGAGAACGTGTCCGCAATGGAATCGGAACCACATGCTTCGGATTATTTTCGCTGAAGGCACTCTGGTTATTTTCCCTGGACACGTGGTACGTTGCCATTGGTGCGCGCCAGAAGAACGCCACACCCCTATTGGGGTTGCAAATTCGAAGCTCTAGAAAGCAAAACTCGGAACAAGTTGATGAAGCTTACTGGATGAGAGTCTGCACAAGGTGGCGGATGCGCTGCGAGCTGTGCTTCCGGAGCCCGTTGACAGCCCTCCCAATCTCGGTAGCCTGCATATGATGAACAGCCACAGATATTAGCAAACCAAATAGCAACATAATCTAGTTTGCGCTATGTAACACTCCTAGGTAAGGTACCTTGAGCGCGGAGACGGACAATTGCATGAGCTGCAGCCTCCTGAGCGAGTCGAAGAGAGTAGCATCCGACTGCAAGATGGAAGTACCATTTTTCGTTAGTTGAGATCAGAATGCTAAGAGAGCTCATTGGTGAGCTGAGAAATGACAAGCTAAGCAATTAAGGAACTGCAAAGTTGAGAAATGACAAGGTGTAGAGCACGTACGTAGTCCTGCTTGTGGTCGAGGAGGTCCTTGATGCGGAGCACCTCCCCGACGACCTGCGACTCGCGGTCGATCTCGTTGGTGAGCGCCTCCAGCTCCTCGGCCTCCTGGTCCTCGTCTTCGTGCTGCTGCTGAGTGTGCTGATCCTCGTCGTCGTTGTCGTCGTCGTAGGTGTGGCCGTAGTTGCTGGCGGCGGCGCGGCGGAGCCGCTCGTCGTCCTCAGAATCTGAGTCGGAGTCCGAGCCCTGATCCTCCGGGGCGAGGGGGAGGGGCGCGGCGAGGTTGCCGCTGCTGCTGTGGACCTTGCTGTCGAGCGTGGTCTCGGGCACGCGGCGCACGCTGCCCTTGTCCTCGGCGACGGCTGCGGGCGTGGCGGGCGGCTGCGAGACGGTGGTGCTGCCGTGGCACGAGGCGGCGGGCGGGGGCGGGGCGTGGAGGGCGTTGAAGAGGCGCTCGGCGATGCGGTCGCGGCGGCGCAGGAACTCGCGCGGCTCGTCGGCGGCCGCCACGAGGATGGCCTTCTCGACCACCTCGCAGATTGGGGCCCCCGCTCCCCGGAAGAAGTCGCGCCACCGGTCCAGCCCGTCGGCCATGGCCGCTGCCCCCGGGATCGGGCTGATCGTTGCCTCCGACGGCACACGAAGGGGACAAACAACAAGGAGGAGGAGAAGCCGATGGTCCCTAGGGCGGATTTGTTGTTATCGAATCAGGCCGCACCGACGAGGATGAGGAATCTAATCCCCCCTGCCCGCCCGATCGCGAATCGGGTGCGGGCCGATCGTGAAAGCGAAATTCGTCTCTCTCCCGGAAGGGGCGGTGACCAAATCAAATCGAGAAACAGTTCGAGGAAGAGCGAATCGAGGAAAACCCGCCTCCCGTTTCCGTGCGGAGGATTTTGGACAGCGATGAGGGGGAGGGGGAGGAAGCTAGGGAAATCTTATCTGGGTCTTCTTCCTTCCTTGCTTGTTGCGGAAAGGGGGGATGGTGAGGGAGGAAGACGACGGTGCGGCTGGGGGAGAAGGCGAGGGCAATGCAATACGGGACGGGGCGGGTTGGATAGGGACGCCGATGGCAACGCAACGCAAAGCCCACACGAGCACGCGCACAGGCAGCTAAACTAAAACAAAACCAACAACAACTACCCCCTCTCCTCCCGTGGCCCAAAATATTGACGCTGGCTGGCGGCAAGCAAGGTCGCGTCACCGATTCCCTCCTACGGAGTACTACTTCGTTTCCCAGTTTTTAACCGCTCCCGCTCCTTTCTCCCCCCTTTCCTTTCCTTTCGTTTCCCTCCTCCAGTACCAGTAGATTCCTTCTGTGCAGAGGGAGAGGGAGAAGGAGCCCACGCGGCGGTTCCTCGGTTTGACCCCGTCCGGCGAGTCGGCACTCTTCTTCCTCATTCCTGGTCCTGCTTCGCGCACTGCCACTACTACTAGTATATCTGCAAAAATAAATAATTCCATCTTCTAGCCTAGCTTCAAATCTGGCGGATCGCGGCCCACGGTTTGCTCCATTAATTAATCACATCCCTTGGCTAAATCCGCTGCCCACAGTTTACTGCGCCATTCCTGGTCCACCTAGATTCATTTTGATCTCGGTCAATATTTCTCTACATACTAGATCAAACATCATAGCGACGAAAATACGGACAGGGTCTTTTGGCTCATAGGTCTAGATGCAACTATTACAAAAAAAAAATGTATTGTAAATTTGTTTTAAAATGTTAAACAATTTGGAAATAAAATCTTGAGTACACATCCTCTCACATTATATGTTAGCTCACAAAATTTTGGCACGAAAACTGTGTGCACTATGTAAAAAATATTAAAAAAAAGTCTCGTTAAAAGCTATTTTATAGCGTTTGGAAATTGTTTTTTTACACTGGTCACTAAATATAATATTTTTCTGTGAAACTTCGTGCGCGAGCATAGAATGCCTGGATGTATACCCTGATTTTTTTTCAGAGTTTTAAATATTTTGAAACATGATTTTAAACAGTGGGTGTATCTACACCTATAAGCCAGAGTAGATTTCCCCGAAAATATTTGTATGTCCGGCAAGGATCCTGTAGCGTGGCACGGCGCAAGAAGACTCGACGTCGAGTGTAGTCTCCCTTTCCAGCTGACGGCGACGGCAAGGCCCTCGAGTTTGGCTATACTGGGGGTGGGGTGGCTCGCTGGTGTCAAACGCCCTGGCTTCCTGCGCCTGCTTCCAAGACCGGCCCCGGCAACCGTATCTCCCAGCTGTTCCGGTGATCCCCGGTGCGCTAGTGGCATGTGTTTCTTGCCTCCATTTGGGACAGGGAATATTATGTGGCTCCTGCTGCTATCTCCAGTGCGATGCACCACAAACTATTCTCTCCGTTTCAAAAAAAAAAAAATCTCGCACAGTCCGTGGACTTGTGGTTGAATTTGTGTGTGTGTGGCTGCTGCCTGCTTGGGTAGCTCGAGGACCAACTGCCTACGGCCTCAACGCAAAACAGACATTAGCGCACGTCTGTTTCGGTCGGCTCATCGACACGAAAATGGTCAGGAACTGTTTGAACCTAGGGGTATTCCCAGCGGGCTAATGTATTTTGTCAGCTTAGATTTTTCCAGAAATCTCTCAAAAAACCACAAACAAGTAAATTCCACCAAAATATGACTTCTAAACAACGGCTGAAGTGACTCGAATTAGGTCACAAATAAGTCCATCAGATTGTACACATGGTACGGCATAAAAAATTGTAGTCCAAAACGGGAACAACATGACCATGATCAACAAATGTAGTCCGGAGGTGAACCGGGACGCCGCATGGACCTGCGCAGAGGCGGAACCGCGAACGGCGTTTCAGGACGCATCTGAGAACTTACCGGGCTCACTGACGAGGCCGGGGAGCGACGTCGATGATCTTCTCTTGCTTTGATGTAGAGCATGACCTCCGCGAGGCCAGGAGGCAGGCCAATGTGGCACTGGTAGAAAAATGGCCTTTGGTCGCTGGCAATGCCATTAGTCGCGGTTGCGCAACCGCGACCAATTAGCGCGACTAAAGGCCCCCTTTAGTCGCTTCCTTACGAACCGCGACTAAAGGCCCGTCCACGTGGGCGGCAGGCGAGCGCCAGGGGAGGGACCTTTAGTCGCGGTTCTTCCGGCCAACCGCGACTAAAGGCCTCCAGGGTTTAGGGTTTAGCCCCTCCCCTAAATCTGGTTTGTTTTTAATTTGTATTGTTTTATTTCTTTTGGGTTTTAATTTTGAAGGAGTTTCACATATTCTACCGCACTACATACATGCATATGAATGTACAATTTCAAACAAATTTGAAATTAGAACAAAAAGAATTCAAGAGGAATATACAATATATATTCGATATCGGATGACCATATACAATTTTGAACAAGTTTCCATACATATTTAGTGCATATAAAGTTCTACGTCCTCTACATAGTGTTCTCCTCTAGGATCGATGACTTCCCTCGCGAACCATCCAGCTAGTTCCTCTTGAAGTGGTGGAGCGAGGAGTAAGCGTCGTCCGGAGGTTATTCCTCCCGATGTTGTTCTCAGACGGCTGCCGCTCATGGTGTATCTCCGGATCCTCTCACAAACATAGTATCCACATAGATTGGTCCCGGTGGCTGAATATCCCCGTCGCAGCCTTTGCCCTTTTAAAATGTAGCTCTTTTTTGAATTCACCGACCTTTTGATCTACGAACCGTCTCCAAACCCTACGAGGCAAGGAAAATTAAATGAACAAGAGAGTTACTAATTAGTTACTTGATATTAGGAAATGATGAACGAAAAAGGCCGATCGATATAGAGCGCAAACGAATGAAAATAGTTACTTTTGCATCATTTTTCTCATGTCGGCCTAATGCTTCGGATCCATATTCAGAGAGTCGTGGACGAGAACTGTGGAGTTCTGAATTTGAATTACTAGCAGAATCCAGTGGAACCTGCGGACACGATACATGCACAGTCATGCATAACTCATCGATTAGCCACATACCATGCATGGAGTAAACAAAAGAGAATGTGCTCAAGAGAAACACTCACCCAAAATGGTAAGGAAATAGAATATCACTTTTGAGTTCCTGTTTTATAAGAAACCGCCACAAGTCATCCTCCACGTCTTTGGGGTGGTGTTCTAACACATATAAATTAACGATTTGTGGGTCAATGAACCCAACATCATGGACGCGCCTTATTCGCATTTCCCGCTTCTTTAATCTGCATAATAGCGTACACAACAAGATAGTTAGGACAATATATATATTTATAGTGCAGCAATGAACGAGATGGGGTAGAAATTAATAAATCACTTACAGAACATAGCAACTGATGATAGATTTGTCGAGCTCGCGCAGATTGAACAATGGAACAATTCACTCCGATGAATTGTTATATAGTAATGTTTGAAGTGATGCTCGGTCTAACTTCCGCATAAATATAGTCTTTGGCATTTTTAAGTTCTATGTAAGCCTTGTACCAATTTAGCAGACCTTTCATTTGTCGAGGTAGATCCTCTTCCTGCGCAGGCTCGACGAGAGGACCATCCTTCACATATGTAAATACTACGTCCTTCATTGCCACGTCATCAAGGCCTAACGCTGCACGAAGAGTCGACCTGCGTCTGCCGCTTCTTCTTTGGCTCTCGCTACGTCAATCCCCGTGCTGCCACGCTGCTATGACATCGGGGCATCGTCCTCCGGACCGCGGCTTTCACTATGAGCGGGCGATCGATGTTTACTTTGTTCCCCGAGCTGGGCAACTTGTTTCCCCCGACCGCGAGTGCTTGACTACGAAGTTCACGTTCATAGTCGCAGATTCTTCGCGGCTGGGACGGTGTGTTCAAAAATGACTTAGCCCCTCTTTTCCTTCTCAGAAAATACTTGTTTGGGCTCGGGCTCTCTTTTCTTCTTGCAGTCCGCCTTCCATTTCTCATGCTGAGCAGCCACGACCGCTGCATTTTGCTCCACACTAAGTTCCCAAGGCCTCGGGGTGAGAGGCTTTAGTGATGGCTGGTATCTTTGTGGTTGTGTACATAAGGCTCCGGGTTAATAACCCAAGACAGCCTTCTTCGCCGGGAGGTGGATTGGGAGGCCCGATCACCCGCCGACGAGACGGGGGCGGTCGCGGAGGTGAATGGGGCGGCGCGGCTTACCCGCCGGAGGTGTAGGTGAACCACCACCACCACCGCCGCCGCCACCACCATCGGGGGGTGGACTTGTTTGCCTTGGCGCCTCGCCGGAAACTTGATAAACTTCTTCGCCATAGAATGAACTGGCGCTTGACAACTCCAAGTCTTGTCGCCCCTTGGTGTAGCAATGTCAATGTCCAGGTCCTCAAACCCTTGGACTATGTCCTCCACCGTGACACGAGCATAGCCATCTGGAATGGGGTTGTTGTGGTGGAGTGCTCCAGTGGTAAAGCACTGCCGATGGCTACCATCATGGACATGTTCCCGATAGGATAATACGATGACATGCTTTCATCTCCTTTATATCGTCCACGGTAGCGAGGAGGCTCCGGTGCAGTAATTTCGACCACCGAGGCTCCGGTGCGTAATTTCGATCGTCCGTGCACCAGGTGGCCTCCGTGGAAGCCACGCTGCTTCTTCTCGCTGCTGGCTTCCGAGATCCATTGGATGATCTTCATGTTGCGCCGAGATGCATCTCTTTCGGCAACTAGTACACTCACGGTTTTCTTCATCACATCCATTTCCGATGCCAACCGCGCCACAACATCTGCATCCCGATTCATCTTTCTCTTACGGCTTCGTAACCGTACGGGTCATTGTTCGGGGAACCCTATTTTCCACGGAATGTGCCCCATGCCTCGTACACGTCCTCCGTGTTCAGGATTCCCGAGGGCTTTCGTCGCGCGTTCTCTCTGTTGAACTTGATCTTCCCCTCTTGAGCATCCCTCATTGCCTCAATAAGCTTTTCGGTGGGTTTAATTATTTTGCCCCGGTAAACACACTCTCCTGTCTCCGGGTTCAGCGATCCCCCATGCCCGTACCACCAGCTTTTGGCCCTTGGGTCCCATCCCTCCGTACTGGACGGATTCCTCGCGCCCTCAGCTCGTTCTCCATCTTCTCCCACCTAGGCTCCCAAAGGCGATACCCTCCTGGCCCCATAATATGATTGTACTCCTTCTTAGCCGCATTTTCCTTATTTTTTTCGATAGTTCAAGGAACTGCTCCGATTTCTTTTGCTTCACAAATTCTGGCCAATCATGTTTCAGTTTCTCATATTGTCCTTTGAAATCCGGAGTCTTGTTCTGGTTGACATAGTCACGGGCTAGATTTTGCTTGAATTTCCGGAATGCACGGCCATCTTTCCAAGAGCGAACTGTTTGAGTAGCTTCCTCCTCTTCTTGTTTTCCGTAATCTTGTTACCCTCCTCATCCAATTTGTGGTATTCCGGAGGTAGGACGACATGTTGCAGAAGCTTTTGCAAGCAATCTTTTTTGTTCTCTTGTCGACAAAAGTGAAACCAAGACGTGCCTTCTTTGGCTCATTCCACTCCTGGACGGTGATCGAGACGTTGTCTCTAACAACGGCTCCGCATTGGTTGATAAACTTGGTGGCGTTCTTCTCGGGCTCCAGCGGCTTGCCGGTTGCACTGTCGATATCCTCGATGGTATATATTTCTCCTTGTTTCAGCGTCTTGGTTGCGCCACGCTTTGACGACGTACTTGATTGTTTCGATGATCCGGCCGAGGGCTAAAATAAGAAAGTCGCGCGCGTTAGTACACACATATTTATTCAAATCGGTTAGTTTGTATCACCGAGGCTCAATGTATATATACCTCTCGCGGAGGTGGTTGCTACTTCCAATTGAAGATCGTCGTTTATCGACGTTTCTTCATCATCTTCGGCGCCCTTCATCTTCACCGTCAAGGTTCAGATAAGAAGAGATATCATCTTCTTCTTGTCCGGTCGGCACATATGGAATATCGCCTTTTATGATGCCGAATATATGGTCTTCAGCGTCCGATCATAGTTGTCCATAATCGGGTCAGCTCTATCGTCCGCCATATGTCATCTGAAAACATGTAGTAAAAACAAATTAATTGTGTATATGCATTATCTATCACATCTCTTCTACATATAAAGAGTGGCGGTGACCGAGAGGGCGGTGGCGGTGACCGAGAGTCTAAATTTTGTTAAGTAAAATTTTTCTTAAGTCAAAATTTTGTTAAGTAAAATTTTTGTTAAGTATACAAAATTATATACATTATACTATATATATTACATATTTGTTAAATTTTCTTAAGTCAAAATTTTGTTAAGTAAAATTTTTGTTAAGTATACAAAATTATATACATTATACTATATATATTACATATTTGTTAAATTTTCTTAAGTCAAAATTTTGTTAAGTAAAGGAGAGAGGGCGGTGGCGAAAGAGGGGCGGCGGTGGCGGTGGCGGTGGCGAAAGGGGGGCGGCGGTGGCAAAAGGAGAGAGGGCGGTGGCGGTGGCGAAAGGGGGGTGGCGGTGGCGGTGGCCCCTCGCCGCCCCCTCTCTCCTTTTGATTAACAAATTTTAAGTTTAAATTTTAAGTTAAATATTTTGATTAACAAATTTATAAGTCAAATTTAGTTCTTTTTTGAGACAAAAATTTTAAGTCATGTTTTAGTTTTTTTAAAGTCAAATTTAAGTTTTTTTTTACACAATCTTTTTTAAGTCAAATTTGTAATCTTTTTGAGACAAAATTTTAAGTCTCAATTTTTTGTTTTTTTAAGTTATATTGTAGTTCTTCTTTTACACAAACTTTAAACTCAAATTTTAGTTATTTTTAATTTCAAAATTAACAAGAACAAAAACTAAAAAACAAAGAAAAAAAAAGGCAGGGGCCGATCCCCGGCCCTCTCTCTCTCTCATGCGCATGCACCGCGCGCGGCCACACGCGGCGGCCGCCGGCCTCACGCGAGCAGAGCGGCGCGCCGGCGAGCAGAGCCGCTCCATCTCCTCTCTCTCTCTGCGAGCGGCGGCGGCGCCGGTGACGACGAAGGGCCGGCGCGCGACGCGCGCGCGACAGTGTACGGTAGGCGGCGGGGGCGCGGACATACGTCTGCGGCGACGAGAGGGCGGCGGCGACGACGTCGAGATGGCGCGACGAGGGCGGCGGCGACGACGTCTGCGGCGACGGCGAGAGTGCGGGACGGCGAGGCGAGGCAGCCTGACGGCGCGGCAGAGAGAAGTCGATGCGGAGAAGATCGCGCGGAGAAGACGATGTGGAGGCGAGCGCGGCGTATTTATAGCAACCACCCTTAGTCGCGGGGGAGGCGACCGCGACCAGGGTAGCCGCGCGGGCCGACCAACCGCGACTAAAGGCTTTTTCGGGGTTTTCTTTCCGCAAGACCTTTAGTCGCGGTTGGCGAGGCCAACCGCGACTAAAGTATTTTTCAAATTACTTTTTGTTTTTCAAAATTTTAAAAATACAGAAAAACTCAGAAAAATAAAACTAATTCATTTCAAAATCATAAAATACAAATAATATATCAAAAAATTCAGAAAAATAAAACTAATTCAATTCAAAATGTTTAAAATACATATAATATATCAATAAATTCAGAAAAATAAAACTAATTCATTTCAAAATCATAAAATACAAATAATATATCAAAAAAATCAGAAAAATAAAACTAATTCAATTCAAAATGTTAAAAATACAAATAATATATCAATAAATTCCAAAAATAAAACTAATTCATTTCAAAATCATAAAATACAAATAATATATCAAACAATTCAGAAAAAAAACTAATTCAATTCAAAATGTTAAAAATACAAATAATATATCAAAAAAACAGAAAAATAAAACTTATTCAATTAAAAATGTTAAAAATACAAATAGTATATCAAAAAATTAAGAAAAATAAAACTAATTCAATTCAAAATGTTAAAAATACAAATAGTATAACAAAAAATTCAGAAAAACTAATTTCTTCCCTCATTTGTCTTCCTGCCCCCCGCTTCCCACCAGTTCTTCCCGGCCACCTCTGTCTTCCCATAAGTTCTCCCCGGCCTGTCTTCCCGATTCTTTCGCCTCTTTCTTCCCGCCTCTTTCTTCCCGCCACTTTCCCGCCTCTTCTTCCCGCCACTTTCTTCCCGCCTCTGTCTTCCCGCTCCCATTTTTCCCGCCATTTCTCACTACATATATATATGTTGCCCGGCTTGGCCAGCATTATCACATCTCTACAATCTCTCATCACTCTCTCATGGCTTCCACCGCACCCACTCTAACCTACCAGTGGAGGAGCTTTGCGCCTCGAACTACCCTTGCCCACCGGGCTACCGCGTCCCCGCCTGAGCCTAAGCCGCGTGCCGGTCCCCCTCCTCCTCAGGTACGCGCCGGCGGCCATCACGAACCACTACTACCTCGACCTCACGCCGGAGCAGCGGATGAATCCCCGCGGCATCCCGATAACCAGCATACTTGGGACGTCTTCTTCATCAATCGGCGTGAGAGGCGCTCGCTGTGAGGAGGACGGTCGCCTCCGGGAACTTCCACGAGGCCGCCGTCGGCTATGGTGGTACGGCCGACTCAGAGCGTCATGGACTACATCACGGCCGGCGATATCCCCCGCGCTACCTCCGAGCCACGAGCGCGCCCCGACGACGACAGCCGACGACGACGGCGGCAACTTAGAAGGTGACGACTACAGTACAACGGCGGCGACTATGAAGACTACGAGTATGCATATTATACGCCTAGGCAGGAGTATGACTGAATCACTCCAAATTTCATGTATCATCGTGCTATCTCGAGTCAATTGAATCATTCGAAAATGGACACCAAACACATCACGGGTAATATAATTCACATGATCCATTCAACAAAGTTTGGTACAATAAATTATTACACATCATTTCTTCCCTTGTGTCCCTGCTTGCTTACGATTGTGCCGTATCCATGGAGCATCCTCATCATTTAACTTAATGCTTGGGTCGGTGTTCACTTTGAAGGGCGGAATTTCAGCAAACATATTATAATCTTCTGACATGTCTGTCTTGTCCTCCACTCCCACGATGTTTCTTTTCCCTGAAAGAACAATGTGGCGCTTTGGATCATCGCATGATGTACCGATCGTTTTCTTATCTTTCCGTTTCCTCGGTTTGCTACTCATGTCCTTCAGATAGAAAACCTGAGCGACATCTTTCGCTAGGACGAATGGTTCGTCAAGGTAACCAAGATTGTTGAAATCCACCATTGTCATTCCGTATTGCTGGTCCACCTTTACCCCACCTCCTGTTAGCTTGAACCATTTGCACCGGAACAAAGGGACCTTGAAGGAGGGTGCATAGTCAAGTTCCCATATCTCCTCTATGTAACCATAATATGTGACCTTTTGCCCATTCTCGGTTGCTGCATCAAAGCGGACACCACTGTTTTGGTTGGTGCTCTTTTTATCTTGGGCGATCGTGTAAAATGTATTCCCATTTATCTCGTACCCTTGGAAAGTCGTTATAGTCGAAGATGGTGTCTTGGCCAACATGTACAGCTGATCTACAACAGCATTGTCACTCATTAAATGTTTTCTCAACCAACCGCCGAAAGTCTCCATGTGGGCCTTCCTAATCCAGGATTCAGGCTTCCCCGGGTTGTCCGAGCGTAAAATATTCTTGTGTTTCGAAAGTACGGAGCCACCAAGCTGGAATTGGTCAGAACTGTGTGGTGTGCTTCAGTCAGAGAATGGCCGTCCATACATATCGTTGATTTCCTTCCGATCGTGCCTTTTCCACTTAGTCTCCCCTCGTGCCGCGATCGAGGAAGACCAATCGGCTTAAGGTCAGGAACAAAGTCAACACAAAACTCAATTACCTCCTCATTTCCATAGCCCTTGGCGATGCTTCCTTCTGGCCTAGCACGGTTACGAACATATTTCTTTAATATTCCCATGAACCTCTCGAAGGGGAACATATTGTGTAGAAATACAGGACCGAGAATGGAAATCTCTTCGACTAGGTGAACCAGGAGGTGCGTCATAATGTTGAAGAAGGATGGCGGGAACACCAACTCGAAACCGACAAGACATTGGACCACATCGTTCTGTAACCGTGGTAGAACTTCTGGATTGATTACCTTCCGAGAGATTGCATTGAGGAATGCACATAGCTTCACAATGGCTACTCGAACATTTTCCGGCAGGAGCCCCTCAAAGCAATCGGAAGCAATTGCGTCATAATCACGTCGCAGTCGTGAGACTTCAGGTTTTGGAAATTTTTCTCCGCCATGTTTATTATTCCCTTTATATTGGACGAGAATCCAGACGGGACCTTCATACTGCTCAGGCATTCAAAAAAGATGACCCTTCTTCTTTGGTTAGAGCGTTGGCACGACCTTGAAACCATTCCGGATGCCGGTTATCAGGGTCTTTCAAACGTTGCTGGTCCTGCCGTGCTTCCTTTGTATCATTTCTCTTCCCATACACGCTCAAGAAGCTTAGGAGGTTCACGCAAATATTCTTCGTAACGTGCATCACGTCGATTGCAGCGGACTTCTAGGACTTTCCAATATTCTAGCTCCCGAATATAGATTTCTTCTTCCACATGGGTGCGTGCCCGTCAGCTCCCTTCGGAATTGATTGTCCGCCAGGACCTTTTCCAAAGATGACTTTCAAATCCTTGACCATATCAAATACCTCAGCACCAGTGCGTTCCGCAGGCTTCGGCCGGTGATCTGCCTTGCCGTTGTAATGCTTGCCTTTCTTTTTACTGGATGATTTTTCGGAAGAAATCGACGATGCCCAAGGTACACGCTTTTCTTACAATTTGGCAAATGTACAGTCAGTCTCATGTAAGCAGTGCGTGCATGCATTGTATCCCTTATTTGACTGTCCCGAAAGGTTACTAAGAGCAGGCCAATCGTTGATGGTTACAAAGCTCGTAGGTCAAATTCCTCTTCTTTGTGCTCATCCCACACACGGACACCAGGTCTTCCCCACAGCTGTAAAAGTTCATCAACTAATGGCCTTAGGTACACATCGATGTCGTTGCCGGGTTGCTTCGGACCTTGGATGAGCACTGGCATCATAATGAACTTCCGCTTCATGCACAACCAAGGAGGAAGGTTGTAGATGCATAGAGTCACGGGCCAGGTGCTATGGCTGGAGCTCTGCTCGCCAAAAGGATTCATGCCATCTCGTACTTAGACCAAATCTTATGTTCCTTGCGTCACTGCAAAATCTTTAAACTCTCTGTCGATCTTTCTCCATTGCGTTCCATCTGCGGGTGTCTCAACTCCCCGTCCGACTTACGGTCCTCTTTGTGCCATCGCAACAACTTGGCATGCTCTTTGTTCCTGAACAGACGTTTCAACCGTGGTATTATAGGAGCATACCACATCACCTTGGCGGGAATCTTCTTCCTGGGTTTCTGGCCCTCAACATCGTCACCAGGGTCATCGCCTCTGATCTTATAACGCAATGCAGTGCATACCGGGCATTCATTCAAATTCTCGTATTCACCGCGGTAGAGGATGCGGTCGTTGATGCATGCATGTATCTTCGAACCTCTAAACCTAGAGGGCAGACAACCTTCTTTGCTTCGTACGTACTGGCGGGCAACTCGTTATTCTTTGGAAACATATTCTTCAACATTTTCAGCAAGTTTTCAAATGCCGAGTCAGCTACACCTGCCTGTGCCTTCCATCTCAGCAAATCCAGTGTGCAGCCCAGCTTTTTCAGACCATCATCGCATCCGGGTACAGCGCCTTTCTGTGATCCTCTAACATGCGATCCAAATTCTCCCTCTCCAGTTTCGCAGCGACTCCGTGCATCAGCAATGGTCCGACCAAGATCATCAGCGGGCTCATCACGTGCCTCTTCTTGATCACCTTCCCCTTCATCTTCCCCACCTTCAGCATCATCCATGAAAGTATCACCTAAATGATCAAGATAGCTCTCATCGATGTCATCCCCTTCTTCATCTTCTTCCATTATAACCCCTCTTTCTCCATGCTTGGTCCAACAATTATAGCTTGGCATGAAACCATGCCGAATCAGGTGCAGGTGAACTTCCCTTGAGGAAGAGTAACCCTTCTGATTCTTACAGTCAACACATGGACAGATAACAAAACCCCCTGCTTGTTCGCATTAGCCACTACGAGGAAATCTTTCAAACCCGTAGTGAATTCGCCGGAGAGTCGGCTAGCGTACATCCATTGCCGATTCATCTGCATTATTATAATACAAAATATATAATTAACCATCATGCATTTGTTAAACTAAATAGAAATTAAACAATGAACTACACACATATGCATATTTTATCAATGACACATATATATGAAAGGTTCAAGTTGTTGCTAACCGCGATCGAGGAGGAAAAAATAAATGAGGAAGCTCGCTCAAGTGTGGCTCCGACACTTCATATCATGTTTGTTTCATGCTCTTGGGACATTTCATCAAACACCTTGTGTGCATAAGAGGAGCCAAAAGCAAACCCTACACCCCCTTGTGAAGTTTGTGAAGAGAAGTGGCACCAAATGGCTAAGTGTGGGCTGGATGGTATATATAGGGGAGGGGCTTTAGTCGCGGTTGGCTGGCCAACCGTGACTAAAGGCCTTTGGGCCAGGCCTGAGGAC
This sequence comes from Lolium multiflorum, assembly GCA_030979885.1. NCBI lineage: Eukaryota > Viridiplantae > Streptophyta > Magnoliopsida > Poales > Poaceae > Lolium > Lolium multiflorum. The sequence continues at coordinate 167,520,404 of CM061747.1, forward strand.
ATTTAGTCGCGGTTGGCCTGGCCAACCGCGACTAAAGCCCCTCCCGTCCACCAGCTGGCCACCGAGCGCGCTGGGCCCAGGCCTTTGGTCGCGGTTCGCCACAAGGGCCGCGACTAAAGGTCCCATTGGTCACGGTTCTTGCATATCCGCGACTAATGGGGCTGTCCGGAAGGCCTTTTTTCTACCAGTGTGGGCGTTGGCTTTCGCCTACATCTCCTAGGCCAATTGGGCGGCCACCCTCACCTGATGTGTGACCGCCACGGCGTCCTTCCTCTCCTTCAGATTATTGCGCCTGCCTCGTCGTTTCGTGGTCCCGATGTCTTTCTTCTCCTTCGTCGGCACCTTCTATGGCGCCTTGGCCTTTGTTTTGCGGCCGCCGGTAGCGTCACGCTTTGAGCCCATGGGAGATGAAGTCTCCATCGGGGCTAGGGCAGTGGCTGCGTTGGTTTGCTCGGATTCCATGACGGCTACGGCGAGGAGGACGTCCATCGCAAGGCTGGGCTGTTGGCGCCGCCCAAATTCGATTTTTTGGAAATGCGAGTGGCTTCTAGCTGGAATGGGAGCGGCGTCTAGCCACTGACGTGCCGGTCATACGTGAGGAACGCCGGTCACTCGGCGCGACCGCGCAGACACAAACACAACTCATACTTAGGCCGCGTTTACATCTCGGCGAACAGGCCGGTCACTATGTGTCGGACCGCTAGGTCTGGGTGTGGACACATATTTCGACCACGCGGTTTGAAATGGTCGTTCCATATCTTTCATGTCTGTTTGCGTTGGACCGTTGGAGATATCCTAACCGTGGAGAAACTGAGCAAGAACACAAGACGACGATGATGTGAACCTGGTTGTCGAGCTAGCTCCGGATTGGGACAGATGCTAGGGTAAATGACAGAACAAACGCTTGTAATTCAAGTGACCGATAAGAACACCAACTCTCGGCCGTACTTTCCTCGAAAACAAATACTGTGTTTCTCAAAAAAAAATCACAATACGGCTAGAGGAACTAGGAGATCAAATTTTAAGCGTAATCAAGGGTGTGCTGTCTCTGTTGAGCATGCATGGCAGGTAATGTTGGTGCACAAAATTGGACGGACCAATTCACTACTTGTAGACGGGATAATCCTGGGATATCCTCACAAACACCTTTATCTTTTTCCGGATTAAAACCTCTTCACCATATTAGGCGATGTTTACAACTGATCGATTGGAAACTTTCTTTAGATATGAACCCAATGTTAGGACTTTGTGCCATATATCTCATGTTTTGTGGACGGAACTGATGGTACAAGTTTTTCTCGAAGCACATATAATAGGTGTATGAACCGGTGAGGACGGAGTAGATGAAATCAATCTCCTAGACCAGCACAGTATGTATAAATCGCGTACGACGATATACATGTGCATCAAGTTATGTTCTTCATTTTTTTAGCTCTATATGTGTATGAAACTGTTTGATATGAAAATTGTTTTTGGATGGGAAACTCCATTTTGGAGCTCGGGCTACATGGGGGGGGGGGCAAAAAAATTTCTCAAAATTCAAAACCAACATGGCACAGTTTCGACAAAGTCTGTAAAAAATGTATAGATGTAGCCAATGATTTATTGTACCAGCGTGCAAATATCAATGCTAAATACCTTATATTCTTTTTTGGACACTCAAACACCTTGTATTCTGGGTAACACAAAATTGTCTAAATCTGGCAAATATTGATGTTTGAAAATCTGCACCATTCACTACGTCATATCCACAATTTTTTTTAAAAATTTCCCACAGCCTCATATCCACAAATTTTTAAATCTTTTTAGTATTATGTGTTGGTTTTTTGTATACCGGTAGAATACATCACTGTCTATATGTAGGAAGTTTTCCTGATGTTTTTTGTAACTTTGAAATGTCATAATTGGAAATTTCAAAAAGCGGGTTCCATATAGCTCGGGTTTCTTTTGTCCACATTCAAGCAGAAATATGGTGATTGTTTACTGTGTATATGTGATCCGATCCTCCACCTAGGAGACTATGTGAAAAATGGTCTGGTGGTAATCAGGCAACATTTCTAGCGTCATATATGATTTTTGAAATTTGCCCGTGACACCGTGAGTTACTGAATTGGGTTGGTTAATGAAGGATTAGGTTATTTTTAAGAGAGTTGCAAAAGATGGAGGGTGAATGATGTTTTAAACAGTTTGAACTCCAAGTACTCATGCATATTATGATTTTGATATAATGTACACTGCACATGTTGGCTTAGGATTAGGGGCCGTGTTGGCTCTATTTGTAAAGCAGGGAGAATGCCCGTTTCGAGGAAAAGTCTATACTAAGTGATATATGAGACCAGTGGTGTCTTTATCTAGTACTTTCACGGTTAAAACTAATACATTCGTAGCTCATATCATGGTGTTAAAAAGATTTTATAATTTCAGTTGACATCATAAACATTTTGTAACTCCACCACAGGGTCTATGGAAGAACAAAAAGTGTGAATTCGACCAAGAAATGAACACTTCCAACAAACGAGAGCTGAAGAGATTAGACGACGACATAGCACTAGTTCACACTGCGTATACTCTAGAATTATCTATTTGCTTCAATAAACATACTTCCAGCTATTTGGTAGGACACACACTCTAATGCATTCTATAAAACTTGTACACTTCATTTAAGGATATGAAAAAAATGAAGGCATAAATGCACTGCAACACATTAAGGGGAAATAATAAATTCATGGGTGTTGTGAAATTTTTGACTTTCTTAGATTTATGGTTAAACCTGTTGTAACAAAAAAATACATCTCAAATTAGAATAAGACAAATTTGCAATGATATATAGTTATAGTTTAGCAATAGGAGCACAATAATTTGTGGTAGTACAAATATCTACATTGATATATTAAAAAGAGAGTTTAAAATGTTAATACTGTTGGTTGTGCCTGAGAATGTATTTGTATCAAGAGATTCACCATGAGAACAACAAACAATTAAGGTGGTGCTAAGTTATGATTAAATAAAAATCTTTAGTATAAATTTGTTATTGGATAGAAACAAAAGGATACACCTTACCTTCGTAGAATAATAAATTTGCGGGCAATATGATTTTGCAAGTGCACTTACAAAGCATTATATGTGGCCCCAAAATGACAGAATGCAAGCGTAAAAAGGTCTCCCGACTCTAACCATGGCAACAACAATGAACTTTGAGAACGTGGTTACATTCCCAACTGATATCTCATCATTGGTGTTCAACATTGTGTGAAGCACCTCATGGGGATTAAAAACTTCATGAAGTTAGACCCATCAATTTTAAGTTTTCTTTATTACGCACAAACCATAATTGATATAAACATTTGGGTATGAAATATTCTACAAACATATTTGCAAAGACATTTATGACTTAGTTCATAATAATTATGAGTTCAAGTTATAATTCAAATTATTAGTTTTCCAATAAAACAATCATCACTAAAAGTATCTTAGTGATTACACGACCCCTATTAACTATACCTCCCCCGATCGTCACGACCATTGGTATAGTGGCAATTAAAGGTGGACATAGAAATGTTGATCACATCATCCATGTGACTCATGCTCGATCTTTCGATCTCTCGTGTTTCGAGGTCATGTATGCACATGCTAGGCTCGCCAAATTAGCCTTAGTGTATTGCATTGCAACATGGCTTACACCCACAGTATATGGATGATGATATGTCTGCCACCCAATCATGGCCTGCCTCGTAACATTGAACTGTTCTTAGGGATAACACTTTTATTAGTATTACAGTTATGGATCATCTTCTTTAAAGTTACTGTTCTTGAAACTTAACACTGGCAACTAAATAAGATGTTCTATAATATCTACATCAAATGTATTAAGTGACATGATGTGGTGTCTCATTTACACGACTAGCTCTCCATCATTTGCTCTGGCATGGCGGGGCTCCTCCAGTTGATCGACCATTATGGCAATGGGCTATCACTACAACTTAGCAACAACTAGTATGAAAACTACTTTACACAATGACCATATAATGTTACAAACCCCCTTAGAGTAACTCTAACAAAGCCTGTAAAACAGGCTAAAACCAAAAAAGTCCGGCGACTTTACGGGTTCAGGCCGAAAGTGGTCCAGAACGGAGCCCGAACTCGCGGCCTGACCCGTAAAACGAGTTTGGGGGCCCGAGAAATTTGGCGCCCGCCCTGTATTAAAAGGGGCTACGGAGGGGAGTTCGGTTTCCAAACCCTACTCCGTCGCTACCACTTCCTCCGCCGCCTCCCTCCTCTCCGGCGAGCAATTCCGCCTCCGCCGTCGCTGCTTCGCCGCTGCCGCCACCACCCCTCCGTCCGCAATGGGACGCTTTATACGCTTAGGTAGGGGAGGGGACCGAATCGGCGGCGGGAAGCCAGCTCCGCGTCCGCCGGGTGTACGGTCGGAGGCGGACCGCGCGAGGCTTGGAAGCGGTTGGCACAGAAGTGGCCGCGTGCTTTCGCGCGCCGGGCAGCGTGCGAGGAGGAGCGCGAAGGAGAAACCGAGGAGGCTCCCCCCGCCGGCTCGTGCAGCCCGCCGCTGCCGGCGCTTCCCCCGCGTGGCGACGGCAACGACAACGACGACGCAGACGGGCCGCCCTAGCCTGCGGGAGCTCGGCGGAGGCGGCGGCGTTCGAGGTGGACGCGGTCATCGTCGCGTAGGAGTCTCCGACGCGGAAAAACCCTCCGCCACCGCAAGAACTGCCCCGGTGACAATCCGGCGCCTAATCTAGTAGTTTAGGTCTCAAATTATCGACTGTAGCTCGAACTGCTACGTATTTTGGCTAGTTTAATGTAAATTATTGACGAATGTAGCTCGATCGGAGCAAAATGGGTTCAATTTCGCAAGATCATCGCATCACATTTTCCCGCCACGTTTGATTTTCGTTTTTTCAGTTCGCGAGTTCGGTTTCTAATCTGCGCCGTGACAAAAACCTTCTAAACTGAACAGTTCGGGAGCCCCGAACTCCACGTTTTCGGTTCGGAGATATACGGGCTCTGCTAGAGATGCTCTTACAACACAAAGGTAGACGCCTCTACTTTATTACTTGTAAATGTTATAAGGATGTTAGGGCTATCGCAAAAAGAATCGTTTTTACCTACAAGCATACAACCACAACACCGATTAGACAATTGTCTCTATTACACCCCTTTTGGGGCCCTCCATTACAAATGACACACCCCTAAAGTAAGAGAGACAGACATCCCCCAGCCGCGTATATGATACAAGCCATATGTCTATTGCGGAACCAGTCTCGCGTAAGTGTATGCGTGTGTTATCACCAGATTTTGGCCAAATCAGGAGATGGGCCGTAAGTGAAGATGGGCTTGAAGGACATACACGTGGAGCATCTTCGAAGCGGCCTTGCGCTAAGAGTTTGGGCTAAATCGCCCGTGTATCTGTAATATAGTAGATCGTATCGTGTTTAGAATTAACAGATAGAGTCGGCCCGTGCACGGTTAGGTGCACGCCTCAATTAGAAAGTCCCTTGGACTATAAATATGTATCTAGGGTCATCGGAAAAGGAGGACAATCACGTTCACAACAAACACAAATCAGGCGCATCGCCACCCCTTCCTTCGAGGGTTTCTTCCGGTAAGCATCATGCTGCCTAGATCGCATCTTGCGATCTAGGCGACACGTTTATTCGTCTACCTTGTGCTGCTCGTGCTGAAGCGTTGTTGATGGCGAGCAGCACTATTTATCCTTAGGTGTTTAGGGGCTTGCATTGGTGCTTTCTCGTGCATACATGCGTGGCAATGCCGTCCCTCGACACCTAGCTGCCCTTACACCTATCTGGGTGTAAGGGCAGCATCTTGCTTGTTCGTTACTTAGTAGATCCGATCTGTTATAGTTGCTCCTTGCTCCGCAAGGATTAGTTTAATATCTGCATAGTTAGGCCTTATGCTGGGGTCGGACGATCCGGTAGTGCGTTAGGTGTTGTTTACCGTTCCTACAAGGGATGTTCCGGAATTAACGTTATGTTGGTTTTTAGGCCTCTTGTAGGGGTAGTTTGCATCATCTTCCGTATCTGCTAGGCCCGATCACACGTAGGACGTTCCGGTTATGCGGTGAAAACCCTAAACTGTCGTAGATTGGTTTAGCTTTGTTTTGATCAAGCAGGATCCCCATGTCATTGCAAATCCAACGTGAACCATAGGGCGATCGGCTCTTTGAGCCGATCCACAGGCAACCCGAGAGCCGATAGGGCTCGTATTTAATGTTTACGTGTCTACCATGCAGGAACAATCGAAGCACTCTAACACCTTCCTGATCGGGTCTAGGTCAGGTGGCACGCCCTAGCAACCGCCAGACGTGGCTGGAAGACTTGCGGGACGACGCGAGGTGCAGGGTCCACTAAGCGGCCTTGGGAGCTCCCGCTCTTCGTGTTGCTTAACCATTGCCCGCCGGTGGGTTTTGGTAACACATTCGCACGCCCGGTGGGACATCTTCTGCAACATCCACGTCAACACCGACACCCGAGATGGCAGAGGAACAGATCACATATGAGGATCTCCCTGCTGAACACAAGAAGAAGTGCGATGAGCTGAAGGCCATCTGTGAAGCCGAGCTCATCGGCTCCTTTGCGAAAGCCCGTCTGCACGGCATCAAGGTCAAAGGGGGCACACGTTCGTCTCCCGGCGTCAATATGGTGGATCTCAGCCACTCTATAAGGGAGCCAGGGTTCTCCTTTGGTGTCAATATGGCAGGGCTTGTGATCCGCCATAGCACGGGCAAAGCAGAAAGCAGCCACTCTCGTGGCAAGGACAAAGAGGAGGCCGTTCCACGCGACCGGCCCCAGGATGATGATAGACGATACCTAACCGAGGAGGAGGTGAGAAGCATACGGTATCAACGCCCACTATCCGTGCATCTCCTCAACAAATATGAGCAGCAGTATGACCGACGTCGGCGCTACGACGAAGACGATGAAAGATATCGTCGGTCCGATGCGACAGGAGGTATCGTCAGCATGACAAACAACGGCGGGTACGAACGTCGCGCTAGAGGGAGGTCAAGGGAGCAAGCTGACATGGATAAGCACTGGGACTGTCCTTTCTTCAAACATTGCTGGGACTCAGGAATGAGCCGATTTCCAACAATCGAGAACTGCCCAGAATGCAAGCAGCAAAGGAGAAGGGCAAATGAAGTTTCAGTGTTCGAGCGTCTAGGGCCTCTCCCGCCTCATAATAAGCAAGCTGGGTCATCTCAAGAAGAAGACTTTGAGGAGTCAGATGGAGAAGAAGATAGGTATCACCGACCAAGGTGGTGCCCTGATGGACTCAGCCATTCTCGAAGCGTAGGCAGCGGCTGCGAAACCGGAAGAAGCCGAGGCACACTGCACACGCGCGCGGCCTGATTTGACCGCGAAAATTCAGCAAACAATGGAGACAAAGGCGCGCCCGCCAAAGAAAGTATGGCGCCCTAAACAGACGAAAGCCGATGCATCGCTGATGCCGATGTAGAGACATCGGCTGACACAAACATGGTGTTCATACTCCCGCCGGAGTTTCGCGCTCCAAACGACAAGGAGGTATCAGTGGCTCAATTCGACGGTCCATGACCAGTTATCTTTGAGAAGCCACGAGATAGAAGCTATAGGCATTTGAAAGCCCTATACTTGAGGGGTTACATCAACGGGCAGCCTGTCAGCAAGATGTTGGTTGACACCGGAGCGGCAGTCAACATAATGCCGTATTCCATGCTACGACGTTTGGGGCACTCCAGCGATGATCCGATCAAGACCAACATCACATTAAGCGACTTCAACGGCCGCGTAAGCGAAAGGTGTTCTGAATGTAGAGCTTACGTAGGCCGGAAAACCATACCTACCGCGTTCTTCATCGTCGACAGAAAAGCAATTACGCCGTCCTATTAGGAAGGGATTGGATTCATGCTAACTGTTGCATTCCGTCTACAATGCACCAATGCATCATACAGTGGGATGGAGATGAAGTGGAAGTCGTTCAGGCGGATGACTCAATCGAGATATCGTTGGCTGCCATGAGCATGTGGGAAGCAGATAACCAAGAGCCGCTCTCTGGAATCAGTTTAGAGGGTTGTGAGCGCATCGAAGCTTCGAAAAATGGGGTAAGGCTGGTTTTATCCACCGGCCTAACAGAGTAGCAGGTTCAAGACATTGGACGTACGTGGCAAGGCCGATCCCTACGATCGGTCCTCAAAAAAATGAAAAGCAAAGGATCTCATCTCCAGCAGGCCACGTAGCTACAGTGGAAATCCGAGAAGTTGCTAAACCTTCACGAAGCATTGCAATAAAAAGGGAGGCCGATTCCAGCGATCGGCCAAAATTATCCTCGACATGCGTTTTGTCCGTGTTCAGCATTGATCCGACAGATGTCTGAAGAGCCGATACCATCAATTACTTGACAGAATCGGCTCGGGGGCACATAGATGGATGAGACTCGAGGATACAAAGCTTGGAGTGGATGTCAAATGCCCAGCAGAACAGTATGGGGGCCGATGCATAAATAAATCGGCCATATAAAAATTTGAAAATCCAAAAAATTTGGGCACAGCCGATGCGTAGACATCGACTTAAGAATTCAAAGCCGATGCACGGCCATCGACTCAAGGGATACAACTGTTACAAGCGGAAGCCTAATGGAGCAGTCATCAAGTTACGTGGCGAGGCTCTACTGGAGGAACCCCCGGCAAGTTTGAGGATCGCAGCCCTGGCCAACAACAAGAACAGCATGAACGTGCAGATCAGGCTAGGATCATGAGAACAACCAACGATCGTCCAATTGGACTGAACTGCATTCTCACCAGAAGCTGCATCATCGAACTGAAGAAGCTCGGGGGGCAGCTCACTTTGAGGGTTCTCTGCTTTTGAAAGCCGATTTGGTTAGAATCGGCTGACGTTGCACTACAGTTGGGAAGCCGATGATGGCCCATTCGGTGGGTACACTTTTATCCTCGCCTTGACTGAGGCTCGGGGGGCAGCTCGCCCTCAAAATTCTTTGCTCGGAGGAGCTAGAGCCACCAATTTGAAGAGGGAGCCATCGTAATTGATAGGCTTTGGGCCAGTTTGCTGTTGCAAAAGGACACAGCGTCGCGAGGAAGGTTGTAGGCGATCCAGATTTTCAGCAATGGTCCTAGAGTTCTCCTGAAGGCATCAATTCTCGAGTCTTGCCGATTAAAGCTAACATTAAGCTCAGGGATCTGGACTGAGCTATCTGGAAATTTATCATAACGGACCGGTGCGGGGCCATCGGCTTATTGAGCGTTGATCAGGATAACAATCGGCAAAATCAGTTTGAGGGGACATCGGCTGAAATAGCATGAAAGGAATCGGCAAGATCAAGTTGAAGAAAAATTTTCATTGATGGCAAGATTTCTTACACAAAGAGCTGATTACTCTCAAAAGAAGGAACTAGGGGATGCATGGCCCCGTCTACTGCTACTGGTCCTAATCAAAAGCCTATCTACGGATCAGTGTTGCCCTCGTCGTCGCCATCGCCGCCGCTATCGGCGGACTCGTCGTCGCTGCTGCCGCGACCACCGGGAGGACCTTCATTGTCCTCGTCTTCATCATCAGCGACGTCGTCGTCGCTGTCAATGTCGCTAAGCTTGCCCGGCCAAGGGCGAGGCGCTGGCCGGCGGCGGAGGAGGTGCTCGTCTTCCTCCTCATCTCCCTTCACCTCCTCGGCGGAGGAGACACCGTCCCAGGAGTAGCGATCGTCGTCGCTCTCCTCCTCCGATTCCCCAAGGGCGAGGAAGCGGAGGTCGCTCTCCCGTCCGTCAAGGACTGGTCATCTTCGGACAGACGGAGGAGTCGTGGCTCGACTCGTCCCCGTCGGCAATGGCGCGGCGGATGTTGGCCGCGTGGGCCTCTTGTGGGTCCCACTCTGGTGTCGGCTCTCGGAGGGGGAGGATTGGGCAGAGAGGCTTGATGCAGCAGAGGAGGAAGAGGAAGAAGACATGGCGACATAGGAGGGTTTTTGGGAGTGCTAGTGCGAAGAGGATGAAGAAGGGAACTGCAAGAAGTGGCTAAATAAAAGGGGATATAGCGTTTTAATGCTTAAGCAGTTTCCGAGGACATGGTGCCAAAACTGTCAAATCGTGCAGAGAAGTTGGGAAGGCCAGTCGTCATGATGAAGAATACTGCGACGGTTCTGCTCTGCCACGACATGACCCTTCGATTTTGAGGTTTTCTTTATTACGCACAAACCATAATTGATATAAATATTTGGGTATGAAATATTCTACAAACATATTTGCAAAGACATTTATGACTTAGTTCATAATAATTATGAGTTCAAGTTATAATTCAAATTATTAGTTTTCCAATAAAACAATCATCACTAAAAGTATCTTAGTGATTACACGACCCCTATTAACTATACCTCCCCCGATCGTCACGACCATTGGTATAGTGGCAATTAAAGGTGGACATAGAAATGTTGATCACATCATCCATGTGACTCATGCTCGATCTTTCGATCTCTCGTGTTTCGAGGTCATGTATGCACATGCTAGGCTCGCCAAATTAGCCTTAGTGTATTGCATTGCAACATGGCTTACACCCACAGTATATGGATGATGATATGTCTGCCACCCAATCATGGCCTGCCTCGTAACATTGAACTGTTCTTAGGGATAACACTTTTATTAGTATTACAGTTATGGATCATCTTCTTTAAAGTTACTGTTCTTGAAACTTAACACTGGCAACTAAATAAGATGTTCTATAATATCTACATCAAATGTATTAAATGACATGATGTTGTGTCTCATTTACACGACTAGCTCTCCATCATTTGCTCTGGCATGGCGGGGCTCCTCCAGTTGATCGACCATTATGGCAATGGGCTATCACTACAACTTAGCAACAACTAGTATGAAAACTACTTTACACAATGACCATATAATGTTACAAACCCCCTTAGAGTAACTCTAACAAAGCCTGTAAAACAGGCTAAAACCAAAAAAGTCCGGCGACTTTACGGGTTCAGGCCGAAAGTGGTCCAGAACGGAGCCCGAACTCGCGGCCTGACCCGTAAAACGAGTTTGGGGGCCCGAGAAATTTGGCGCCCGCCCTGTATTAAAAGGGGCTACGGAGGGGAGTTCGGTTTCCAAACCCTACTCCGTCGCTACCACTTCCTCCGCCGCCTCCCTCCTCTCCGGCGAGCAATTCCGCCGCCGCCGTCGCTGCTTCGCCGCTGCCGCCACCACCCCTCCGTCCGCAATGGGACGCTTTATACGCTTAGGTAGGGGAGGGGACCGAATCGGCGGCGGGAAGCCAGCTCCGCGTCCGCCGGGTGTACGATCGGAGGCGGACCGCGCGAGGCTTGGAAGCGGTTGGCACAGAAGTGGACGCGTGCTTTCGCGCGCCGGGCAGCGTGCGAGGAGGAGCGCGAAGGAGAAACCGAGGAGGCTCCCCCCGCCGGCTCGTGCAGCCCGCCGCTGCCGGCGCTTCCCCCGCGTGGCGACGGCAACGACAACGACGACGCAGACGGGCCGCCCTAGCCTGCGGGAGCTCGGCGGAGGCGGCGGCGTTCGAGGTGGACGCGGTCATTGTCGCGTAGGAGTCTCCGACGCGGAAAAACCCTCCGCCACCGCAAGAACTGCCCCGGTGACAATCCGGCGCCTAATCTAGTAGTTTAGGTCTCAAATTATCGACTGTAGCTCGAACTGCTACGTATTTTGGCTAGTTTAATGTAAATTATTGACGAATGTAGCTCGATCGGAGCAAAATGGGTTCAATTTCGCAAGATCATCGCATCACATTTTCCCGCCACGTTTGATTTTCGTTTTTTCAGTTCGCGAGTTCGGTTTCTAATCTGCGCCGTGACAAAAACCTTCTAAACTGAACAGTTCGGGAGCCCCGAACTCCACGTTTTCGGTTCGGAGATATACGGGCTCTGCTAGAGATGCTCTTACAACACAAAGGTAGACGCCTCTACTTTATTACTTGTAAATGTTATAAGGATGTTAGGGCTATCGCAAAAAGAATCATTTTTACCTACAAGCATACAACCACAACACCGATTAGACAATTGTCTCTATTACACCCCTTTTGGGGCCCTCCATTACAAATGACACACCCCTAAAGTAAGAGAGACAGACATCCCCCAGCCGCGTATATGATACAAGCCATATGTCTATTGCGGAACCAGTCTCGCGTAAGTGTATGCGTGTGTTATCACCAGATTTTGGCCAAATCAGGAGATGGGCCGTAAGTGAAGATGGGCTTGAAGGACATACACGTGGAGCATCTTCGAAGCGGCCTTGCGCTAAGAGTTTGGGCTAAATCGCCCGTGTATCTGTAATATAGTAGATCGTATCGTGTTTAGAATTAACAGATAGAGTCTGGCCCGTGCACGGTTAGGTGCACGCCTCAATTAGAAAGTCCCTTGGACTATAAATATGTATCTAGGGTTATCGGAAAAGGAGGACAATCACGTTCACAACAAACACAAATCAGGCGCATCGCCACCCCTTCCTTCGAGGGTTTCTTCCGGGTAAGCATCATGCTGCCTAGATCGCATCTTGCGATCTATACAGTACACGTTTATTCGTATACCTTGTGCTGCTCGTGCTGAAGTGTTGTTGATGGCGAGCAGCACTATTTATCCTTAGGTGTTTAGGGGCTTGCATTGGTGCTTTCTCGTGCATACATGCGTGGCAATGCCGTCCCTCGACACCTAGCTGCCCTTACACCTATCTGGGTGTAAGGGCAGCATCTTGCTTGTTCGTTACTTAGTAGATCCGATCTGTTATAGTTCCTCCTTGCTCCGCAAGGATTAGTTTAATATCTGCATAGTTAGGCCTTATGCTGGGGTCGGACGATCCGGTAGTGCGTTAGGTGTTGTTTACCGTTCCTACAAGGGATGTTCCGGAATTAACGTTATGTTGGTTTTTAGGCCTCTTGTAGGGGTAGTTTGCATCATCTTCCGTATCTGCTAGGCCCGATCACACGTAGGACGTTCCGGTTATGCGGTGAAAACCCTAAACTGTCGAGATTGGTTTAGCTTTGTTTTGATCAAGCAGGATCCCCATGTCATTGCAAATCCAACGTGAACCATGGGGCGATCGGCTCTTTGAGCCGATCCACGGGCAACCTGAGAGCCGATAGGGCTCGTATTTAATGTTTACGTGTCTACCATGCAGAACAATCGAAGCACTCTAACACCTTCCTGATCGGGTCTAGGTCAGGTGGCACGCCCTAGCAACCGCCAGGACGTGGCTGGAAGACTTGCGGGACGACGCGAGGTGCCAGGGTCCACTAAGCGGCCTTGGGAGCCTCCCGGCTCTTCGTGTTGCTTAACCATTGCCCGCCGGTGGGTTTTGGCAGGTAACACGTGAGGTCGGTCGGGGCCGCTTCATCAAACAATGCCGCAGTAATGAACAAGTACACGTGAGAGGGTAACAATTATATAATCGATGCCCGCATGCAACGCATGCGTTCTAACCATATAAGCGTACCACGCATAGATCGGCTCTGATACCACTATAGGGTATTCGTAGTAGAAAACAAAAAAATTCTAATTAACGCAACCCGATTGCCTAGATCTATCTAGGAGTAATGCAGTAACGGTAAAGGTTTCGGGTGACGTACCCTCGCAGACCGTTAGCGGTTAACATTCCACTAGAACATGGTTGATGTAATCGTACTTCATCGTTGACCTCAGGGTCGAGTAGAAGTCCTCCCGTACGACCTTGAGTACCGCAAGTGCATCACCTCGTAGTTTTGCACACGTACGATGCTCAACGACGGTCCCGGCTTCGTTCCAGTGAAGTTGCGGAAGTAGATCTTCTGGATTCGGATCCCAGCAGTGCACCCGCGTACCGGTGGAGTACTCCCTCCGTGCGCAGCTCTTGGAGGAACAACGTATGGGAGAGAGAACTAGATAGGGAGAGAGAGGGGAAGAGAGGAGGATGCGCCCAAGGGGCTCTCCTTTTTCTGAACCCTAATTGTGTGTCCTCCTCCCTCCATATGCCCACTATATATAGGGGAAAGGTAGGGGTGGAGTCTCATGCCTAAGCAATATGGGACTAAAAAGGGGGCAAGGGAGAGGGGTGGCCGGTTGGGCCCAACAGGGCCCATGCGACCCCCTTCTTCAAACCCTAGCCACCCCATAAGCCATGGGAGGTGGCCAACCACTTAATGGGCCCTCTTGGAGGGGCCCATGAAGATGGGCTACACCTTCTAATTAATTAATATTTATTTAATATTAATTCAACCAATTAATACATAATACATATTATTTAACTCCCGATGATCCGACACATCTTTCGAATCACTCCGAACATCCTTCGGATTCTCCTGGAACCCTTTTCGGTTTTCTCTTCTCTATTCTCCGGTGTTTTCGATGAATCCAAAACAATATTAAATTTCGTTGAATCCTTAAGTGTGTTTCCCTACGGTTCGAGAAAGACAGACATGATCGAGACAATCTCCGATCAATGAACGCCAGGGCGTTCTGGAGAACAATAATGACCCCCACGCATTCTACGAAGATGTGATCGTCGTTTGCACCATTACGTCGAATCTCATTCCCTTTGTTACTTTGATATTGGCACTCGTCTGAGCCTTGTTCATCGGTATCTTCATACCTACTTTGATCTTGTTACCGACAAGGCTATTCAACTCGTTCATGTGCGATTTCATCCTCATGACCTAGTCATGGGTTGCATCTTGGATGTAATCTCACCAATCGAGTGGGCCCTCATTATCTTCCGATCACGCAGATGAACAAATCCTGCTATTGACACATACGCCTCAACTCATCCCATCGGAATACCCGAGCAGCACCTACGGTGTGGCGATTAATGATGTCTAAGAAGCCGCCGCTGATAGTGATTAGATATGTTATCGTGATATAAGGATTAGGTTACTATGATTTCTTAAATACCGTAACGTGAACTTCGTGATTTGATCATGTTACAATACTTATATTTGGGAATGCCCATCATATTATTTATTTAATGATATGACTCCATTGTCAATGACGTGTTTATCCATGACCGGGAAACTTTGATCATCTATTGACCTCAATGAACTAGTTTGTGGATGCACACTAGAGGCCCTTGGTTTGTTTACAATACCACTCGTGTATCAATGTTTCTGATTAATACAGTTATACCATGGCACAAAACTATTATGAACTATTGATATATAATAATAGACATTATTTATTATTTGCCTCTAGGGCGTCATATCCAACAGCAAATCTAGTTCTTGTACCCAAAAATAACACTAAAATAATAAGAATGTGGTTTGATTACACCAACTTGAATAAGCATTGTCCCAAGGATATGTTTAAAAACCTTTACCTTGCATTGACCAAATCATTTACTCGACGGTTGGGTCGAATCTTTTGTTTTTCCTTGACGCATATTCCGGTATCATCAGATTAGAATGCGAGAGTTCGACCAATTGTCGACCTCGTTCATCACCCCTTTCAGAACTTAGTGCTATATCAGCATGCTTTTTGGTTTGAAAAATGTAGGTACCACTTACCAACGTCGCCTCCATGATCAGATTGGTCGGAATATACACGCATAAGTCGACGACATCGCGGTGATGTACAGGAAAGGAAATGACCTCATCAAAGATCTCCAGTAAACCTTCGACAACCTCCAGAAATACAAGTGATGTTAAAACTGACCAAGCGCGTTATTGACGTACCGGTCGAAAAACTCCTTGGCTTCATCGTGTCACATCGTGACATTGAAGTTAACCCGTAGAAAATCAAGGCTATCCTCAACATTTCAAGACCAACTTTCTTGAAGGACATATAATGGCTCACTGGTTGCGGTGCAACAGTTAGTCGATTTGTTAGTCGCCTTGGCAACAAGACATTACCTTTGTACAAGCTACTGAAGAAAGCAGACAAGTTTGTTTGGGACGATGCAGTAAGTCCAACCCTGCAGGAGTTCAAGAAAATACTCTCATGCGCCCCCATATTGGTAGCACCAGCTAAGTCGGAACCAATGTTTCTCTAATGGCAGCCATCAACAAGGTCATCAAGGTCATCAGTATAATCATAGTGGTGGAGCGAAAGTAAGAAGCACACGAACATGGAGTCCAACGACCAGTATACCTCACCGGAGAGGCTCTAACGGAATCCAAGCGGCTCTACCACCACTTTCTAAAGTTGGCATATGGTGTATTCCTAGCTAGCCGGAAGCTAAGACACTACTTCTAGGAGCATCCAATAATAGTTGTGAGAAGCTCTCATGTCTACGATCATCAATAACTCCGACGCCACCAACGGAGTAGCAAAATGGGGAATTGAACTTCCGCCTTCGATATCAACTATAAGCCAAGAGATGCTATCAAGTCACAAGTTTAGCAAATTCTCGCAGATTGAACTGAAGCCCCATCCGATACACCGGTGCCGGAACCAGAAACTTTGGTCATACACTTTGATGAATCCAAATAGCATCAAGGATCGAGGGTTAGAGTCGCCCTGAAATCACCAACTGGAGAGGAACCAAGCAAGTACTTTCAGTCTAGGGAGAACTTTGGATTTCGAAATTGCATTGAGTGCAATGTCTTTGGGCGGATGCTGAACTTATAATATTTAGAGGGAGTGTAATTATGACCCCAAACAAATGTGCACAGGTATGTGTTTTACATGTCTTTTTTGGGTTTCTAGTATGCCGTAGGTTTGTTGGTTACACAAGGTAGTTTTAAGGGCATCTCCAGCGGCGCGACGCAAATGGTCGCTGAGCGACCGTTTTCGTCCGCCGTGACCGGAAATGCGTCTGGGCCCTGCTCCAGCAGGGCGATGCAAAGTGACCGTCCGTCGCCGAGACGCAAACCTGGCCCAAATATGCGGCAGTTTGCGTCTCGCGGACGGCGGTCGCGCCGAGTGACCGCCGAAAAAGACGTAGGACCCGCGCGTCAGTGGCAGCGAGGCCGATATAATTCCCGCCACCGGCCATTCCCCGCGCGAAAAAGCAAACTAGACGCGCGAAACATTCCAGAAGCGATGGACGTCCTCGCGGCTGCAGCCACCGCCATGGATGCGGATCAAACCCTCGCCGCCGCACCCGCCGCCGCCCCACACCCTCGTAGCCACGACCGTAGCCACAATGGAGGGTCCGCCGGAAGCAAAGCGCCGGCGGCGGCCGGGAGACGAAGGCGAAGGCTGCAAAGAAGGTGCTCTCCCCGGAGGAGAAAGCGATCGAGGCCGCGAAACGTCGCTGCCGGCGCAGAACCAGAAGATGAAGATTTCCGCGGCCGCCAACCAGCAGGCGTGGCAGATGCAGATCAAAGCCGGCGTCGCGCAAGTAGCCCTCCATCCGACCTTGGCGGAGGGCTACATGCTCGTCAAGAGAGAGGGATCGCCGGCGTCGCTCCTCCATCCTCGCTTGGCTCGGTAAGTTCCCAGCTGCGTCCGGAACTCCCGCTTCCTTGCGGCCACCCGGTGTCGCGGTTCACGTCCGGCCTGCCGCCGGTGGAGTTGACCGGGGCGGCGGAGAAGTTCAACGGGGTTTGATACGTCGCAAACGTATCTATAATTTCTTATGTTCCATGCTACTTTTATTACAATACTTGAATGTTTTATACATACTTTACAGCGTTATTTTACATTTTCCGGCACTAACCTATTAACAAGATGCCGAAGTGCCAGTTCCTGTTTTCTGCTGTTTTTGGTTTCAGAAATCCTAGTAACGAAATATTCTCGGAATTGGACGAAATCAACGCCCAGGGTCCTATTTTTGCACGAAGCTTCCGAAGACCGAAGAGGAGACGAAGTGGGGCCACGAGGTGGCGACACACCAGGGCGGCGCGCCGTGCCCCGGCCGCGCCGCCGTGGTGTGGGCCCCGTGACGCCCTTTGACCTACCCTTCCGCCTACTTAAAGCCTCCGTCGCGAAACCCCCGTACCGAGAGCCACGATACGAAAAATATTACTGAGAGGCCGCCGCCGCGAATCCCATCTCGGGGATTCAGGAGATCGCCCGCACCCTGCCGGAGAGGGGAATCATCACCGGAGGGGCTCTACATCATCATGCCCGCCTCCGGATTGATGCGTGAGTAGTTCATCCTTGGCATGATCAAGATCATCTATTTGTAATGCTACATATTATGTTTGGTGAGATCCGATGAATAGAGAATACTATGTTAAGTTGATTATCAATCTATCATATATGTGTTGTTTATGTTCTTGCATGCTCTCCGTTGCTAGTAGAGGCTCTGGCCAAGTTGATACTCGTAACTCCAAGAGGAGTAATTATGCTCGATAGTGGGTTCATGCCTCCATTAATCTGGGACAGTGACAGAAAGTTCTAAGGTTGTGGATATGTTGTTGCTACTAGGGATAAAACATTGATGCTTTGTCTAAGGATATTTGTGTTGATTACATTACGCACCATACTTAATGCAATTATCTGTTGTTCGCAACTTAATACTGGAAGGGGTTCGGATGATAACCTGAAGGTGGATTATTTAGGCATAGATGCATGCTGGATAGAGGTCTATGTACTTTGTCGTAATGCCCCGATTAAATCACATAGTAATCATCGTTGATATGTATTGAATCTTTATTTGTCAATTGCTCACCTGTAATTTGTTCACCCAACATGTTAGTTATCTTATTGGAGAGACACCACTAGTGAACTGTGGACCCCGGTCCATTCTTTTACATCTGAATACATTCTATTTACTGTTCTTTGCAAACAAACACCATCTTCCACTCGATACGCTTAATCCTTTGTTTTCAGCAAGCGGTGAGATTGACAACCTCACTGTTACGTTGGGGCAAAGTACTTTGATTGTGTTGTGCAGGTTCCACGTTGGCGCCGGTTTCACTGGTGTTGCGCCGCACTACATTCCTCCACCAACAACCTTCATGTGCTTCTTGGCTCCTACTGGTTCGATAACCTTGGTTTCTTTCTGAGGGAAAACTTGCTGCTGTGCGCATCATACCTTCCTCTTGGGGTTCCCAACGGACGTGTACATCTACGCGCATCAAGCACTTTTTCTGCCGCCGTTGCCTGGGAGATCAAGACACGCTGCAAGGGGAGTCTCCACTTCCAATCTCTTTACTTTGTTTTTGTCTTGCTTTATTTTATTTACTACTTTGTTTGCTGCACTGAAACAAAACACACAAAAAATAGTTGCTAGCTTTACTTTATTTACTGTCTTGTTCTCTATATCAAAAACACAAAAAAATTAGTTACTTGTCTTTACTTTATTTGCTTAGTTTATTTTACTACTGCTATAATGGGTACTCCTGAAAATACTAAGTTGTGTGATTTCACTAGCACAAATAATAATGATTTTATATGTACTCCTATTGCTCCACCTGCTACTACAGCAGAATTCTATGAAATTAAACCTGCTTTACTGAATCTTGTTATGAGAGAGCAATTTTTTGGTGTTAGTACTGATGATGCTGCTGCCCATCTTAATAATTTTGTTGAACTTTGTGAAATGCAAAAGTATCAGGATATACATGGTGATATTATAAAACTGAAATTGTTTCCTTTCTCATTAAGAGGAAGAGCTAAAGATTGGTTGTTATCTTTGCCTAAAAATAGTATTGATTCATGGACTAAGTGTAAAGATGCTTTTATTAGTAAATATTATCCTCCTGCTAAGATTATATCTTTGAGAAGTAGCATTATGAACTTTAAACAATTTGATAATGAACATGTTGCTCAAGCATGGGAGAGAATGAAATCTTTGGTAAAGAATTGCCCAACCCATGGACTGACTACTTGGATGTCATCCAAACCTTTTATGCAGGATTGAATTTTTCCTCAAGGAACCTATTGAATTCAGCTGATGGAGGTACTTTTATGTCCATCACCCTGGGCGCCGCAACTAAATTACTTGATGATATGATGATCAATTACTCTGAATGGCACACTGAAAGAACTCCTCAAGGTAAGAAGGTAAATTCTGTTGAAGAAACCTCTTCTTTGGGTGATAAGATTGATGCTATTATGTCTATGCTTGCAAATGGTAGATCTCATATTGATCCTAATAATGTTCCTTTAGCTTCATTGGTTGCTCAAGAAGAAAATGTTGATGTGAATTTCATTAAAAGTAATAATTTCAACAACAATGCTTATAGGAATAATTATGGTAACAACAACTTTAGGCCATATCTTTCTAATAGTAATGGTTATGGTAATTCTTATGGTAATTCTTACAACAATAATAAGAGTGTACCCTCTGGTCTTGAAGTGATGCTTAAAGAATTTATTAGTACACAAACTGCTTTCAATAAAACTGTTGAAGAAAAGCTTGATAAAATTGATATTCTTGCTTCTAAGGTTGATAGTCTTGCTCTTGATGTTGATCTTTTAAAATTGAAAGTTATGCCTGAGGAAGTTGAAGATGCTAGGTTTGCTAAAACAAATGTCATCCAAGTTCGAATTAATGATAATATTAGATTGTTGGCTGAATTGCATGCTAGGTGGGATAGAGAAGAAAAAGAAAAACTTGCTAAAGAAAATAATGTAGCTAAAGTATGGACTATTACCACCACTAGTAATGTTGATTCTACACATGTTGCTGCACCTCCTACTATCAATGGTAAAATAATTGGTGTTGGCAATGTTTCTACTCCTAGTGCAAAGCGCACAAAATTGCCTGAAACCTGAAACTGCTTGTGATAAAACTGCTGAAATTTTTCAAAATATTGGTGACAATGATTCCATTGCTATAGAACATAATGGTTTAGACTTTGATGATTTTCATATTACTGAAGTTATAAAGTTCTTACAAAAACTTGCTAGAAGTCCCAATGCTAGTGCTATAAATTTAGTCTTTACAAAACACATTACAAATGCTCTCATTAAAGCTAGGGAAGAGAAATTGAAACTTGAAGCTTCTATTCCTAGGAAGTTAGAAGATGGTTGGGAGCCCATTATTAAAATGAAATTCAATGACTTTGAGTGTAATGCTTTATATGATCTTGGTGCAAGTATTTCTGTTATGCCTAAAAAGATTTATGATATGCTTGACTTGCCACCATTGAAGAATTGTTATTTGGATGTTAATCTTGCCGATAATGTTAAAAAGAAACCTTTGGGGAGGATTGATAATGTGCGCATTACGGTTAACAATAACCTTGTCCCCATTGATTTTGTTGTCTTGGATATCGAATGCAATGCATCTTGTCCTATTGTGTTGGGAAGACCTTTTCTTCGAACCGTTGGTGCTGTTATTGATATGAAGGAAGGTAATATTAAATATCAATTTCCTCTCAAGAAAGGTATGGAACACTTCCCTAGAAAGAGAATGAAGTTGCCTTTTGATTCTATTATTAGAACAAGCTATGATGTTGATGCTTCTACTCTTGATGTTACTTGATTTGCACTTTCTGCGCCTAGCTGAAAGGCGTTAAAGAAAAGCACTTCTTGGGAGATAACCCATGTGTTTATTTTACTACAGCAATTTTTGTTTTGTTGAGTCTTGGAAGTTGTTTACTACTGTAGCAACCTCTCCTTATCATGTTTTTGTGCCAAGTAAAGTTTCTATGCTAAAGTTGATGTTATATTTGGGATCGCTGCGCAGAAACAGCATTGCTGTCTGTCACGAATTCTGGCATAAGTCTCTGTAAAAAATTCGAAAAAATCTGCAAAATTACGAGCGTGATCCTCAGATATGTACGCAACTTTCATTAGTTTTGAGTTTTTCCATTTGAGCAAGTTAAGTGCCCAGTCCAGAAGCATCTTTACGGACTGTTCTGTTTTTGACAGATTCTGTCTTTTATTTCGCATTGCCGCTTTTGCTATGTTGAATGAGTTTCTTTGTTCCATTAACTTTCAGAAGCTTTGTGCAATGTCCAGAAGTGTTAATAATGATTGTGTCACCTCTGAATATGTGAATTTGTGGTTAAGCACTAACCCTCTCATGAGTTTGCTTGAAGTTTGTGTGAAGGAAGTTTTCAAGGGTCAAGAGAAGAGGATGATATACTATGATCAAGAAGAGCGAAAGGTCTAAGCTTGGGGATGCCCCGGTTCATCCCTGCATATTTTAAGAAGAATCAAGCATCTAAGCTTGGGGATGCCCAAGGCATCCCCTTCTTCATCGACAACATTATCAGGTCACTTCTAGTGAAACTATATTTTTATTCCGTCACATTCTTATGTTCTTTACTTGGAGCGTCGGTTTGTTTTTATTTTTGTTTTGTTTTGAATAAAGTTGGATCTCGCCATTCTTATATTGGAGATATTACGCTCCGCTTTTTCTTATGTAACACTTGTGTTCTTAATTGTGCTTTAATGTTCATGGCGAAAGCTTATAACTTCGTTAGATTGCTATATGGTTGGAATTGGAAAATGATGCATATGGTTTGGCAATTTGGCAATTGTTTGAGCTCTCTTAGATCATGTTTAAGCTCTTGCATCATGTAGTTTAATCTATTAATGAAGAACTACTGTAGAGCTTGTTTAATTTGGTTTGCATGATTGATCTCTCTAAGTCTAGATATTTTCGGGTAAAGTGTTTGAACAACAAGGAAGACAGTGTAGAGCCTTATAATGCTTGCAATATGTTCTTGTGTGAGTTTTGCTGTACCTGTTCATACTTGTGTTTGCTTCAAACAACCTTGCTAGCCCAAACCTTGTACTGAGAGGAAATGATTCTCGTACATCCAAACACCTTGAGCCAAATCCATGCCATTTGTGTCCACCATATCTACCTATTATGTGGTATTTTTCTGCCATTCCAAAGTAAATTACTTGAGTGCTACCTTTAAATTTCATTCCTCTACCTTTACAATATATAGCTCATGGGACAAATAGCTTAAAAACTATTGTGGTGATGAATATGTAGTTATGTGTCTTAATTCTTATAAGTTGCTTGTTGAGCGGTAACCATGTTTTCGGGGACGCCATCAACTTTACCTTTGTTGGATATCATGTGAGATGCTATGCATGTTCGTCTTGTCTGAAGTAGTGGATTTCATGATCAAATGGTTTGAGTATGCATATGTTAGAGAAGAACATTGGGCCGCTAACTAAAACCATGTATCATGGTGGAAGTTTCAGTTTGGACATACAACCTCAATCTCTTATGAGAATATTAATGTTGTTGAATGCTTAAGCATTAAAAAGAGGAGTCCATTATCTGTTGTCTATGTTGTCCCGGTATGGATGTCTAAGTTGAGAATAATCAAAAGCGAGAAATCCAATGCGTGCTTTCTCCTTAGACACTTGTACAGGCGGCATAGAGGTACCCCTTTGTGACACTTGGTTGAAGCATATGTTATGCGATGAGAATCCGTGTTTTCCGAGATAGTAGGACAAGGTGCGAGCACTATTGGTACTCTATGCATGAGACATGCAACTTGTAGGAAGTATTATGCATAGCACATATGAATTATTACTACCGTTGACAAAATTGTTTCTATGTTTTCAAAACAAAAGCTCTAGCACAAAAATAGTAATCAATGCTTCCCTCTAGGGCCAATCTTTTACCTTATTGTTGAGTCAGTTTACCCATTCCCTTCTATCTTAGAAGCAAACACTTGTGTTAACTGTGTGCATTGATTCTTACATGTTTACTCATTGCACTTGTTATATTACTCTATGTTGACAAATATCCATGAGATATACATGTTAGAAGTTGAAAGCAATTGCTGAAACTTAATCATCCTTTGTGTTGCTTCAATGCATTCTACTATGAATTTATTGCTTATGAGTTAACTCTTATGCAAGTCTTATTGATACTTGTTTGAAAGTACTATTCATGAAAAGTTTTGCTATATGATTCATTTGCTTAGTCATTATCTTTGTTAGCAATCTTTTGTTCAGATCACTCCATTCATCTCATATGCTTTACAATAATGTTGATCAAGATTATGTTGGTAGCATGTCACTTCAGAAATTATTTGTGTTATCGTTTACCTACTCGAGGACGAGTAGGAACTAAGCTTGGGGATGCTTGATACGTCGCAAACGTATCTATAATTTCTTATGTTCCATGCTACTTTTATTACAATACTTGAGTGTTTTATACATACTTTACAGCGTTATTTTACATTTTAAGCACTAACCTATTAACAAGATGCCGAAGTGCCATTGCTGTTTTCTGCTGTTTTTGGTTTCAGAAATCCTAGTAAGGAAATATTCTCGAATTGGACGAAATCAACGCCCGGGTCCTATTTTTGCACGAAGCTTCCGAAGACCGAAGAGGAGACGAAGTGGGGCCACGAGGTGGCGACACACCAGGCGGCGTGGCCCAG
Source organism: Lolium multiflorum (assembly GCA_030979885.1). Classification (NCBI taxonomy): domain Eukaryota; kingdom Viridiplantae; phylum Streptophyta; class Magnoliopsida; order Poales; family Poaceae; genus Lolium; species Lolium multiflorum. Next base: position 167,544,607 of record CM061747.1, read on the forward strand.
CCCCGGCCGCGCCGGCCGTGTGTGGGCCCCGTGACGCCTTTGACCTACCCTTCCGCCTACTTAAAGCCTCCGTCGCGAAACCCCCTGCACGAGAGCCACGATACGAAAAACACCGAGAGGCCGCCGCTAATCCCATCTCGGGGATTCAGGAGATCGCTCGGCACCCTGCCGGAGAGGGGAATCATCACCGGAGGGGCTCTACATCATCATGCCCGCCTCCGGATTGATGCGTGAGTAGTTCATCCTTGGACTATGGGTCCATAGCAGTAGCTAGATGGTTGTCTTCTCCGCTTGTGCTTTGATTGTTATAGATCTTGTGAGCTGCCTAACATGATCAAGATCATCTATTTGTAATGCTACATGTTGTGTTTGGTGAGATCCGATGAATAGAGAATACTATGTTAAGTTGATTATCAATCTATCATATATGTGTTGTTTATGTTCTTGCATGCTCTCCGTTGCTAGTAGAGGCTCGGCCAAGTTGATACTCGTAACTCCAAGAGGGAGTAATTATGCTCGATAGTGGGTTCATGCCTCCATTAAATCTGGGACAGTGAGAAAGTTCTAAGGTTGTGGATGTGTTGCTACTAGGGATAAAACATTGATGCTTTGTCTAAGGATATTTGTGTTGATTACATTACGCACCATACTTAATGCAATTATCTGTTGTTCGCAACTTAATACGGAAGGGGTTCGGATGATAACCCGAAGGTGGATTATTTAGGCATAGATGCATGCGGATAGCGGTCTATGTACTTTGTCGTAATGCCCTGATTAAATCACATAGTAATCATCGTTGATATGTATTGAATCTTTATTTGTCAATTGCTCACCTGTAATTTGTTCACCCAGCATGTTAGTTATCTTATTGGAGAGACACCACTAGTGAACTGTGGACCCCGGTCCATTCTTTTACATCTGAATACATTCTACTGTTTTTACTGTTCTTTGCAAACAAACACCATCTTCCACTCGATACGCTTAATCCTTTGTTTTCAGCAAGCCGGGGCAAAGTACTTTGATTGTGTTATGCAGGTTCCATGTTGGCGCCGGTTTCACTGGTGTTGCGCCGCACTACATTCCTCCACCAACAACCTTCACGTGCTTCTTGGCTCCTACTGGTTCGATAACGTTGGTTTCTTTCTGAGGGAAAACTTGCTGCTGTGCGCATCATACCTTCCTTTGGGGTTCCCAACGGGCGTGTACATCTACGCGCATCACTGTTCCCGACCTCAACCGGACTCCTAGAAGCGGTGATTCCAGCTCGGGCGGGACACAGAAGACGCGCCAGCTGCCGGAGGAGAGCATGCCACAACCCCGCACCCTGTTCGACAAAATGGCGCCGGCTGCCCCGACGATGGACGACCCGGTATGTGAGCTCTCTCAATGTGTGCGTTCGCCGTGTTTCATGCGTCTGACGTCCGGTGATTCGTAGGAGTATTGGAAGGACCGCCGTGACGCTGACATCCAGGAAATTATCTACGGCGGAGGCTTCGTTCGCGGTGATCCGGCCGGGACACCGCTGGATGACTGGGAGCCAACGGCAGATGAACGCGCGGAGGACATCGAAACCGCACGCCTGTTCGCCACCTAGCAGACGCAGCCAACACCCGTGTCGGTGGACGACTTCGACGACGCGCCAACGAAGCCTGCGAAGAAGAAGGGGAGAGCCACATGACACAAGGCTTCGTCGACGAGGAGGACAAGTGCTTGTGCGAAGCATGGCTTGCATCGAGCAATGATTGCATTAATGGCGCGCAGCAAAAGGGCAAGGTCTATTGGGCCAAGGTCTCGCAGCAGTACAACGAGACCAGGCGGCACCCGCCCTACAATATCACAACCCCTCGGACGTTAGAGTCCCTCCGAAAAAGATGGAACTACATCAAGCAAGAGACAGCCAAGTTTTGCTCGGCGGTCGAACATGCTATTAACAACCCCGTAAGCGGCGCTGGCGTCATGACAGTGGTAAACACGATAGAACCATCATCATTCAACACTATGTGCATCATTGTATGTACATCATTGGCGGCTATGAATGCAGGTATCCCGCGCCTTGGAGAAGTTCAGGGCGACGCACAAGAAGGGCTTCCATATGGTCCATTGCTGGGACGTGCTCAAGAACGCCAACAAGTGGATGACAAGCTATGCGACGCACAAGAACGCACAAGAAGGGCTTCCATATGGTCCTTGTTGTGCCCCTTTTGGTCTCAACTTTGCGCAGTCCGATATGCAAAGTGGGGTGAACTTGTTTCAGCCCTCAAAATGCGGCTGTAAATTTGGTGCAAAAGTTTATGCGTGCTTCTATTTTTTGAATTCTGGCCTGCGCCCAAAATGCGTCGCCCCGCTGGAGCCAGCCCCAGACGCAAACGGACACGCGACCATTTCCGCGTCCGCCTCGCGACGCAAACGGACGCCCGCGGACATTTTGGGTGTCCGAAATGCGTCGCGCCGCTGGAGATGCCCTAAGCGTAGGTGATTCTTCCTAACACTGATTAGGAAATCTATTCCTCAAGTGGCACATCAAACGGAAATCTTTTTTTTTATATCATAATCTATGTTTTTTATTCCAAAATGATCTATGTTTTTATTAATATCTTCAAAGCAATGTATTACCAATTTTGTGTATCTGATGACGCTGTGCTCTCTTTTGCGATTTACACTAGTTCGTACTATATTGATTGTACAATTGTTTCTAGACTAATTTTCACACTAGTTAAGTAGTTATTTATGTGTTGTTACACTAGTTTCTTTTGTCCACTGCACTTGACACTAGTAATAACTAGTTGAATTTTAATTTTACGATGCATCTTGTTGTCTTTTTATACTAGTTCCTACAGCACTCTATTGACGTGTGATGCATTGTCACAGTAGATTTTATTGTTCTTATTGCATTTTTCTTGAGAGTACCGTATGCTCATTCTGGTTTTACTGTATTTTTAGTTGCATTCTAGTTCTACTGTATGGAGCCTACAAAAAAAATGATAAAATCTCCAAGTATAACGCTATAATGATTGAATTTCTATTGTTTAAAGATATAAAAAAATCATTTTTGTTTTTTTTGTAGACCACATATGGTCGTATTGGAAATTTGCATGGATAAGTATCAATGTGATATATACATGCGTAAACTATTTCATTTTTTCTAAACCTTCAAAATAACATTTTTTTCGATTTTTCTAAAATAAAGGGGCCAAATCCAGGTCGGTAGCACTAGCACACCACAGTTCTTGCGGCAACCACGCGCTAAAAAATGTGTAGTAGATGTACGTTTGTGTTGGAAGCATATACGGAGTATAATCAAATTCGACGACTGAGCACACGCAGCAAAACTCAAATATCACTTGACGGGAATCATGCGCATGTGTTCCACCTGCTCGAATACAAGAGGATAAACAAAAAGGCGAAAAAAAAGAGAGACAGAGCTAGAGAAGCAATACTCTTAATCGTCCAAGGGATCTACACGCGGCCTCAAAGAGCAGGGCAGGGCAGGCCACGAGCGCGGTCGGCGGACGAGTGGACGACGGCGAGAGAGGCCACGTGACCATCGGACGCTGGGAAAGCGAAGCAGGCGGGAAAGGGGCGGAGTTTTGTTGCGATTCCGGATTGGTTTTGTGATTTCCGTGGACCTGACCCGGGAAACCGCGGCATCGATGCGTGAGCTGAGCGCTGACCTCACAATCACATAGGACGACGGCGGCATCCTAGGTAGACCCGTACGTACTGGTATTCCTACTGCAGTATACGGTGCAGCTCCGCTTGGGATATGGCTCACTATTGGCCAGCACAAGCAGCAGCGAGAATATCCAGGTGGATATAATTTTTGAAAAAAGAAGATCTAAGCCATGTATTTTTAATCTAGCAAAAGGACAATCCGAACCCTATCATCACAGACGGAGATTTTAATTTGCTTAGATATCCTCATGAGAAGACTAGGGACAAATTTGACACCCACTGGCCTTTCTTATTCAACGCTGTTATTGACAGTCTGGATTTGAGAGAGGTTACAATGGGTGGGAGACAATTCACTTGGGCGAATAGTCTCCCAGAAATACTTACGAGAAGTTGGACCGCGTATTGATGGACTCAGACTGAGAGTTTAAATTCCCTCTAGTATCAGTACGGGTTCTTCCTCGGATTGAAGCTTTGTCAGATCACGTCCCAGTTCTGTTATCTACTAGAACGCCGTTGCCGTCACGTAGACGTCCGTTCAAATTCGAACTTGAATGGCTTAATCGGGATGGCTTTTCGGATATGGTTAAATTTATTTGGGACACACCCGCTGCTGGGAACACCCCAATCCAAAGGTGGAATAATAGATTACGATCCATGCGTAGATACCTTGGAGGATGGGCTAGGCAAATGTCGGGGCAGCTCAAAAAAGAGAAACTCACTCTATCATCAGATATTGATGCATTAGAGGCTCTTGCTGAGGTACGTCCGCTGACAACGCATGAGATTGAACTTAAAAATCAGTACAATTCTAAATTGGTCGGCTTACTTCGTGAGGAGGAACTCAAATGGTAGTAGAGATCTAAATCCCAGTTCTTGTTAGAAGGAGATTCGAATACGAGATACTTTCATAGTGTTGCCAATTGCCGACATAGAAAGAAACTCATTCACTCTCTTGTTCAAGATGAGGGACTGATCGAAGGTCAGGAGCAATTAAAGTCCTATATTACTTCTTATTATAAAGGCCCTTTTGATGCCCCGGAGGATTCAGATATATCCATGGATGAATCCAGGATCGATGATATCTCCCAAGTGTCTCTCGAAGAGAACGCCATTCTTACTTCCCCTTACTCCGAGGAGGAGATAAGAAAAGCGGTCTTTCAAATGGAACACAATAAGGCACCAGGGCCGGATGGTTTCCCAACTGAGTTCTACCAGACTTTTTGGGACATTGTCAAGTCTGATTTATTGGATCCGTTTGCTGAATTACATAAGGGGAAACTGGATCTGTTCCGTATCAATTTTGGTGAAATTATTCGTCTACCAAAGGTTACGGACGCGGAACGGATCCAGCAATACACACCAATATGTCTTCTAAATGTTTGATTCAAAATTTTCACAAAAGTTGCTACCATTCGGCTTAATTCAGTGGCAGACAAAGTGGTGTGTCCTTCTCAGACTGCTTTTATGCAAGGTAGAAACATCCTAGATGGGATGGTCACCTTACATGAGACAATTCATGAGATGCACCGTAAAAAGTTGAATGGGGTAATACTCAAGAACGACTTTGAAAAAGCCTATGATAAAGTTAAGTGGTCTTTTCTTCAACAAACCCTAAGGATGAAAGGTTTTTCAGACGAATGGCGTGCTCTTATTCATAACTTTGTTTTTGGTGGTAGTGTTGTCATTAAGGTCAATGATGACATTGGTAAATACTTCTTGACCAGAAAAGGATTGAGGCAAGGTGATCCCCTATCTCCAATGTTATTTAACATTGTGGCGGATGTTCTTGCAATTATAATAGAGCGTGCTAAGGTCGATGTTCAAATTGAAGGTGTAGTCCCCCACTTAGTTGATGGCGGATTATCCATTCTTCAGTACGCTGATGACACAGTTTTATTTATGGATCATGACTTGGAAAAGGCACGTAACCTGAAATTAATTCTTTCAGCATTCGAGCAGTTGTCCGGTCTTAAGATTAATTTCCATAAGAGTGAATTGTTTTGTTTTGGTGAAGTCGTCGATGAAGCCAACTCATATGCTGAATTATTTGGCTAGGAGATTGGTTGTTTTCCAATGAGCTACCTGGGTATTCCAATACACTATCGGAGACTCACTTTGGCTGAATGGAAAATTATTGAAGAAAGACTTCAAAAACGTCTTACTAGTTGGAAAGGTAAATTACTATCCCTTGGTGGAAGATTAGTTCTCATTAATTCAGTATTCACGAATATGGTATTGTATATGATTTCTTTCTTTCAGTTACCGAAAGGTGTCTTGCATAGATTGGACTATTTCCGATCAAGATTCTTTTGGCAAGGGATAGTGAGAAGAAAAAATACCGGTTAACTAAATGGAGTATTGTATGCCGTCCAAAAGATCAAGGTGGACTTGGTGTTCATGATCTTGAAGTTAAGAACAGGGCTTTGCTTGGTAAATGGCTAGCCAGGTTGTTAAGGGAGGATGGGGTATGGCAACAACTTTTGCGGAAAAAGTATGTTGGCTCAAAGGAGATCTCTCAGGTTCTTTGGAAACCAGGAGACTCACATTTTTGGGCTGGCATCATGGCAACTAAGAAGCACTTTTTCCCATTTCGTTCGTTCTCCATTAAGAATGGGGCGGAGATACGGTTCTGGGAGGATCGCTGGTTGGGAACGACCACTCTTCGTGAACAGTATCCGGCCTTGTACAATATTGTTCGTCATAAAGGGGATACTTTGCAGATGGTGATGGAATCTTCTCCCCCCTCTATGACGTTCATGCGTGATCTTATCGGTCCCCGGCTAGCTTCTTGGAATGAACTGCTTCAGCGTTTAGGTTCAATCCAGCTGGTTCAGGGGACGGATAAATTCCTTGGAGTCTCACCAAAAATGGCATATTTTCGTTAGCTCCATGTACAAAGCATTATGCCTATCTACACAACCGGTTTTAAATAATAAATCCATCTGGAAGATGAAGATACCTCTCAAAAAAAAGGTCTTTGCATGGTATCTTCGTCGAGGTGTGATTCTTGCTAAAGATAACCTTGTAAAACGTAACTACATGGTTGTATGAAATGTGTATTCTGTCACGAAGAAGAGACAATAAAACACCTTTTTCTTCAACTGTCGAGTTGCTAGATCTATATGGTCAATCATTCAGATAGGTTCTACCTTATACCCTCCCCGTAGCATTGCAAACATTTTTGGCAATTGGCTAAATGCGGTGGATTCTAGGTACAAAACGGTTATCAGAGTGGGAGCGATTGCGGTTGCATGGTCGCTTTGCCTATGTAGAAATGACAAGGTTTTTAATGACAAAAAATCTTCTCTTATGCAGGTCATTTATCGATATACGGCTTTGCTCCGTTCACGGTTGCCACTTCAGCGTTTGGAATCGCAACCTCTTTATGGAGGTGTCTACACGATTGGAGAATACGGCCACAGAGTTTATTTCCCAACATGAGTGGCTACATAGTCGGAGGATTGAAGCCAACAGAGCATCATAGTAGTTGGCCTTTTATCTTTTTATATCTTATGTCGATGGATCCTAAACTTATAAACGGCTGTGTGCATCCTGGTTATGCAGAGGCTAGGTGTAATGCTTGAAACTTTTTGAGTAATAAAGGGCTCCTTATTGAAAAAAACCATGTATTTTTAAAATTTCATTTATGCGCACATTACCGTGGTACTTACTCGTGCAGATTTTGATCATATGGCCTACGCTAAAAGAGAGGAAATAAAATTGTGCGCTTCTACACAATAAAAAATTGTGCAAATATTGTTCTTGAATACTTTATCTTTTTTTCGCATAAGTTATTTACCTTGTATTTTAGTTTCAAACTTTTTTTATTGCCAAAGGATACGGACATTAAAAGAAACAAGCACTTCAACAAAAAAACAAAAATTACAACGAATGACACGCTACTCCCCGAGCCGGCCTGGCGCTGTTGGTTGTGGATGGGAAGTCGCCGAACGAGCCAAGAAGACCACATCCGTCCTAAAGATAAAAAAATCATCGATGAAGCTCCTCGAAGATCCGAAGATCCCACAACCAGAAGAAGTCCTCTAGAATCACACCACTCCCACAAACTTCTCGATGTCGCCGCCGAGAGGGGGATGAAGCCACGGCGACTTTATTCAACAAGGCGCCGCCACCACCACGTAAGCGCCACCCACCAAACCTTAGCCCTAAAACAAATGAAAGACAGAGCCCTCTCACCGAGGGGGACCAAGATATCCACCCCGCCTCCATGTCCCGAAGGCTACAAAAGCGAGGTTGATTGGCAAAGGCACCGACAGGAGGCATGGGAGCCCTAATCGTCTGTATGATGATCCTCCTTAATCAGTCTTTCTCATCGAAAGAAGTTTTGGATGACGGCCCACGCATAAAACTAAATGACATCTCAACAGGTCTGGAAGAACGCAACGAGGAATCTATCTGGCCTGAGGCCTTATAAAAATTAAGGGGTATCGACTTCGGCTTTTAGTTTTAAACTTGACATACGCATACATATGTATGTTCTTTACACGCATGATTTATGCTATTTTTGTTTTTGTTTAGTATTTTCTCTTTCTAATTTTACTATTGGTTCACGCGCATCCATGTTTTAGGCTGACCATAGTGGTAAGTATCATGTTGCAGTATCATGCATATGATACTTATGTATGGTACTATCTCTATAGTGGTTAGTATCATGAAATAGTATCATAGTTATGCTATATTTATTATTTTTTAGAGTCTCAATGCAAATGTGTGCACAAGATTTATTTGACATTAACTTTTCTCGTGACATGCGCTATGATACAGTATTCACCTATGTTACTCTAATCTCCTCTCTCCTCCTTAATTAGCTGTCACATCAGCATTTTTGTGGGATCAATATGTATGATACTATGGCCAGCTTTAGCAAATCCACGGTTCTAGCGGCAGCTAGTAGTACCACTTTGTTCATTTTGTTTCAGTTTCGATTTTTTTTTTCCAGGATTACTTCCTTCCCTCTCCGTCTAAGTGTCCAACTATCCAGGAAAACTACATCAAGCTTTTGAATCTTCAGTGCGATTTCTTCAAATATATTAGTACATTGCCAATGTATCGATTTCTTCAAGATGTGTGTGCTGTGCTCTAGAAAATACTACTAAGCCCCATGTTTGTGTATTTTTTGATGTTTCCAAAGCAACTCACATCTTTCCTGGAGATAATGCTTGACTTGCCGAAGAACTTCAGGTAGCAATCACAGGCAGCTGGAAATACTAAAGATAAATGTATGGACGACTCGTTCCGACTTGGCAAAACCGACAATGTCTGCTGGATCCACGTCATATATTCACGCACTTGGTCCCAGGACCAGCGCCCAAAGATTATTTTATCACGATTTAACTAACCGCTTCTGAAAAAGACTGATGATTATTACTCAACCAACTGCCAATGACTAGGCTATTTCCCTTTGCTAACTAAAATAGTGTTTTGCAATCATATCCTGATCAGCTTGAAACATCTATTATTTTGTCCATTTCAGTGGGAAAATTTCCTGCTTAACAAGCAAGAACAAGCTTTGGATTTTTTCTTTTCTGAGCTTTGTTGCCACAGCAAGCAAGCGACACTAACATGGCATGACGACTTCAGCAATCAATATTTCGAAGCTAGCTACTTGTGATCATGTCGTTGTCTTGCACTGCTGTAGCACATAGTACTCCGTAGTAACATAATTACTCAGTCTTGCAAGATCACACTAGACAAGAGTGGTGGAAGTGTCTGAAGTTCCAACCACCAGATTGTTGACTGTTCCCAAGTCCTGTTTAGTTGTCTTGCTCATTCAGATATCAGACTCGATCGTATCCTTGAGAAAACAGCAGATGCTTAATCTCTTAAGGGCAGCAAAGTTGACCGGAACAATTAGCAGCGCTGACTTTTACAATTTTAAGATAAGAGTTAGAGTCAACATGTTCACCTTATGAAAATTAAAGTGGACGGTATAATGTATGCGTTAAACCCAATAGCTGCACTTATTTTTTCCAGTATAAGGTGTACAAAAATAGTCAGGTCAATTAGGTTAGGTAAAACCGTAAAAATACCTTCCGGATCCTCCTTTAGCTCATTACATCAAAGTCAATCGAAGGAACATGTATTGACTAATAAAAAGGGGTCTAAATTCCTACATATTACCTACATTTTAAAATATAAGTTTTTTTAGAAAGTTAAGTTTGTTTTCTAAAAAAGCTTATATTTCGCAACGGATGTAGTACTTTCCAATACACTTAAATAATGCAATGCTTTTATAGAGAAATTCCTAGGTAGTAACAGAGATATCACCAGAAAATGAAGATGATATTCATTCACTAGTGAACAACCATTATCCTTCAACATTCACGTCTGCAGCAAGGTCTTAGCTAGGTCTGTTTTTGCAATTTTCAAATATAAGCCTCAAGATGCCTATTTCTAGAAGGAATAGGTAATGTTGATTGTGTGTACTACATCAAACTTTCTGGCCAGATCACCGCAACATGTAAAGTTTATAATACAAACTTAATCAAGGTTCTTAAAAAGTTAAGCCTGAATATTTACAGATCTTTCCAAGGTTTATTGTCATCGGGCCATCTTAACCATTCCCATCTGAATCTCAATGCTGCCCTGCGATGAGACTGAGAAGCAACTTTTTGCTGCTTGTACTGAGGTTTGTATTGGCAGTACTGGCACGGAAGCAAGTTTCTGGCATGATAGGTGGCTCAATGGCATCTCCGCGCTTGATTGCACCTGATATCTTCCCTTTGGCCAGAAGGAAATCTGATTGTAACCAGGCTGGGTTGACAAATGGGAGATGGATGTGTGGCTTAAACAGGATAACTAATGAACAACAACTCAACTGGATCCGTTTATCGATTTGTGGTCACAACTTCAGGGCATTGTGCTTGGCTATGATAATGACAAGATCTTTTGGAAAATCACTGTAGATGGAAAGTACTCAGCTAAATCAGCATATGGTTTTCAGTTCTTTGGGACGATTCCTCAACCTGAATTGGAGAAAGTGTGATCGCTCCGTGCTGAAGGCAAAGGTCAAAATTTTTGTCTGGTTGATGATTCAAACCGGAATTGGACTGCCGACAGACTTCTTGCCAGAGGATAGCCTCATGGAGACTCCTGCTGCTTGTGTGACCAAACATTGAAAACCGCTGCTCACCTGGCACTGCACTGCCCTTATGCCAAAGAAGTCTGGGTTCAGTTTCAAAATGGTCATCCGAGAGTGTTTCTCTATGCTAATTCTTCGTCTTCCATTAGTGATTGGTGGAGAAAATTAGCTCAGCGGTCCAAAGACGAAAATGTAAGAAGAGATGCAACAGTTTCTGTCCACATCGTGTGGCACATATGCAAGGAAAGAGGTAGACGCATCTTTCAGAACCTAAACCTGACGGCAGAGAGTTTAGCTGTTATTATCCGCGAAGAGGTGCAAATGGTGGATTTGGCTTTGACCCATGTAATAGTGTAGTGTGTAGTATTTGTTTCTTCAGGTTGTCGCCCTGCTTGCTTGAGCATGGGCTGTTGTTGAGTGGGTGGGTTACTCTTTCCTTGGAATTCACTCGGTTTTATATTCCCTCTTCTTTAATGAAAAGTAAGCACAGTTCCTGCTGTTCAGGTTCAAAAAAATATTTACTGATCTATATCTCACCTCGGAAACACTGGAAATAAGCTGCAAAGCGCAACTGTTAAGTTGGCAAGAACTAATCCTTTCTGAATTTTGACACAGACGTTGTTTTCCCACGATAAATTCACTAGCGAAAGCACAGAATATTTATTCTTGCACAACAACAATTCAGAGCTCACACCTTACAAAATCACACTAAAAGAAAGAAGTGGAGTTCTTTGAAGTTCCAAATATGAGTTTGATAGCGTTTTTTTTTTAAATTCATAACTGGGTGCGCGCGCACCCAGGTTCCGTTTGGCATTTCCGAGTTTGATAGCTGTTATATGGTCCCGACTTGTTCCTTCAGAGATTAGCCTTGATTCTGTCCATCAGAAAATAAAAATCGGTGTGGCAAAGCTGACCTGCTTATGCATTGACTGATGCACGTAGGAACATGCAAAAACATAGGTTTAGTTTTCATAAGAGTAGGTAGAGCTTTATGTAATCAAAACTGCAATCATTCTATTTGAAAATATTAATATCCTCTTCAGCAAATCAAAGCGTTTCACTTGGCGCATCACTTCTGTTTCATCATTTTGGGTAATGTTTGAAATTCAGAAGCTACCATTTCATCAGCAAATTTCAGTTTAATTTCGGATAATATGCAAAAAGAGAATCTGGAGCACCAACATTTTCATAGAAGAGGAACCTATTGACTAATCGTTTGTCACTTTACTCAATATTACGCTCTTGGGCGGGGGTGTTGCCTCCTTTATTTCCGCAAATAAACCTAAGCTTTTGCAAGTAATACCAACCAACCGCCCGTAACTAAGCTCTCTTCTTTGCTAACTTAAATAGTGTGCACCAATCATATATTGGTCAGCTTGAAACATATAATTTTTTTGGTCCATTTTAGTGGGGAAATTTCCTACTTAACAAACAAGAACAAGTTTTGGATTATTTTATTTTCTGAACATTTTTGTCACAGCAAGCAAGCGACACTAACATGGTCCGACGATTTCAGCAATCAGTATTTCGGACCCAGCTATCATGTCGTTGTCTTGCACTGCTGTAGCACATAGTACCCTGTAGTACTTGCAGTTCACAGCTCATGTCTTCCGAGATCACACTAAACAAAAGAGGTGGAAATGGAAGCGTCCCAAGTTCAAACCACGAGTTTGTTGACTGTTCCCGAAGTCTTTGTCTTGCTCATTCAGACATCAGACTCGATCCTATCCTTGAGAAGACAGCAGATGCAGATTTTTTTTAAGGGCAACAAAGTTGACCCGAACAATTAGCAGGGCTGTCTTCATAAACTTTAAGATAAGAGTCAGAGTCAACACGTTCAGCTTGTATACAAATTAAAGTGGCCGATGCAACGTATGCATTTAACCCAAAACCTGCACGCTTTTCTCCGGTAAAGGCGTACAAAACTAGTATACAAAAGTAGTCAGGTCAATCAGGTTAGGTAAAACCGTCGTTCGGGTCGTCCTTCTGCTCATCACACCCAAGCAATTAAACAAGTTGACATTGACTAGTCTTGTAAAAAAAAACATTGACTAGTGAAATGGGGCCAAATTTCTAGTACGACCCAACAAGGTAAAAGGGAGCAATGCTTAAAACGAGAAACTCCCAGGTGTTGTTTGTGACATAAATATCACCAGAAAATGGACATAATATTCATGTTATTCATTAACTGCTGAACATATCTTTGAACGACCTTCTCGTCTTCACGAGGGCTATTTTCTCCAATTTTCCAAGGTCTTTTATTTGCACTTTCTTAGCACGGTGCATCCGCAAGTTTAAGTCTCAAGAAGCCTAGCATAGACAGGGGCGAGTAATGTTGATGGTATGAACTACATCAAGATTCTGGGCCAGATATTCATGGCAACCGGTAAAGTTGATCATGCCAACTACATCAAGGTTCTGAAAGAGACAAACCTGACTACCTAACGATCTTACCTCGAAACACTGGAAATATTTTCTGAACGTTGACACAACAAGCAAGGAACTCTTGTAGAGACAACGTTGTTTTCAGTAGGACTACAAGATAACTTTAGTATCGGAAGTACGGAAATATTCAGAGATAACGCCATACAAGATCACACTGAAAGAAATAAGTAGCTCTCTGAAGCTCCAAACATGAGTTTGATAATAGATAGGGTTTGGTTGGGGGTTCCGAGAAAAACGCTTCGCCTCCCTCTGAAGGCGATTAGGGTTTCCTCGAGTAACCAGGCGGCGCACGTCGGTGATCGTCGGGGCGCAAGGTGGAGGACGCTTCTGTTAGCGTTCTTGGGGGAACTTAGGTGAGAGGCGGCTTTCATGGATCCACAGGGTTCGGCAACAGCGGCGGAAAAGGAGACGACTGGAGGGGGATCGTCCTCGACAACTGATGACAACCGATCGGGGAAGGAGACCCCGGTTGAGAACATGATGAAGAATCTCAAGCTGACTGCTGCGGAGGCGGACAGATTAGTAGATGATGATGAGGAGGAAACAGAGAAACCCATGTGGGCGCTGGCGGGTAAGATCTTATCAGAGCCAAAAAATTTCCATATCAATACCATCTCCGCCGCCTTGCGACCAGCATGGGGAAACCCTAAGGGGCTACTCTTTAGGGATGGAGGGAAGAACATGTTTATTGCTGAGCTTGATTCGGAGAGGGATCATGACCGTATTTGGGAGAGATCACCATGGATGGTGAATAAATGTGCAGTGGTGTTGGAGAATTTTTACCATTGGAGTCGGCCCTCGGAGATGAAATTTGACAAGCTGCTGATCTGGGTAAGGATTATTGATCTTCCATACAATAAACTGAATGAAGTATGGGGAAAGAAGATTGCAAGCAAGGTCGGAGAATTTATCAAGCTTGATATTAACAAAGGAGGCCTTGTTAGTGCTCAGTATTTACGTGCCAGAGTATGCATCAAGGTGAGAGAACCAATTATGAGATGGGTGGGGCTTGAGTCTAAGAAATTGGGGAGAACCTTTTGGTACTCCGTCCAGTATGAATTTTTGCCGTACTTCTGCTTTTCATGTGGAGTACTGGGTCACTCTGATACTATCTGTCCAGTGCCAGGTGAAAGAGATGAGCAAGGAAATTTACCTTGGGGTCCCTATCTGCGAGCTCCGATTGATTTCAAAAGAAAGACTGGTCACCCTTTTGCAGAGGGAGGCTATGATGAGTTTTATAAGGAGTTTAAAGAAGAGAGTAAAAGAGAGTACCAGAGGGAGAACGGAAAGGATGCACCTGATGTTGATCCCCCAGCACGGGCACCTATGGGTGGCCGGGGAAGGGGTGGAAATATGAATATCCGGGGTGGTAAACCTCTAGTTTATCGGAAACTGACAATGTCATCTACGGATCAAACTGTTGGAGCTCAGCCTGTTGAAAATAATCCAATTAGAGATATGGTTATGTTTGAACCAAATATTGCTGGGTCCAAGCGAGAGGAAGCAGAATTGAGGAGAATGAAGGAGGGTTTAACTCCAGATGCAAAGAAGAAAAAGAACAATCCCCATTTGGCGTCGGCTGCAGAGCAGCCACGCCAAGACTAATGAGTTGTTTAAGTGTGAACTGTCGGGGGCTTGGGAACGACCCGACAGTTCGAGAGCTTCGCGGTTTCGTGAAGCAAATGGACCCGGACCTGGTTTTCGTAATGGAGACGAAGATCGAGGGTAAGAGAGTAGAGAATATGAAGAGCACCTTTGGTTTTGCTGGAGGTTTTGCTGTGGATAGTGTGGGGCTGAGTGGAGGCATTGGTCTCTTTTGGTCTTCAGCTATTACTGTGGAGGTGAAAAGCTTCAACAAATATCACATCGATGCTATTGTTCAACCCAAAGACAATTCAACTCCAAAGTGGAGGTTTACAGGTATCTATGGTGATCCAAGAAGAGAGAATAGACACCATACTTGGACACTCATGAGGAGGTTAAAAGGGCTCCAGAAGCTTCCATGGCTATGTGTTGGGGACTTCAATGAAACCATGTATGCCACGGAACATTTTAGTGAGCACGCTCGGGATGAATGGCAAATGAGGCCTTTCGGGAGGTAGTGGAGGACTGTGATCTACAAGACTTGGGCTTCTCAGGTCAGCCTTTCACATGGGATAATAGAAAGGATGGTACGGCCAATGTTAAGGCACGGCTAGACAGAGCTCTTGGAACAGAAGATCTTCGTCAAATGTTTCAAGTTCTGCGTGTTAAACATGTGAATATGGTACGATCAGACCATTGCATGGTGTTGATTGAGATGAGTAAATACGTGAAACAACGGCTATCAAATGGACGGAGTTTTAAATATGAAAATGTGTGGCAAACCCATGCTGATTATGATAGAATTGTTAATGATCTGTGGGGTAAGACTGAAAAAGGTACAGGCCTGTCTGGTTTTGCTAACTCTCTGTCTAGTTTGCAAACTGGTTTGGAGTCCTGGGGAACATCTACTTTCGGTAATTTCAAAAGGAAGCTTCAAAATTTACGGAAAGAATTAGATCGTGTGAGGAGAAACTCGATGGGAGGTGGCCCATCGGTTGAGGAGAAGAGACTCATGGAAAAAATAAATGAAATCCTCTACCAAGAGGAAATTTGGATTAAGCAGAGAGCCCGGGTCAATTGGCTGAAATCAGGAGATCGCAATACTGCATATTTTCATGCACATGCGGCTCAAAGAAAAAGAATTAATGGCATACATATTCTGCACAGAGAAGATGGTTCAATCTGTGAGAACGCGGATGATATTAAGGATGAAGTACAGAATTTCTATTCTGGTTTATATACCTCTGAGGGCATACCGAATTTTCAGCAAGTCCTGGACTTGGTCGAAGAGAAGGTAACCGCAGAAGATAAATTTATGCTTGAGGAAGAGTTTACAGCGGAAGACATTAAGAAAGCTCTTTTTCAAATGCATCCTTCCAAAGCTCCGGGTGTTGATGGTTTTACGGCTGGTTTTTATCAGCGACACTGGAATCTTTTTGGAGAAGAACTGTGTAAGGCAATACTAAATTTTCTTAATGGAGGAGAGTTACCAGCAAGATTAAATGATACAGCTATTACTCTCATTCCGAAGGTTAGAAATCCTCAATCAATTAAACAGTACAGGCCGATCTCTCTTTGTAATGTGCTCTACAAGATTGGTACAAAAACAATTGCAAACAAGATGAGACCAGTCCTGGAATATACTATCAGTCAAGAACAGAGTGCGTTTGTACCGGGGAGACTTATCCAGGATAATGCTCTGGTGGCGTTTGAAAGTATTCATTCAATGAAGAGGAAAAAGAAAGGCAAGAAGGGACACTGTGCTGTTAAATTGGACATGATGAAAGCTTATGATCGAGTTGAGTGGCCCTTTCTTGAAGCAATGATGTTGAAACTTGGTTTCCCTGAGAAATTGGTTCAATTAATTATGAAGTGCATATCTACTGTCAATTTTTCAGTTAAAGTGAATGGAGGTTTATTAGAACCCTTCCAACCCACCCGGGGTATTAGGCAGGGTGACCCTATATCGCCGTTCCTTTTTCTGTTCTGTGGAGAAGGTCTGACTACCTTGTTGCACAATTACAGTACTGGTTTTGTGGACAGAGGGGTGAGAGTTTGCAATAGATCACCCTGGATTTCACACCTCCTGTTTGCTGATGATAGCTTAATTTTCATCAATGCTAATGGGGCAAGCGCTCGAAGACTTAGTGAGATTTTGCAAATATATGATGAGGCGTCTGGCCAGAGAGTTAACAAAGAGAAGAGTTCTATATTTTTCAGCCCATGTACCTCTGATGCTCATCGGATTGAGGTCAAGACAAATCTGAACATTCAGGTTGAGGCTTTTAGTGAGAAATATCTTGGACTACCACTGCAGTTGGGAAGGTTACGAGTGAAGTGTTTGAGTTCATAGCGGATAATGCAAGAAGCAAGGTTAATGGTTGGGCGGAAAAGAACCTGTCATATCCGGGAAAGGAAGCCCTCATTAAATCCGTAATTCAGTCGATGTCGACATATAGCATGAGTTGCTTTCTTCTTTCTAAAGGCTCCTGTCAAAAACTGAATTCAATCTCTGGCAGATTTTGGTGGGGAGGAAATCTAGACAAAAGGTCTATGCATTGGTTATCTTGGGAAAAATTATCAGTTCCGAAAAGTAATGGTGGTATGGGATTCAGAGATATGCATATCTTTAACATTGCTCTTCTTGGAAAACAGGTGTGGCGTCTTTTGACTAACCCTACATCTTTGTGCTCTCAAGTTCTATTAGGACGGTATTGCCATAATACGAACTTGATGGAAGCTTCTGCACCAAAAACAGCTTCAAAAACCTGGCGTGCTATTTTGGCGGGAAGGGAAGCTGTGGGACTTGGAATGATTAAGAGGGTGGGCTCGGGTGAAAGTATTTCTATCTGGAATGATAACTGGATCCCAAAGCTGCATTCTATGAGGCCTATGGGTCGCCGTAGAGATACTGACGTAGAGAAGGTAAGTGAATTGATCACGAATGAACATAAATGGAACACTGAGGTGATCGAGGATCTGTTTTTTGCACCTGATGCTGAAGCCATTATGAAAATTCCTTTACGAAGCAGTTGGGGTGATGATAGTATTGCATGGTCAAAGGAAAACCATGGCATATATTCGGTCAGATCAGCGTACAATATGTTGATGGATCGTCAGGAGAGAGTCCAAAATTTCAGTGGGGGAGATAATGCCTCTACATCCGATAATGGCGCCGATGTGTGGAGCCGATTATGGAAGCTTTGTGTTGTACCTAAAGTACGTGTCTTTTGGTGGAGAGTTCTTCGAGGAATTTTACCTGACTATAGGACTCTTACACGGCGGCATGTCATGGAGAACAGTACTTGTGGTATTTGCAAAGCAGAATCGGAAGATCTGATGCATGCTCTAATTGAGTGTAGTCATGCCAAGCAATTCTGGAGTGCAGCTAAGGAAATTCTTCTCTTGAAGTTACCTAAGCTTCACCCTCTGACTTGGACAAAGGATATTTTATGTGATCCTAGGTATACCCCGGATGAGCGAGCAAAGATTACAACGGTGATGTACAATATCTGGACCTCCAGAAATAACATTACTCATGGAGAGGTGGGGTATAATCCAGCAAAATCAATGGAGTTTATATCTGAGACATTGAGTCTTTTGGAGCTGCCAAAAAAAGCGTTGACTAAGGGAACTCGGCGGGCTAGTCAATGGAGCAGACCGACCCAAGGGTATGTGAAAATAAACCTGGATGGGGCGATCCGGGAGGAGGATAGTAGGGCAGCCACGGGAGTAGTTGCCAGGGACAATGTATCCTTCCGTGGAGCAATGACCAAGGTTTATGATGGGGTTTTGGATGCCCTGATTGTTGAAACTCTAGCTCTGCGTGATGCATGTGCCTATGCAATCCAAAGGGGTTTTGATAAAGTGGTGCTGAGTACAGACTGTCAAGTTCTGTTGAAGCATTGGGAAGAAAGGAATCGACAAAGATCTATGATTGGACCTATCTTAGATGAGATTAGTGAGATGAAGGGTGCTTTTTCTTCTTTTCATTTTATGTATGAGGGTCGCGAAGCCAACCAAGTGGCTCACTATTGTGCTAAATTTGCTGCTATCAATGGTGAGCCTAACACTTGGGATGCTGAGCCACCGCCTTGGTTAGTTCACAGTCTTTGGGCTGATTGTAATAGTGTGTAACTGGTGGCTGCAAGTTTTTGACGCACTCTTTTCCTTACCAGGGTACCGAAGGGGACTGGAAGGTTTTTAATGAGGCGGCTTGCTAGCTTGATATATATATAATGCTTTCAAAAAAAAAAAAACATGAGTTTGATAACCTCTATGTGGTCACGACTTGTTCCTTCAGAGATTGGACTAGATACTATGAATCAGAGCAAATTTTAGGCGTGGCAAAGCTTTTTTTAGAGGTGGCAGCACAAGAGCATTATATGACGTAATGGGACGAACAACTATTTAATAGGTTCATCTTCTACGAACATGTGTGTGCTCCGAATTCTCCTTTTGCACACTATCCCAAACTGACCTTAAATTGTCTGATGAAATAGTATCACTAAATTTCAAATATTACCCCAAATGGTGAAAAAGAAGTGATGTCCCGGGCGCAACATTTTGATTTGCTGAGGAGGATACTGATATTTCCAAATAAATTGACTGCAGTTTTTGTTTACATAAAACTCAAACTATTCTTACGAAAAGTAAATCTACTCCGTAAGTTTTTGCATGTGGCTGCGTGCACCAGTCGATGCCAAGGTCGGGCCTCCATTATGTAAAAAACCTAAGGTTTTGCAAGTAACGGAATAGGCAGTTGAAATAGAAATGTACATATTGTTCCTACACAAAAAAGAATGGGCTTGCACCTTTTCAGAGTGGTGGAACCGAGCCTGAATGAATCACTATTTCTGCATCCTTCGATGCTCTTCTCATCCTCAGGAGGTTCTTGAGGTCATCTTTTCCCAATTTTCCGTTGTCGTTTATGAACGCTGTTTTTAGCACTGGTGCATCTTCAAGTATAAGTTTCAAGAAGCCTAGCTCTGCACCGGAGCCAGTAAAGTTGATCATACCAACTACACGAACATTCTGGAAGACGGTCTATTGATTCCCAGAAATGCACTGCGGATACTATGGGCTTATTGGAAGTGAGCTGAAAAGTACAAACTGTAAATTAACAAGAGCTATGAAGTTTTATAATGTGTAGCAATTCAAAGATTTACTCAATTCACCTGCAGATGAATAAACTGCAGGCACGGCGCATGCTGAAATAAGCAGAGAGCAAGATTTGCTTCCTTTAGATTACCAAGATCTAAGTCCAGGCTTATCTTTTTTAGCCTGTTGAATGATTTCGGTGGCTTGAGAACCAAGAATTCATGTTCTGCACGCTGTAAAATAGCAACAGGTCCATAAACAAAATACCAACTGTGAAATAACAAGCACCAAGGAAAACTGGCATATCACAGATTTTTTACCTCAAGTATTGGCCCAAGCAATGAAATATCTTCAACATCAGAAAGAGAAGCAATAAATTGAGAAAAATTGAAGTTGCATCTGGTCTTGAAAGCATCACTAGAGAGAGGTCTAAGTTTGATGACCGCCGAAGTAAGATATGGAGTATGAAGATTGAGGTGATTAAAATGGCCATCAACTGTTAGCACCTTGAGCTTTGTTGAATGAATATTGATATCGGCTAAGCTGAGAATGCTATTGAGAATAAGCTTATTTAAATTTGGGCAACTAGCTACTAAATCCCCAAAATTGTTTCCTCGAAGAATGTAGCAGTATTGCAGATGAAGAGTATGCAATTGTTTGAAGCCTTTTGATAGCAGTGGCAGCTGTGGAGTTGTCAGCTTACAAAAATGCAGCTGCGCAGATTCCAGCTCATGACAGGAGAAAAAAGAAGAAGGGATCTTGTAACAGTCCTGCATAGTTGTTCGAAGCTGAAGTTCCTTAATTCTCTTTCTTGAAAGAATGCGCATCCAACGATAGATGTGTCCTCCAGTGGATACTACAATGTCGCTTGTATTCAGTCCAAACTTAAGAATTGGGCCATCGTGAAGGGACAGAAACATGTCAATGAACTTAAGAAACCTGGATTTGTCATCATCTGCATTGCCATTTTCTGAAGCAAAATCATCTCCCCTGAACATCAGTTCGGTCATTGAAGTCCATGTGTACCTCCAATTCCTTGACAAGAGGCAAGTTGCAACAGCTTCTTTTATTGGCAGACAGCAAAGTATTTTGTCCTTGAGGCCATCTGGCAGATTGCTGATGAAGTCTTCACGTTTGACAGATTTACGTATCTTCCTCGAGGAACGTGTGTGGTCCATTTGGTACACTTCTACGAGCATGTACAATAGATTTGACTCAGCAGGCTATAAGATATATTATATTAGCAAAATCTGAGGTGGAAGAGAGAGAAAAGAGGAAAGAGAGGAGAGCGGGCGCTTCTGCTGTAGCCCGGCTATAGCACAACAATCGATACTATGTAGCCAACATGCAGCCAGCCATGGGCTCTAAAGCCAGCGACTTCCCTCTCGTGTGTCTTGCATGCTAGTACTAATGGCCTGCACATGTAGACATTAAATATTCAATAGAGTCAATCTAGTAGCCAGCTTAGTACAATAATAATTACTACATGTTAACTTTAGGTGACCTGGCATGAGTATGTAGCCAACAGCCGGCTGTATTATTAGCCTTGCTCTACTGTGAGAACCTGCGAAGTGCGATAAAGCAACTTACAAGTCTCTAACATGCCACACATTATAACATGGCCATTAGACATAGGGGCAAAAGTAGACAATCCGTAATTGGATAGATTCCGGTTCTTGAAATGATATCCTACCGAAACTAAAAGATATAGGAGTAGTACACAATAAAAACTTACGGAAATATTGCCATATGAGGAATTTGGCATCTACCACCACAGTTCATAGGAAAAGGTTAAGTGGCACCACTATAGTTGATTGGACATCTCAACACAATCTGCGCCACATTGTTGGTACAAATTCTGTCACATGATTAAGATTGCGGTTCTCGGCTAAAGCAATTTATACATGCAGGTGAACTGCGCCAGCGACGATGCGATTATTCAAATTTCTGGTTACCTACAAGAGGACACACCTGCCTAAATCCTAGGCCTCTTGTAAACGCACAGGAATCCTGGTTAACTGAGCCACCTACACAATTACGCTAACCCGAGATAGACTGCGTTGGCTTGTTTTGGAAAACTGAAGCAGCCAAATGGCGTAAAATTACAGCACGTACTAGCCTAAAAAATAGGATATCTTGCCCGCCGTAGTTGCCCTCAAAAAAAAAAGGATATCGTCGAAATCTCACAACATACGAAACGAACCCGCAGGTGCCACAATAGCGCAGGCGGAGCGAGCCTACAAGGAGTCAAGGAGCAACGACACGGAGCGAGGCCGAAGCTAGCGGTCTGCGAGGCGAAAGCAAAAGCGAAAGACGAGCGGGCCTCACCTAGGGTTTGGCGGCTACCTCAGACCTCTTCCTGTTCCCCTCGCTTGCCGGGTTCCCGTCACCTCCTCCCGCTGCGGCCGCCTGCGCGGGTCGTGGAGAGGCAGCACTGCGCCGGGCCGACCCAACTGAGAGAATGCGGCGGCGGCCGGCGAGTGGATACCGATTGGCGAGCAGGAGCCAGGCGGCCAGGTGCTTGCGAGCAGCCGAAGCCGAAGATCGAAATTGGGTCCGCAGCCCTCCCCGCTTCAAGTGCGGTTCGACTTATTGTCTGATCGAAGCTGCTGTGCATAGGACCTTACTTGTCCGATGTGCATACGGTCTCTGCACCTTGAGATGCCCCCAGCAATCAATACACCCATGGCCTGATTTGATCGTCGTACATGTATCTGACCATTGCAGCATATACCCTCCATATTCGTAACACCTTTCATGCCATTGTACTAGTATTGTTGCAGTATTTTTTTCCAGAGATGTGTTAATAACGTACAAAACGTATAGCAGGCTTTCCAAAACACCAAGTAGCAAAAATATACGAGTGTGTAGCAAATCCCTGCTAACAGTAGCAAATTCCCAACCGTCGTGATGAATCCACCAAAAACGACAATGCATGTATGCAACATGAGATGACGACGTCCGCAGCTGCCCACGGAAACATTTGCAACATTGAAGCAGCATTTGCGGCACAAGCATGAAATCACAGCAACACCTCGCTCGTGTGTTTGCAACAAAACACACACAAGTTTGAAGCATGTCGAAAGAACCCGTGCGTTATCAGAAATCTGCAAAAAGTCTGTGGCGGCCTGGATTTCATCAATTCGAACTCGTCGGCCGCGAATCTGGCTAGGTGGGTAAGCACGCACCTTTGTGTTTTTCATCAAATCAAGCATTATAAACTTTGTTTTATTTTGTTTTCCTAGTAGAACACAATGTTTTGATGTATAAAACCGATTTCATAATTTTGGTTAGATTTTTTTTTTGGAAAAGTCAACTCACATACACATTTTTCTTTGATTTTTTCTGCGGATTCCTTCTCTCTCCATCCGACTATCCAGACGAAGCAATATATCTCAAGTCTTTGAATCTTCAAAGCTATTTCAACATTTTTAGTACATGCCAATCTGCCGATGTCGTTAGAACAGGGCCATGTGTGTGTGTTGTGCTCTTTGTTTGATGTTTCCAAAGCAACTCACATCATTTTCTGGAGAACTTTCCGTGGCGATCACATGCAGCAATAATTTTTTATGGTCAAAATGACAATCCTCTTGGACGGCAACATATATACTATACCCTTATCCACTAATATAAGATATTTTGCCAACCAAGCTAAATTACTTTGACAAAACATTTATATCAGTGAACAGAGGGAGTACTGGAGATAAACTTTTGGACGATTAGTTGCCACTTGGCAAACCGACAATGTCCACTGCATCCACGTCATGTGTTAACGCACTTGGTCTCAGGACCAGCGCCCCCGAGATTATCTTATGACAATTTCACTGATGGCTTCTGAGAAAGATCGATGATCATTATTCAACCAACCGCCCATAACTAAGCTCTTCTACTTTGCTAACTTAAATATGTGTACTAATCACATATTGGTCAGCTTGAAACGCATAATTTTTGCTGTCCATTTCAGTGGGAAAATTTCCTGCTTGACAAACAAGAACGAGTTTAGATTATTTTTCTTTTCTGCACTTTGTCACGGCAAGCAAAGCAACATTAA
Source organism: Lolium multiflorum (assembly GCA_030979885.1). NCBI lineage: Eukaryota > Viridiplantae > Streptophyta > Magnoliopsida > Poales > Poaceae > Lolium > Lolium multiflorum. The sequence continues at coordinate 167,568,561 of CM061747.1, forward strand.
CATGGTATGACGACTTCAGAAATCAATATTTGGAAACTAGCTACTGTACTTGTGACCATGTCGTTGTCTTGCACTGCTGTAGCACATAGTACCCCCTAGTGTACAGCTCACGTCTCGCAAGATCACGAGTTTGTTGACTGTTCCCAAGTCTTTGTCTTGCTCATTCAGAAGACTCGACCCTATCCTTGAGAAAACCGCAGATGCATATTTTTATTTAGGGCAGCAAAGTTGACCGGAACAATTAGCAGGGCTGACTTCATAAACTTTATTAAGATAAAAGTTAGAGCCACCACGTTCAACTTAATTAAATGGAAGTTTGCCGGTATAATGTATTGTATGCGTTTAGCCCAAAAGATGCACTTTTTTTTTCCGGTTAAGGTGTACAAATAGTCAGATCTATCAGGTTAGGTAAAAATATCTTTAGGACTCCTCCTTTTGCTCATTACACCAAAGTCAATTGAACAAACAGACATGGACATATTGATTAATGAAATGGGTCTAAATTCCTACGTACTATCCAACAAGGTAAAAGGGTGCAATGCTTATACAGAGAAATTCCTAGGTATTGTTAGTAACAGAAATATCACCAGAAAATGGACATAATATTCATTCACTAGTGAACAACCATTATCCTTAAAAGTTCTTCACGACTTCAGCAGGGTCTTAGGTCTTCTCCAATTTTCAAGAATAAGTTGAAGACTAGCTCTAGACCGGAGCCAGTATGAACTACATCAAGGTTCAGGGCCAGATATTCCTAGCAATCAGTAAAGTTTATCATACCTACAGGCCTGACTATATAACGGTTTATATATATTACCTTAGAAACACTGGAAATAAGCTTCAAAGGGCAACTGTTCAGTTGGCAAGAACATAATATTTTCTGAACTTTGACACAACAAGCAAGCAATTCTTTGAGAGACACCGTTGTTTTCTCTAAGACCACACGGTAGCTTCACTAGGGGAAGTGCACAAATATTTATTCTTGCACACCCACAATTCAGAGCCCATGTCTTACAAGATCACGCTACAAGTAGAGTTTACTGAAGTTCCAAACGTGAGTTTGAAACCTGTTATGTGGTCCTGACTTGTTCCTTCAGAGATTGGACTTGATTCTGTCCATCAGAAGAAGAAAAAAGAGTGGAAAAATGACCTGTCCAAGAGCATAATATTATGTAAAGTACTAAAGTGACGAACTATTAGTCAATAGGTTCATCTTGTACAAACATTTTGGTGTTCCAAATTCTCTTTGCACACTATCCCAAAGTAAACTGAAATTTGTTGATGAAATGATAGTACTACAAAATTTCAAATATTACCCAAAATGGTGAAACAGAAGTGATGTGCCATGTGCAACGTTTTAATTTGCTGTAGAGGATATCGATATTTCCAAATAGAATGACTGCATTTTTGTTTACATAAAGCTCTATGTATTCCTACGAAGACTAAACATAAGTTTTTATATATGACTACGTGCATCAGTCGATGCAGAGGCAGGGTTCTGGCACTAGAAAAGACATGTTGCCTCCTTTATGTAAAAAAAAAACCCAAGTTTTGCAAGTAACAGACTGGACCGGTTGACATGTAAATGTATGTACTGTTCCTTCACTAGAAAAGAATAGGTTTGAACCTTTTCACAGTGGTGGAACCAAGCCTCAAAGAATCACTATTTCTGCATCCTTCGATGCCCTTCTCATCTTCAGGAGGTTCTTGAGGTCATCTTTTCTCAATTCCCCTTTATCTTTTATTTCCACTTTTCTTAGCACAGGTGCATCTTCAAGTATAAGTTTTAAGAACGCTAGCTCTGCAGAGGAACCAGTAAAGTTGATCATACCAACTACCCGAACATTCTGGAAGAGACAGACGTGACGGTCTATTGATTCCCAGAAAGGCACTGTGGGTAGCATGTATTTCTTGGAAGCGAGCTGCAAAGCATAAAATGTAAATTAACAAGAGCTATGGACATTTATTTATAATATGTAGCAAGTCAAAGATTTCATCAATTCACCTTTAGATTAATAAGCTGCAAACTGGGGGCATGCTGAAATAAGCAAAGAGCAAGATTTGCCTGCTTCAGATCACCAAGATCTAAGTACATGCTTATCTCTATAAGCTGCTTGAATGATTTTGGCGGCTTGAGAACCAAGAATTTATGTTCTGCACGCTGTAAACTAGCAAGAGGTCCATAAATATAATACCAAATGGTGAAACAACAGTCACCAAGGAAAACTGGCCTATCACTGATCCTTACCTCAAATATTGACCCATGAAGTGAAATATTTTTAACATCTGAAAGAGAAGCAATAAATTGAGAAACATTGAAATTGCACTTGGTGTCACCATCAACTTGTTTCAGTTTGATGACTGCCGAAGTAAGATATGGAGTGTGCAGACTGAGGTGATTAAACCAGCCATGAACTGTCAGTATCTTGAGCTTTGTTGATTGGATATTGATATTGGCATAGCTGATAAGCCACAAGAGAGTGAGCTTTTCTAAATTTGGGCAACTTGCTACTAAATCACCAAAATTGTTTCCTTCAACACAGAAGTATTCAAGATGAAGAGTGTGCAATTGTTTGAAGCCTTTAGATGACATTGGCAACTGTGAAGTTGTCCATACACATAGCCGCAGCTGCACATATTCGAGCTCGGCACAGGATAAAAAACAAGAAGGTATGTTGTAATCTTCATGCATACTTGTCATAAGTCGAATTTCCTTAATTCTGTTTCTCGAAAGCATGAGCATCCAACGATAAATGTGTCCTCCAGTAGATATTTCAACCCCTAGGGTATTCAGTCTAAACTTTAGAACCGGGCCATTGTGGAGGGAGAGAAACATGTCAGTGAACTTAAGAAACCTGCATTCAAGATCGTTTTCATTGCCATTTTCTGAAGCAAAATCATCTCCCCTGAACATCAGTTCGGTCATCGAAGTCCATGTGTACCGCCAATTCCTTGACAAGAGGCAAGTTCCAACAGCTTCTTTTATTGGCAGACAGCAAAGAATTTTGTCTTTGAGGCCGTCCGGTAGATTGCTGATGATATCTTCCTCTGCAACATATTTAGATATCTTCGTTGAGGAACATCCGTGGTCCATCTGGTACACTTGTAGTGTGAGAAACTGAGAACCTGCACGCCGTGTGATAAAGGAAACTTATAAATCTCAAACATGCCAAAATTAGAGACGGGAGCAAAAGTAGACAAACCGTAACTGGATGAATTCCTCTTCTTGATATGATATTCTATTGAATGAAAAGATACACACAAAAAATGTTTAAGGAAGTAACGTCATATATATGTCAAAGAAATTTGACATCTACCACAACAATTCGTAGTAATCAGATGAGCATTTCTGTAGAATAACCCAGAAAAGGTTAAACGGGCACCACTTTAATTGATTGGACATCTCAGTATAATCTGCACCAAAATGTCGGCACAAATTAGATCATATGATTAAGATTGCGATTCTTGGCTAAACACTTTATACATGCAGCTGAAAAGAGAAACCGAAGATGCCGTACTTCTAATTTTTTGTTTACCTAAAAAGAGAACACATCTGCCTAAATCCTATGCCACATTGCCACTTGTGAACGAACAGAATTATTGGTTAACTGGGCAATCCACACAATTACACTAACCCAAGATAGACCGTGTTGGCTTATTTGGGAAAACTGAAGCAGCAAAATGGCAAAAAATCACAGCGCACGCTAGCAAAAAAATCCCCAAGCAGAAGCGAGTGGGCGGCGATGTGAAAGCGGAAAGACGAGCGGGTCTGACCTAGGGTTTGGGCGGCTGCCTCAAATCCCTTTCCTGTCCTCTGCCCTTGCTGGATTCGGCCAGTTTCTCCTGCAGCCGCCGCCTGTGCGGATCGTGCCGAGGCAGCACCGCGCCTACCCAACCGAGCGAATGCGGCGAGCCGGCCGGCGAGTGGGCGCTGGGTATTCTGGTCTAGTCCAACAAATACCCATGACTAAGACCAAATACCAATGGATTAGTCTTATGTACAGCCCACTACTATTTAGGCCGAGGCCAGTTTTTTTATTTGTTTTTTTAAATGAATTAGTGCTAGGAGGAACTAGACACTAAATGATATAGTAGAAGCGGGACCTCGGCGTGAGAATTCCAGAAATTCGCTCCTGACAGGATTCGAACTCTGGTCGTTGGGGTGCACCACTGCGACCCCAACCACTGGGCTATACCCACGTCCTCAGGCCGAGGCCAGTTAACACCGGATGTTCCTGTTTACTTGGGTTTTGGAAACCTTCTACTCCCTCCGTGGCTCCGTGCATTCCCTCAAAAACAATAATACGGAGTAGAAGTTTTAGCGTGGTTTTTTTTTTTGCTTTTTTGCTGTTTCTGCGGTTTAGGCGGTTTCTGGCCGGTTTTCTTTCGGTTTTTTTGTTTTTCTGTTTCTTCCTTTCTGATTGATATTTTTAACATTTTTTTATATTTTTTAACATTTTTGAAATATGAACATTTATATTTCCTAACAAAAATTGAACAAATTTCTTTTTTGAACTTTTTTTAGCAAAAAAACAAATTTTGAACAAAAAATATTCGAGTGAAAAAAAATTTAGCACACAATTTTTTGAACATAAATATCTTGAGCAAATTTTTTGTGAGCAAATTTTTTTGAACATTTTTTGAAAATGAACAGTTTTTGAATCCAAACAATTTATGTATTCAAACATTTTTGTTAAAATTAAAATTTTGCACAATTGCAAAATTTATTCACATTCAAATTTTGTTTATGTGATTTCCAGTTAGGTTTGATTTTTTTTAAATTTGAAAAAAATGATTGCAAATTAATTTGTTGAAATGGTGAACCGTATGTAGGCCTGTGTGAACACAATTTTCGACTGGTTCCGGATCAAGTGCATAACACACGAACAAGATGGGCCAAGCCAACTCGAACACCCATGCATGTGTTGCGTATAAAGGTACGCCAACAAGCGATGCATAGGTGCACCTATGCCGACTGCCCAATAGTGCTTGCGAGCCGCTGAATGGCCCACGATTGTTTAACCTTCTTATTTTTTAAATCAAAGATTGTAAAAAAGAAATTTTCCATTTAAAAATTTATCTTAACTTGTAGTGGCCTTTGAAAAACAAATCTTAACTTGTAGAGGTTAGTTAAGTCGAATCTTAAGTTCTTAATCCTAAAACTTAGCACACCGAACCTGATATTCTCGATCTATCTCGAACTGTGAGTGTTTTTACACACTAGAAAACAATCTCAAATGGAATAATTCGCTAGGCTCTAAGTTGGCCCACGTGTCATACATATTTTTCGCCTCCAGTCTCTCTCCTAGCCAATTTCTCTCCATGATCCTGTATAGGCTATCAAAACTCATATGTAGCATTTTCTGTCTCTCTCTAGTCCTAGCCGAGGAGATAGTGGTCTCCTTCCTATTGCTACGCCTATGGTAGCGTGCAACTCATTGAGACGTCACTACTGCCTTATGTGTTAGTGGACCGTCGATGATGACGCACCCAGTTCCCCGGAGCTTGAAGAAGTGCATTATGGCCACTCCATGATGCTAGAGCCATCGAAAGGAACATGTTGGCCGATGGCGGCACAATGTCGGTCATCGATGTTGCGGTGTTCTACCACCCACCACCAACACAACGCCATAGTCGAGCGTACCTACACCGCACTCCTTGTAACACCTAGCGACGATTACAGGGATGTGAGCTGAAGGCGCACCGCTGTCCTCACCCCTCCATCACCGGGGCTGGGCAACTAGCTTATTGTTGTAGATTGCGTTGTATTAGACATAAGGGAAATCATCGTGCTAATGCCACAAAGTACCAACACACTGTAGAAGCAACCATGGTCGTGGGGGCGGCTCCTCCATTGTGGATAAACGGGAAACATGACTCTACGAATCTGAGGAAAGGCTGCAAAACTTCCATATGGGTGTTAAGGTTGAAGCTTTTTGTAGTGCTACCAGAATGCATGATGAGAACCATAGACCAAAAGAGCCAAACTAAAACCACGCAAACAAACATGAAAACTGATTGAATCCTAGGAGATCCGCCGAACACACAACTTCACGCACCTTCTGTCGGTGCTAGGCGCACCACTAGAGCGAGGATAGGACGGTGAGGACCTTATTCTGACATCTGGATGTCCCCGCTGTCCCACCATCCGAAGAAGACATAGAAAGACATAAACTAAGAAACGGGAACCCTCCCGCCGGTGAGAGACCACAGTTTGCCACACACCTCCAAGGCGTGAAAGGCTATCAGAGTTGCGGTAGACCGGCGACAGCGCCGCCCGAGGGGGCGGAAACCCTAGTCACCTTGGGATCACCTTCTTTTCCTCCTCTCTTCTTTCGTACTGGTTCCGGAACCAACTCTTGACTATCTTCATCTCTGATGTTGGTGCCGGGCAAGGAACAACACACACATGTTTGTGGCATTTGGTGTTTTTTTTTTCATCTGTGATGTTGGTGCCGAGCAAGGAACAGCACACATGTGTGCGCCATTAATTTCGCACATACTCGGTACAGAAATGACAACTAATCGATGCCGACATTTTGGCTTTAGGTGCACGTGAATCATTCCATTGCGTAGGGTACACAGCATAGTGGTGGAGACTGTATAGCAAATAGCAAACACATCGTCGCTGAATATTGACGAAGGCTCCTTTCGTGGCATGATTTACTACTATCACCCGATCGATGCCGATTTTAAGAGCCCTACGTGGCGTCTTAATGTGTTGTTCTTGCTACCGATCTGCTTAGACATATTTGTAGGGAACGTGCATTGCATGTACACGGTTACCCGTAACTGGAAATAGGCAAGTTGCATATACGCGTCGACAAAACTGTGTGGCCTCCCATATCTCTCTGCCTGTTGTATGTGTCCTCGTGTACGGCGTGTGCTGGGCCCTAGCTAGCCTGACTACTGATAGTTCTCACTTTGTCATTTTATGCGATATGCTCAGACTGATAAGATTTAAATTGAGTCGAGCAGAACTCTGGACAGGAGATAGGAGCACAGCAGGGAGATCGCGAGAAGTTCGAAACTCGTGAAAGAGGAGCTTCAAGGTTGAAGAAGCCAGCTGAGACTCCTTTTAAGATCTCATGGCGATCCTCGTATCTTGCGTTCCTACCAGAGCCTCGGCGCTACACACTCCAGAGGTTTCTCGTCGGCAAACGAGCACAGGTATATCTGTATCAGCTCGTCGCCGGCGAATCCCCGTCGGCTTAACCACGGAGTCTTGGGGCATCAGCTGTGTCCCGCCGATTACAAGAGCGACACCGTAAGTGCATACCTGATACCTGTTGCTTATCATTTGGCCCATCCAATTCGCACGTCGATGGCGGCATGCATGCATTTAGATTGTAGTCTGTAGAGTAGTGTCAACAAGCTTTCCACACGTACTAGCTAGCCAGTGTATGGCAGCATCGGGGCGTCCTGAAACTAGCCGGCGGCGACGGTGCGGCGTGCTGAGGAGCAGAGGGAGCGGGGAGTTGGGGACGTGTAGCGAGCTTCTGCGGTGAGCGATGCAGAGCCCTGCTGTGATAAAGCTATACCCGGTGTGACGGTAATGCGATCGGCCGGCAACGCGCGTGTGCTCGTCGTGGACGTGGAGCGGCAGGGCGACGGCTTCCTGCTGAACTGCGTGCGCCGTGCGCAGCGGATCTGGAGCGGCTGGCGTGCCAGCTCCAGGTTTGGCATCGGGCGGACGTCCGCGAGGGCCTCTCGTCCTGCAGACTCGGCGTGCAGTGCGATGGCTCGATAATCGATGCAGCGGCGGCTCTATGGGGCAGTGCAATAATCATGTGGAATATGGCTTTGATTGGAATTCTTGTGTCGTTAATGCGGCGAGGCTGTGGACTCGGTCGACCCGAGACGTTGACTTGATGTCGATCAGGGCGGCGGTTTCGGTTTTCGGTTTCGGATGTGTTGGTGCGACAATCATGGTCTGCGGGTGGTAGCAACTTGGAATATACTCAGGAGTATGTGGATGGGTGATGCGGCGGTGTATCAGTGCAGTGATCTCATGAAGGTGTATTCCGCAAGTGGTGTCGACAGGTTGCACAAGGCGTAGGAGAGCAGCCAATTGTCCTCTGTGTTGTTCCTCGGCGTGTCACTTGTGTCATATGCATGGAGGGTCTTGTGGCATGCAAGTGTCTTATCGTTGGTACCATGCGGACCAAGGTACCTTGATGTGGTGTGAGGGTGATTTCGGGCGAAAGCCCAGTGCTCCAACACAAACGACCATGATGCATGTGGGTGTCGTGATCCTCTATGGGGGGCATCCTCGTGGTCACCTTGACTCTGGTGAAAACCCTTTACAATATAGGTCTTAGTGTGACGACGGTGCCTAGCGTTGTCACCCTATTTGGGGCATTGCCGTGGAGTTTTTGCTACCTTTGGTCATGCCTTGACGTCATTGGCAGGCAAGTTCGGATCTTGTCTCTATGTACCTTCATCTCGGGTGTGTGTCATTATCGTTAGCCTTCTATCTTTTACACATGCTTGAGTCGTCACCATTCCCGGTCCTCGTTTTCCGCTGACAGGATCCACGCTCCATAGGCCAGAGTGAGAGGGCATATGACCCTCTCCGTCATCATCTTGGGGTGTGCGGTGTGGCGATGCCTTGTAGTTTCCCAAGGAAGCGCCATGTCACCTCTGGTCGGTAGTCTCGGGTGGTTTTTGTGGAGTGTGGCTGCTCTTGTTTTCCTCTATCTTTGATCCACTTTGTAAGAGAGTTTCTTCATTTTTTTTTGTTCGTTTGTGTGGTTTTATATATAAAGCAGGGCGAAAGTGTGTTTTGGTGGAGCGGGTTTCTTGGCTAGTTGTGTTTGTCCAGATGATGCTTAGGCTGGTTTTATCAGTTTTTCTCGGTTTTCCACTAATTAATCGAGGAATTATCTTTTCTCGATTAGTGAATAGGCTAGAAAATTTGCTTGGTTTTGTGTAAAAATAGGTATACATGGAATATTGAAGTTCACCTATTTTGTTTCAGAATCGCTCAAGTTGATCCAGGAGCCGGAGAACCGCCAGCGGGAGGAAAAACCTCAGCAGTTGACCCAGTACCCGGAGAACCACCAGCACAAGGGAAATTTTCCTTACCCAACATACCTCCATGGTTCGTACGTACTACATAAAAGTTACACGGTTGCATGCGTTTCTTGTCCACATGTTTCTAGATTTGTTTCATGAATTTCCTTCTGAGATTAAAAAGTTATATATGAACTTCTCAGGGTGAAGTTGGTCGTTGGTGCCTACTTTGCTGCAGTACCATTTTACTGGCAGATGAGGGCAATGGAAGGTAACTTCGAATCAGATATATTACCAATTGACACACTTGTGTACTAGTGCATCTTGATTTTAACATCTCTATGTGTGTAAATAACATCGATGCAATAGAAAGGGTGGAGGAAGCAGCAGAGGAAGCAATCGAAGCGGTCGAAAGGGTGGCGGAGACGGCTGAGAAAATTGCCGAAGATGTCGCTGAAGCGTTTCCTGAGAATAAAAGCCTAAAAAAGGCGGCATCTAGGATCAAGGCCATCACATATGAGGTCGAGGAAGATGCGAACAAAGCCGCGGCCCTACTTCATAAGGTTAGATCAATTGCCTACTAATTTTACTTGTTGAGCTGTGTTTCTGTGTTGGTGTAACTTAGCTAGCTCAAACCTTGAAAACAGAATTTTTTAGGGAAAACTACTTGAAGTAGCATCAAAGAGTTTTTGACACATGGCAAGAAAAAATAAAGCAATTAACTCGATTTTTAAGTGGATAGAATTTTTCTCCAAAATAGGGTGCAAAGGAATTTTTCATAGTAATCCCGAAGAATTTATTTATGAAAATTAAACGACATGGAAACTTTTCAAAGGATTCAAATCCCCCATCCCAAGCACCTAATAAGACTACTATAAAACTGTTTTGAGTTGAGTAATCAGTAAGGGTAGATCAAGTAAGAGGTGTGGTGCTTACTAGTGAAGATGTTTGATGTCATATAAAAATTAAACTATTTTATTTTCTTCCTCGATTCAAAGCAGATTGAGCAAATAGAGAAAGAGGTGGATGAAGCAGTTGATTCTATCACGAAGAAAAAAATGACGAGAAAGAACTCATGAACAGGAGACGAAGGGGATGGCGAAGAAAAGTAGTAGTAACACTTACTAGTAGCAGTTGTTAACCGAGTATATAGAGGCAAAATGCATGATTTCGTTGCTATTATCTTTGCTTAGCAACGTGCAGTCTTCATCCATTTACCCGGAAAGGATAGGTAAAATCACTTCGAGTTGTTATGACAAATTAGTTTTTTGTACCACTTTTAAGCCATCGTGCAAAGGAAAAGGAAAACATGTAGCGCCTAATCTTTTGTCATAAATTCACATGTTGATTGCAACAACATAATATGATCCCTATCAACAACATGATGTCTCGACTAGTTCAACGTGGTTGTCGCCATCGGCACCTCCTGAATCAAGTTGTTGATAGGGTTTCATCCCTACAAATTGTCAACTTGACGTGCATATCTTACATATCTACAATTACACCCGTCATGTGTGCAACAACATAATATAAGAACTAGTCGAGACATCATGAATGCACAAAACTATACAAAATGGAGAAAAAAAAACAAGCCCCATCAAAATGGCCGCTCACAACATCAGTAAAACACGCACCTTCATTAGCAACAGTCTTCACCAGATCATGAGCAACATACACTAGACAATGAACAACAAAGAAACATCACTAAGAAAAGTGCTTGTGTAGCTAGCTCTTAAGCCATGACATCCTCTGCCATCGTTGCATCCCACGAATATTCAACATATATATATATATATATATATATATATATATCTTTGTTATCAACAATGAAGTTGAGTGCCTCGATCAACAAATATGGTTCATACAGCTGCTGCTTGCTAACAAGTCTAGGCATGAAGATTACCTTTATTTGAGCATAGTTGACTATCGGCTTGTTCAAGAACTCAATATGCCTCAGGTTGCACTGCGATTGAGAATCACAAATTGTTAGTGCACATAAACACGTACGTATGAACAAACTAAATGGAAAATAGTCCTCCAATTCGTGGTGTTGTTGAACAGTTGAAGATTTGCTCACAACGATTCCAGTGAAGTCAAGAATATCATTGGCAACCTTCTTCACCCGTGCCTCTTTGAATCCACGGGTAAAGGAAATGCCGCTATTGACGAGCTCAACTAAACGATTAAGGACGAACTCAGATAGAGAAGCATGCCAAACCATTAAAGCCTTGTGTGCATACACTGATTCATCATGCACAAAAGGCAGGAGCATAGTTGAGGACATACCATTGTTTTTTAATGAGGGAGTTGACAGATCTAGGTAGCTAACATGGTCGATCACCTACACTATGTTATGAAGAACATTGCTATGCATTGTGCAGTAACGAACAATATCTAACATAATGATACATATCTTAGCTAGAACATAAAAAAGTAGAGATTCCTTACAGGGCACAAGACGTAACAGAGAGGTTGGGGAAGAAGGAGATTCCGGTGGTGAACCTGGCAGGACCACCGTCGCAATACCCGATGGAGAACTTCGTCGGACGAGCTTCGCCGTGCTCGAGAGAGAAGAGCCAATCTACAGTCAAAGCCATCCGATTTGCCCCAACCTACCAAAGAACCGAGATGGAACCACGATCTGAGATGCTTACAACCACCGGAGAATTCGGAGCAGAGGAAGAAGCCGACAAGCCGTGGCCGGTTGCTGCCGCCAACCTCGTGGACTTAGCCGGTGAGGAAGCTCCCCATGTCAGTAGATTTGGAAGGATGGAGGGGCTCAGAGAGGGGGGATGGAGGATTTGGATTTGGCAGCGAGAGTGCCGCCCTAAATACGATGGCTAAATTTCACGGGCGGTGACCGAATTCGTCCGGCCGGCTTTTGGCTGCTCCCCACGAGCTCATCTTGTTGGTGGCCCTGCTGGAACGCTACATTCTCTATTTTGGCTGACAAGAGGGTGACTCGCTGGAAACGTTTGATTCGGTTGTTCCACCCATGCCTAGCCCGCAGGTGCTCTAATGTTCGTGCTGACCACAACGCGGAGGTAGCCCAATCAATCAATCAGCATATTTCATCTCCTCAAATACGGATTAAAAGGCCCGGGATCTACCAAACGCGCACTTTACTTTACCGCATGTCCCTAACACGACACATTCTTAGGATATAAATTTTGTAAGATTTTACCCAGGGAAAGTCCAATCAAACTCCATAAATTATCAACACGAGGAAGAATGCTAAACACTTGTAGTGCTTGTTTGATTTAAAGGAATCCTATAGAAAATTTGTAGGATTTTCATCCTTAGAATTTTTTTTTCTAGGTGCACCATTTGATTCGTATGATTGAATCCTTAGAAATGCATAGGGATTTTTTTTCCTATAAGATTGCATTGCACTATATTTTGAAGGAAAAAAATTCATCCACTTCAACCTCATCTTACAGTTTATTTGAATTTTTTTCTGAATCAAACACTACTTAGAAAAAATAATTCCATAGGTTTAAATCCTGTAAGATTCATGTGGACATGACATTTCAGTCCTATGGTATTCATATTCCAAAAAATCCTACAAATCAAACAGGACCGTAATTGAATAATCGAATTGCCCGACAATAATTGGAGTACACCCCAGTGTCCAGCGAACGATCCCGGTCTTCCCATCTCGGGCCCCCGAAATTTCGAGCCCGTTGGCGTCGCCGGTGTGACGTGTGAGAAGTACTGTAGCCCGGAAAACCCCAAAACAGAGCACCGAAATTTCCGCGGCCGAACCACAAAAAACCCCACAATACGGCGAGCACGGCACGGCAGCGCTGACCCCTCGAACCTCGTCAACTCCTCCTAATCCTCTACACGCTCAGAGCCCCTCGGTCTCCGACGACCGGCCGGCGAGATGGCGGAGATGGTGGCCGGCTGGCTGGTGTGCCCGGTCATCCGGATCGTCGTCGACAAGGCCAAGTCCTGCGCCGCCGACCGGATGAGGTGGCTCAACGGCGGCGTCCCCGATGCGCTCATGCAGCTGGACTGGACACTCACGGAGCTGCGGACCGTGGCCAGGGCCGTCGAGCTGAGCCGCGGCGCGAGGGGCAACGGCGGCCGCGACCTCGATCGGTGGCTGCTGCAGCTCAAGGACGCCGTCCACGAGGCCGACGAGGTCGTCGACGAGTTCGAGTACCGGAGTCTCCGCCCCGATGGCGGCAAGGTCGACCGCGCGCGCTCCTCCCTCGTCAAGTTCGGCAAGCAGCTCTCTGGCACCGACGAGCCGCTCAACAGGCTCAAGGCCGTCATCGAGAAGCTGGTCGGCATCAAGGCCAGCTCCGGGCGGCTGATGCAAGCGGCGGGGCTGGAGGCGTCGCTGTCCGGCGAGTTGAGCGGCCGCCACCCCACCTGGGAGGACCCTGACACGGGCTCGCTGCTGGAGGACGGCGAGGTGTTTGGGCGTGACGCGGAGCGGAAGGAGATGGTTTCTTGGCTGGTAGCCACCGGCCCGCCCCACTGCCCAGATCGGCGCGCCGCCGCCGTCCCCGTCGCCGCGATCATGGGGCTCGGTGGGATGGGGAAGACCACGCTGGCGCGCGTCCTGCTGCACGACGATTCGGTGAAGAAGGCGTTCGGTTTGGTGATGTGGGTGTGTCCTGGTGCCACTTACCACAAGGTTGAGCTCGTCAAGCAAATCTTGCAGTCTGCAGGAGTACAAGTCCCTGACAACATGAAGAACTTCGCTGTGCTCCAGAAGCAGTTAGGGGAGGCCGTCTCACGCAAGAGGTTCCTGCTGGTTCTCGACAATGTCTGGAATAGAGGGAACATGGATGAGTATATGTGGAGCGAGGTGTTGGCTCCTCTTAAGTTTGGGAATCCTGGGACTGGGAGTAAGATCATGGTCACCACCCGAAAAAAGATTGTAGCCACCTCGCTGAATGCGAGCAAGCAGGTCATGTTAGGTGGGTTGGCGTTCCCCGATGTTTGGTCGCTGTTCACAAGGATTGCTTTCGGCAACGACAGCGTTGACAAGCATCCGGCATTGCACGCAATTGGGGAGCAGCTTGTTCGAAAGCTCAAGGGGTTGCCATTGGCTGCCAGGGTCGTTGGTGGGATGCTTAAGAGTACCCGGAGTATCCGTGAGTGGAAGAGGATCTCGGAAATGGAAAGCTATGACAGTGTAAGCTTGACGCTGGAGCTGTGTTATCGCAACTTGCAGGAACACCTGCAGCCATGCTTTGCAATCTGTAGCATATTCCCCAAGAACTGGCGGTTTAAGCGTGACAAGTTGGTTAAGATTTGGATGGCATTGGATTTCATCCAGCCAGCTGATGGGAGGAAACTGGAGGATGTAGGGAAGGAGTACTTTGATCAACTTGTGGATGGGTCTTTCTTCCACGAGCGCAAGGAGGGCCATCAGAATTACTATTACATTCATGACCTGATGCATGATATGGCCGAGAATGTCTCACGAATTGACTGTGCAAGAGTTGAGAATGTTGATGACAAACAGATATCTAGTACAGTTCGGCACTTATCTGTTACTGGTGAGGCTGTGACGCATCTCAAAGGCCGGTGCCATCTTGACAGGCTACGCACATTCATAATTCTCAAGCAATCTTCGTCTTCCCTCGCTCAACTGCCAGATGATATCCTCAAAGAATTAAAAGGTGTCCGTGTGCTTGGTTTGGATGGCTGTGGTATGGTTGATTTGTCCGATAAAATCGGTCAACTGATCCACCTGAGGTACCTGGCTCTTTGCAAGACAATCACAAGGCTTCCACAGTCATTGACAAAGTTATTCCTTCTTCAAACCTTAAGCATCCCTAAGAGGTGCCGCCTCGAGGAGTTTCCGAAAGATATGCGGAACTTGAAATATTTGCGCCATTTGGATATGGACAGGGCAAGTACATCGAAAGTTGTGGGTATTGGTGAACTAATTCATCTCCAGGGATCAATTGAGTTCCATGTTAAAAGGGAAAAGGGTCACACGTTAGAAGATTTGAATGATATGAATGATCTCTGCAGAAAGCTCCATATCAAGAACCTTGATGTTGTAGCCAGCGAACAAGAGGCCTGCAAAGCTGGCCTAAGAAACAAACATGGCCTTAAGGTGCTAGAACTGGAATGGAATTCCACTGTTAAGAGTGACCCTTCTGTGGACGCTGATGTCTTAGAAGGCCTTGAACCTCACCCGCATGTTGAAGAGGTCCGTATCAGAAGATATCATGGTAATACTCCACCGCGTTGGTTGAACATGAGTTTCAGGAAGGACAGTAAGCTGTGCCTGCTTAAATCTTTATATTTGATCAACTGTAGAAAGTGGGAGGTCCTGCCTCCTCTTGGGCAGCTTCCGTGCCTGAAGGTTTTGCATTTGAAAGAGATGTGCGCACTGAAACAGATTGGCAGTGAGTTCTATGGAGTCAAATTGATTGCATTTCCATGCCTGACAGACCTTGAATTTGATGATATGCCACTGTGGGCTGAGTGGACTAAAGCAGATAATACGATCAACAATGTTTTTCCCAAGCTCCGTAAGCTGAATCTTTTGAACTGTCCCAAGTTGGTCAAAGTGCCACCTTTCTCTCTGTCTATCCGGAAGGTCACGGTCAGAAATACAGGGTTTGTTTCACACATGAAGCTATCCTTCTCATCATCATCAAAAGCTTGCAATGCGGCATTAGAGACATGTTCTACCAGCATCCTTACAGATGGCTTGCTGCACCAGCAACAGGCGGAAGCGATTTCAGTTTTGACTCTGCGGCACTGCCAAGGTGTGAAGTTTGAGGAGCTTCAGGGACTTACCTCACTCAAGAAACTGCAAATATCTCATTTAGATATAACAGATGAGCAGCTGGGTACTTGCTTGCAAGGTTTACAATCTCTTACCAATCTGGAGATAGACAACTGCAGCAACATAACATCTCTTCCACATGTTGAGAATCCGAGCGGATTAACGACGTTGCACATTCGGCAGTGCTCCGAGTTGTCTTCTCTGCATTCCTTGCCAAATCTTGCAGCACTGGAAAGCATGTCAATCGAAAATTGCTCCAAGCTCACCGTGGAATCTTTCCCTACCGACTTCAGCAGGCTCGGTTCCCTGAAAAAATTGAATATAATGTGCTGCACGGAGCTGGAGTCGCTGCCAAGTGGCTTCCCGTCTTCACTGCAAGTTCTTGATCTGATTGGGTGCAAGCCAGCGCTCTTGAACCAACTGCAACTCAAGGACGGACCAGAATGGGATAAAGTAGCTCGAGTCCCGATTAAACGGATCCATTGACCAGAGGTTTATTGCGTAGGTGCGTCCGGTACCGCTATCATGTCAATTTCATCACCGTTCAGAAGAATACCATCTTTACTATGAAATAGTCAGATAAAATCCAGATCTATCTGTTTCCCTTGCATAGTCAATATTCGCCATTTCTGTCTGATATTCTAAGTATCATACTTGTCAGCAGAGCCCTGTGGAGTGATTTTTCTGTGTTTTGACTGTAAAAGTGTTCTGCGTGTAATTTGCGCCGTCTTAAGTACATTACTGTAGTGCATATGTTCTGTATGTATTGTGCGCCTTGGCATTTCACCTGTATATGGACATGAGAGCAATCATTTGCTGGAATCATTAGCTAAATCAGACTGGTGATCTTCTCGTTGCTGAAAATTAGCTCCCCTCCGTGACCTTGAGTGCTAAAGAAATTATAAACACTGACGTCATGAGCCACCAATTTTCAGTGCCTCCCTGTTCAAGCTCCAGGCGATGACAATTGCAGACAGACCATACTCCGAAGTTGCACACAGAGACTGGGTAAGGATCTGTAGGAAACACTGATTTTTTTTTTTTGAGGAAACAACGGGGGGCGATCGCCCACCTGAACTCATTTTTCATTAATGCAGGAGCGGGGTTACAGGGAGGGGGGCGTAAAGCCTACACAAATAGGTATGGGGCGGCATACCGCGCCCAAACAAAGTGAGAGAGAGAGAGAGAAGGGATGGGGGGGGAGTTGGATAAAGGGGGAGTACAGTGCAAGGTGAAAGACATAGTCTAAGAGATGGCCTGGCACCAAGCCAGTAGAGCGCTTGTGTCAACCCTAGAGGGGGCGCGAACGACCCAAAGTTGGAGATGGTCTACTAGCAGGGTTATAATGCGTGGGGTAGACATGAAATCAGCGTCAAACACCATTCTGTTGCGGGATTTCCAGACAGTCCACAGGAGGGCCAGGATGATTGTGTTGCGCGCTTCCGGGTGCATGGGAGGTAAGTCTTCGGAGAGAGCGTCGAGGAGGGTCGGAACGTCGGCGTCCACGGAAGGGCGACCTGAGGGGGAGACGACACTCCAAAAGGGGCGAAGGCGGGGGCAGCCGATGAACAAATGCGAGGTGTCTTCCAGCTGATTCGGGCAGAAGGGGCAGTCGGGGGAGGGCACGCATCCGATGCGGTGTAGCAGCGCCCGTGTCCTGGTCTTGCGAAGGTGCAGTATCCAAAAGAACACCCGCACCTTGAGAGGCGCAAAGCAGACCCAGTTGACGTCCTGTCCGGGGACGATACAACCTGAGGAGTGGAGGGACCGGTAGATGTCCCCTGTGGAGAAGTCGGTCAATGGGCCGAGCGAGACGGTGCGAATGTCCGGTGACGAAGTGAGGGAGATCCGGGAGAGGCAAGCATGGATGAACTCCATTTCGCCGGCGGCTGCAGGAGAGACTCGGTGCACAAGTGGGATCTCGGCCTCACCCCTCCCGAGGGTATCGGCAATAGTGGCAAGGGGGCGGAGGCAGTGGGAGAAGGCCGCGGGGAGGGCAGCCGACAGAGGGCCAGCGGGGTCCAAGTGTCATACCAGAGCGAGGTGGAGCGCCCGTCGCGGGGTTCAATTCTCGTAATGGAGCGGTAGAGCGGAATGAGCGATTGGAAGCCCTTCCAAGCCGAGGTGGTGTAACATCCCAAATTTCAATAAAATGAACAAGAGAGAGAAATTCAAGAACCCAAAAATTAGGGTTAACAACAACTTTTTCTCATCATATAGGTTTATGCATGTAGATCACCTTATTAATTATTTTGAGTGTGCAATTGCCATGATGCTTGCTTATGTGTTCTCTCTCACTCTAAAACCCTAGCAATGATCACTTGATCATCCCAAGTCAAATAAAAAGAAAATAGAAAAGAAATAATAAAAATCAATTTCCCACATACATAAGGCTTAGGCCATTTTTGCAAATCCTTGTTATAGACCATTTTGATTTGCACCATTGGGTGTAAATGGATACTAAACATATATTAACAACTTTGGAAACCATCAAACACATTTCAAATCAAAATTGAAGCAAATATGAGCTCACATATGATTATGGTCATATGTGCCATTTTTACCCTGATGCCCACTTTGAGCCCCTGGATTTTTACTTTTCACTTCTACACTTGGCTATTTCTTTGCACCTCATCCAAGACAACATCAAGCACTGCAACTTTGCCCAAAACCCCCACCCCAAATTCCTCACCAATTTCAAATGAGAAGCATGCAAAGTTGGAACAAATTCACTTATGCAAGATCATATGCAAAATGTGATTTTGCATCTCTTTTCCATTTTGACCACCACCACCACCAAAATGCTCCACTTAATATATGATTGCAACCCACCAAAGAGAATTTCAAAATTCAAAAATCTTTTTCTTGCGGGCATTCTGTCGAACACCTTGCTGGCAGGGTAAAAATTTGAGCCCATACCTCATTTCTACCTTGGACTTGATCCAACCTTGCCCTCTCTGCACTTCTGGAGAGCCCTCTCACCTCACCACACCATCATCCCCACTTGCACTGGCCAGGGTTTGATTAAATCAACTGAAACTTGTCATGCCGTGGCATGGCATGGCCATTACATGCCATCCCCTCACCTGGTCACCTCTGGCCTGCACCACCATGTCCACTGACTCCCTCTCACCCTTCTGAACCTGCTCGTGCCCTCCCTTGACCGAGAGAACGTGTGCACACGCTGAACCAGCGCCCTGACGCCGGAACGCCCATGCCACGCCGAGCGCGCACGGCGCCAGCCCCGGACGCGCCGAGCGCGCTGCGCCCGTCGCCCCGCCCGTCCCTCGTCACCGCCGGGATGAATCACCTCAGCTCCGGACACCGCCGACACCACCACGAGCCTCCCGTGCCCTGTCGCCGTCGAGGAGGACGACGACGTCCGCCACAGCCGCGTTGGCACTTGACCATTGCCACTATGCTTGACCACCGAAAACTGTTCGAGCGCCCGTGACGCTCCGAGTCCGCCGCGCGACCGTACCCTCGCCCACGCCGTTGATCGACGGGAGAGCGCCATGGCCATCGTCACCGTGACCCCCCGCCTAGCCACTATAAAAGGAGCACTCCTCCCACCAAATTGAGCACGCCAATCGCTTCTCCTCCTCACCACAGCTCTTCTCGTCCCTCCAATTTCACCGTTTAGCCACCGCCTCGCCCCAATCGCTAGCTCGGAGCCGCCGCCAGTAGCCGGAGTTCGCCGGAGCAGGAGGCCACCCCGAGCGCCGCTGCTACCAGGGGGATCCTCGTCCTCGACAACGTCGCGGCGCACCCCGCCGGCGACCGCCGGAGCCCCCGTGCCCTCCGACCCCCTACCGACGCCGCCGGTGAGTCCCGTTCGCCGTCGACGAAGCCCCCGCCGTCGATCTGCGATCCGATCGCACGGCCCTCCTTCCCCGTACCGCTTCGGGCGTGAAAGCCCACCGACGTGGCCCCACCTGTCAGCGGCCCGCTGCGCTGGACGCAGTACTGGGCCGCCCAGTTTCTTTTTCTCAGCCCAGTTGTTTTCCGCGCGAGCCCACCAGTTCAAATTCGAATTTTCCAGATAAATAGAATATACAATCTGATGCAAACTTTGAAAATTAATAGAGACAAATCTACTCGGCCAAATTTTACAAACTTTATATATTTGGAAACCTTAGGAATTTATCTATACAATGCCACTGGAATTAACTATAGATCTATTATAGAATTAAAATAGAAAAATAAACAAGGCAGGGACTTTTCTGCCTTAGAATAATTATTAAAAATCAACCAAACATGATTTTAAGTTAATTCCAACTCCTATAATTCACATTTCACTTATATTAATTGTTTCTACGAAAATATGCCATGCTTAGTGTGTATGATCATGGCCTAGTTAAATTAAAGGACTATAAGACTATTTCTAGTCAAAACTATTGTCCAAAAATATTAGTAAATCATATGGGAGTATTTTCTTCCATTTAAATCTTGTCATGAACAATGTAATATGAGGGAAAGACTCTGGTCATAAAAATCTCATATGGTTTGTTGATGATATTAAGTCTTTACCATGCTAAGATTAAATTGTATGGGGTGCTACACCCCATTTAAATCATTTTCTCAAAATGATAAGTGTGAAGAGGTTGACTTGGGTCAACCTAGGTCACATATTATGCATAAGAGAAATTAAATCTTAATAAAATAATGAGAGGAAATTATTTATCTGAATAACTCAAAGTAACATTCAAGATTAGTATGAGAGGAAATTATTTTTCTTAATTAATAAGAAAAACACATCCACCAATAAAATAGTGATATGTGATGCTAGTATAAGTTGTGTAAATCCTGAGTGTGACTAGTTAGCAAATTTGTTTGGTATGATGATTGTGTACCCGTATTCGTATTTTAGACGCTAGTACCGAGGAGTATCCAGAGGAGGAGGAGGTCTACCAAGGAGAAGAAGACCACTTTGACCAGTTTCCCAACCAAGGCAAGATAATACTCTTGCAAAGTGCTAGCTCATCCTGAGCCAAGCACCACCCATTTACTTTATGTTATGAGCCTAATTCCCAGTTTTATTTCCAAGTTTTACTTACTGTTATTTTGTACTGTTGATTCATAATTCAATAGGGTTAATGTTAGATTAGTACAAGAGTATCAAAGTTAGCCTAGAAGCAAAGCAAATTACTTAGCACCCTCATCCTTAGATGCTAATGCTAAATTAAAAATGACTACTCTAGATGGGAACATGTGTGGTGAAATAATGAAATGACTTTTGAAGGTGAATATGACCAAGAGAAGATGGTGATTTTTGATTAAAAACTAATATTGGTTTGGATGCGATACCTTTCCAATTATTGAGTACCCCCACAATACCTGATTATGGGTAAGGGCTTAACTAGAAGTTTATGTATCTTAGTATGAGTTCCCTCTGAACACACATCATAGGGGTTATGCCGAGGCTGCCTCCGTTGTTGAGAAATGATGTGAAGTGAATTGTACGGCCAAGCCCTGTGCAGTTCCAGGTTGACAGTTGGTCTTCACTGGGAGGCCAAGCTCATGGGGAGAGGTGCTCATACTAGGGTTAGTAAATGAAAGGTTATGGTTGATGATCCGCGTACTGTGTTACGATGATTCGGGGAAATCCCGACGGATGAAATCAAATGTTGTGGCACAAGTGTGCAACCTCTGCAGAGTGTAAATCTATTCGAATAGCCGTGTCCACGGTTACGGACGGTTGGAAAGGCCATACAGTTTCCAGTGTTAGAATTTGATCATGTTGTTGATATAAATGGTGAATGGTGACTTGAGTATATTGAAAAACAACAGAGTTGTGGGAATGACACTAATGTTCCCACTTGAGTTAGTTAGCACATGAATAAGTCTTTAGTAAATACTTGCAAAATAAAATTGGCTTTATGCAAATAAACTAGGGCTTAGCACCCCTCTACTAGAAAGGTTAGCACTTACACTAGTATTAGTTTGCGAGTACATCAAGTACTCACGGTTGTGTCCCTGGCTATTCAAATGGCCAGACTATGAAGAGGAGCAGCAGTACGAGGAGGACGGTCAGCAGGAAGTCTACAACAACTAGGAGTCTGCTAACGTCAAGCGTTGGCCTGTGGACTATAGAGTCCTTGTATCTTACGCTTCCGCTATGAACTTGTGTTTGTTCGTTGATCAGTTCGTTGATCGTTAGATCAACTATTTGTGTAATATGGATCATGTGATTCCAATTTGTAAGACTTTATGAGTTGTAATGAATGATGATGTGATACTTAACTATTATGCCTCGCAACAATAATATTCCTGGATTGCGATGTATGACATAATAGGCATCCGGACTTAAAAATCCGGGTGTTGACAAGTTGGTATCAGAGCCATTGTTTGACCTTAGGAGACCCTAGTTTAGAATGGACGTTCTGAAAAATTTAGTTTCTAAAACAAATGGAGTGAATACTTGGGAAAAACTTACTCATTCTCTCTTCTACCAGATCTTTTCAAAATAATGACCATGCTCTTCCTTGTAAATTCATCTAAAATATTGCCACACTTAGTCACTTCTCTAACTTACTCATCCATTTCACTTTCAGATGGAGCCCTACGTCCAGACGGAGACCTACGATCTGGAAAATGGAGGAAGTCTGGTGTTCGAGCGAGACTTGTACCTGGTGTCCGAGAGGCTCGAACGCCCACCTCCCCAGTTCCATGGAGTCCGGATCCACGACACCCCCACCGGGGAACAGCAGTGGATGATCACCGCTGACTTGAAGGGAAGTTCGGAGCCTCCCATCTCGGAGAGGATCCTTTTCTCCTTCAAGGCATGCAACTGGCCGGACGGGCTTGCTCACGCTCTTCGGGAGGGACTTGCTCGGGTGTGCGGACAGAACATCGCCGCACTCGGGGAAGCCGCTTCGCCTACTTCGCCAGGCACGACACCATGGGAGAACCCATGGCACTCTCTTCGCACCCGGTGCTCAAGATCCATGTGCAGCATTTGGACTTCATGCTCCATGAGACCCGGAAGGAACCGGAGACGCGTGTTCACAACCACCGTGCCCAGATGACTTTGGCTCACCATGCCGAAGCTATCCGGATGCTCGCCAAGGACCGCAAGTCACTCCGCCTGCAGCGCGCCAAGAAGGATGCCACTATCCGCCGTCTTCGCGAGAAGATCCGCACTTTGGAGGTGACTGTCCGTACTCAGCAGGACCAGATCCAGGAGATGGAGGAGGATGGAGACGACATTCAGGGAGGCGATGACTTCCTGAGTGACGACAACGACTTTGAGGATGATGAGTTCACTGATGAGGAGGACTACGCGTTTCTGGAGCCCGAGGAAGATGGGATCATTCCCATTGATGTGGATGAAGCTGATGAGTAGTAGCTGCACTAGCTTCACTATCGTAGGTGTGAGTTGTATCCCGCACCATGTATCGTAGATTGGAGAAGAAGGGTTCTTAAAACCCTTAGTGTGTTAGCTTGTAATATGTGATGCTTGTCTTGTTAGGAATGAATGAATGTTTGTGTGTTATGTGCATCATCAAAAGTCTTTAAGTTTAAAATTTACCCAAAATAAGCCATAGAAAATTCCCTCTTATCTCATGATCTATCTACCTGTTCAGATGGCTAACCGCAACGCGAACTCGATGCGATGATGCAACGCTGCACCGATGGCAGACAGGGAGACAGACCGAGCTGAACGTCAAGCCAGCCTCGCAGCACTGCAACAGTTAGCCAAGAACCAGCAAGGCCATGGACACCATGACCATCCAGGGTCCAAACTTAAGAATTTCCAAAACACCAACCCACCTGTTTTCAGCAAGACTGAAGAGCCCTTGGATGCAGATGATTGGCTGCAAACAATGGAAAATAACCTGAAGTAGCCGGAGTGGAGGAGAATGAGAAAGTGCTGTTTGCTACGCACTACCTAGCAGGACCAGCAAGAGCTTGGTGGACCAGCGCCCGTGCATTAAATGCCGGACAGATGATGACTTGGGCTGACTTTAAGCTCAAGTTTAGCAAGTACCATGTACCCCAGGTTTGATCAAGAAGATGAGGGATGAATTCCGGGAACTGAAGCAAGGCCGGATGTCGGTGGTAGAATACCGCGACAGGTTCCTCACCCTGTCAAGGTACGCCCCCGATGAACCGACACCAATGAGAAAAGGAAGGAGAGATTCCTGAACGGCCTGCACGACGAGATGCAGACAGTACTGGTCAACATTCCCTTTGCTGACCTTGAAGCCTTAGTGGATTCTTCCATCCAAATGGAAGGCAAGTTGCACCGGGCCAATGAAAACCGCAAGCGCCGCATGATGAACAGAGTGGGCCCAGCAATGCCCCAAGATACCGCCCTAGTTCAAGTAGTGGTTTTGCCCCAACAACAAGCCCAGAACGGTGTCGCGCCCGATTTTGAACCGGAGCGAGGAAACCCAAGGCCGGAGGCCCCCACCACAACAACAACCCCAACTCCTATGTGCACCACAACAGCAACTTCAACCGCGCTCCGCCGCGAGCCCCCAACACCAACAACAACAACACCAACATGCACCAAGGACCGGAAGCAATGCTATTCCGGTTGGAACCAAGGACAAGTCCACAATCACCTGCTATGAATGTGGAGTGGTGGGACACTTTTCCAATGAGTGCCCCAAAAGGCTGGCCAAGCTCGCCGCAACACCGCCAGCTCAGCAGCAACGCCGTGTCTCCACCGGCAAGAAGTTCGCCCCAACAACCCGCACAACCGCGGAGGTCGCCTCTACCACATGAACGCCGAGGAAGCCCAGGAAGCCCCAGATGTGGTGCTGGGTATGTTCTCTGTTAACTCAATACCAGCAAGAGTGTTGTTTGATTCCGGAGCATCACATTCATGTTATGAAGATTTTGTGAGCACTAGTAAGATTCAACCAATCAGCTTGAAACATGTCATGATAGTTCAAATACCTGGATCAACCACTAAAGCTAGAAAATTTTGCAAAGAAGTACCCATCAGAATTCAAGAAATAATGTTTTTTGCAAACTTAATTGTTCGGGAACAAAAGGATTGGAAGTAGTACTAGGAATGGATTGGATGGCGAAACATCATGGATTGATAGACTGCGCCAAGAAGGCCATCACCATGACTAGTAGCACCGGAATAACAATAGAACATGTGTCTGAAAAACTCCCCAGAAATTTCACTTGCAACCAAGGAGTAGCCAAACCAACTCTGGATCAGATCAGGTCGTCTGTCGATACGCTGATGTGTTTCCGGATGATCTACCAGTATGCCCCGGATCGGGATATCGAGTTTATCATCGAGTTAATTTGGAACAGGACCTATAGCCCAGAGAGCCTATAGCATGAACCGGCAGAATTAATAGAGCTGAAGAAGCAACTGGATGATATGTTGCACAAAGGTCTGATTCGACCAAGTGCTTTGGAGATCACCAGTTTATTTGTGGATAAGAAAGATGGTGCCAATCGGTTATGTACGGATTATCGTAAACTTAACGATGTCACCATCAAAAACAAATACCCTTTGCCAAAGATAGAAGATCTGTTTGACCCTAGCCGGTGCCACCGTATTCTCCAAGATTGACCTTAGGACTGGCTACCATCAATGAAGATCCGTGCAACGGATATCCCAAAGACTGCCTTCACCACCAGATATGGACTGTATGAGTACAATGTCATGTCATTTGGATTAACCAATGCCCCCGCCTATTTCATGAACCTCATGAACAAGGTCTTCATGGACTTTTTGGATAAGTTTGTCGTTGTTTTCATCGATGACATTCTTATCTACTCCAAAACTGAAGAGGAACATAAACAACACTTGGAAATAATCCTAGAAACCCTGAGGCAGCACAAGTTATATGCCAAGTTCAGTAAGTGTGAGTTTTGGTTGAAGGAGGTAGGATTCCTGGGACATATCTTGTCCGCAGGAGGAATTGCTGTAGATCCCGCCAAGATCAAGACTGTCACAGAATGGAAAGCCCCAACTACTCAGACCGAGGTCCGCGCATTTCTCGGATTAGCGGGATATTACCGCCGATTCGTTGAAGGATTTTCCAGCATAGCCCGACCCATGACTCAACTGCTAAAGAAGGACAAGAAGTTTGAATGGACTGCCAAATGTGAAGAAAGTTTCCAACAGCTCAAGAGCAGATTGACCACAGCCCCAATATGATCATGCCGGATATCACCAAGCCATTTGATGTCTATGTGATGCGTCCAAGATTGGTCTTGGATGTGTGTTGATGCAAGAAGGCAAAGTGATATCATACCTGTCCCGAGCAAGCAGATGAACAGAACTACCCAACCCATGACCTCGAACTTGCAGCCGTAGTGTTAGCCCTGAAGGTTTGGCGTCATTACCTCATGGGTAATCGATGCGATCTATCGGATCACAAGAGCTGAAGTATATCTTCACCCAGAAGAGCTGAACATGAGGCAACGCAGATGGTTAGAACTAATCAAGGATTATGATATGGAAATCCACTATCACCCGGCAAGGCCAATGTAGTAGCAGATGCCCTGAGTAGGCGCCTTGTCAGGTTAAACTCCATGATAGCCAAGGAACAGCCTAGCCTACACCAAGAGTTTGAGCATTTCGGAATGGAGCTAGTTAGTGAAGGATACCTAGCAGCATAGAACTGCAGCCTACTTTGATTGGACAGATCAAGGAAGCCCGGAAGGAAATGCCGGCATTGGAATCAAGAGTCGATAGGCTGCAGGAAAGGCACCAGATTCACCATCGATGAAGAAGGAGTACTTTGGTACAACGGTCGCTGTGTGTACCGTCGATTCGAATTGAAGCAAGTCATACTGAAGGAAGCTCACGACACCCTATTCCATTCATCCGGAGGAACCAAGATGTACCAAGACCTGAAGGAACAATTGGTGGCACGGAATGAAGCGAGAGATAGGAAGTTATATCGCCAAGTGTGATATATGTCGGCGAGTCAAGGCAGAACATCAACGACCCTGGACTGTTGCAACCCTTGATTCCTGAGTGGAAATGGGATTATCGGTATGGACTTTATCACAGGATTGCCCAAATCTAGCAAAGGAAATGACTCCATTTGGGTTGTCATTGATAGGTTGACCAAGGTTGCACACTTCATCCCTGTCAAGACCACCTACCAAGGCCCAAAGTTAGCTGAGTTATACATCTCAAGGATAGTCGCCACACGGAACCCCGAAGTCAATTGTGTCGGATAGAGGATCACGGTTCACCTCAAGATTCCGGAAAGTGCATGAAGGACTAGGAACCCGTCGAACTTCATGACTATCACCCAGAGACGACAGACAGAGAGTCAATCGATACTAGAAGATATGTTGAGAGCCTGTGTTGGAATATGGATCCAAGTGGGAAGACTGCTTGCCCTATGCAGAATTCTCGTACAACAACAGTTATCAAGCCAGCCTCCAAATGGCCCCCTTTGAAGCCCTGTACGGAAGGAAATGCCGTACCCTCTGAACCAGTCGAAGTCGGAGAAAGCCAAGTCTTTGGACCAGATGTTCTTCGAGAAGCCGAAGAGAAGGTGCACAAGATCCGCGAGTACCTCAAGACGCAATCCCGATAGAAGAGCTACGCCGACAAAAGACGTCGAGAGATGACCTTTGAGATTGGAGATTTTGTCTACCTCAAGGTGTCACCCCTCAAGGAATGCAGAGATTCCAGCTGAAAGGAAAACTCGCACCCCGATATGTCGGACCCTTCAAAGTTCTGAGTCGCCGAGGCGAAGTGTCTTATCAACTGGAACTACCTGAAGAGATGGCAGTCGTGCACAATGTGTTTCACATCTCACTGCTCCGGAAATGCCTAGAAGTACCGGAGAAGACTGAAGTATTCAAGAATATAGATCATCGTTCGGTGGATATCAACACCGACTTGACATACCGCGAAGTGCCTATTCGCATCCTGGAAGAAGCATACAGAACCACCCGCACCAGGAGTATCAAGTTCTTGAAAATACAGTGGAGCAATCACACCGCAGAAGAAGCCACTTGGGAACGTGAGGAAGATATGAAGAAGGAATACCCCGATCTCTTTAGTACCTAGTTTTCTCTCGATCTCGGGACGAGATCTTTTGTAAGGGGGAAGGGTTTGTAACATCCCAAATTTCAATAAAATGAACAAGAGAGAGAAATTCAAGAACCCAAAAATTAGGGTTAACAAAAACTTTTTCTCATCATATAGGTTTATGCATGTAGATCACCTTATTAATTATTTTGAGTGTGCAATTGCCATGATGCTTGCTTATGTGTTCTCTCTCACTCTAAAACCCTAGCAATGATCACTTGATCATCCCAAGTCAAATAAAAAGAAAATAGAAAAGAAATAATAAAAATCAATTTCCCACATACATAAGGCTTAGGCCATTTTTGCAAATCCTTGTTATAGACCATTTTGATTTGCACCATTGGGTGTAAATGGATACTAAACATATATTAACAACTTTGGAAACCATCAAACACATTTCAAATCAAAATTGAAGCAAATATGAGCTCACATATGATTATGGTCATATGTGCCATTTTTACCCTGATGCCCACTTTGAGCCCCTGGATTTTTACTTTTCACTTCTACACTTGGCTATTTCTTTGCAC
The DNA here is from genome assembly GCA_030979885.1 of Lolium multiflorum. Taxonomy (NCBI): domain Eukaryota; kingdom Viridiplantae; phylum Streptophyta; class Magnoliopsida; order Poales; family Poaceae; genus Lolium; species Lolium multiflorum. Next base: position 167,596,903 of record CM061747.1, read on the forward strand.
CTCATCCAAGACAACATCAAGCACTGCAACTTTGCCCAAAACCCCCACCCCAAATTCCTCACCAATTTCAAATGAGAAGCATGCAAAGTTGGAACAAATTCACTTATGCAAGATCATATGCAAAATGTGATTTTGCATCTCTTTTCCATTTTGACCACCACCACCACCAAAATGCTCCACTTAATATATGATTGCAACCCACCAAAGAGAATTTCAAAATTCAAAAATCTTTTTCTTGCGGGCATTCTGTCGAACACCTTGCTGGCAGGGTAAAAATTTGAGCCCATACCTCATTTCTACCTTGGACTTGATCCAACCTTGCCCTCTCTGCACTTCTGGAGAGCCCTCTCACCTCACCACACCATCATCCCCACTTGCACTGGCCAGGGTTTGATTAAATCAACTGAAACTTGTCATGCCGTGGCATGGCATGGCCATTACATGCCATCCCCTCACCTGGTCACCTCTGGCCTGCACCACCATGTCCACTGACTCCCTCTCACCCTTCTGAACCTGCTCGTGCCCTCCCTTGACCGAGAGAACGTGTGCACACGCCAGAACCAGCGCGCCCAGTGACGCCCAGGAACGCCCATGCCACGCCAGAGCGCGCACGGCGCCAGCCCGACGCGCGCGCCTCGTCGCCTCGCCCGTCCCTCGTCACCGGCCCTGCAGGATGAATCACCTCAGCTCCAGGACACCGCCAGACACCACCACGAGCCTCCCCGTGCCCTGTCGCCGTCGAGGAGGACGACGACGTCCGCCACAGTACCGCGTTGGCACTTGACCATTGCCACTATGCTTGACCACCGAAAACTGTTCTGAGCGCCCCGTGACGCTCCCTGAGTCCGCCTGCGCGATACCGTACCCTCGCCCACGCCGTTGATCGACGGGAGAGCGCCATGGCCATCGTCACCGTGACCTCCCGCCGCTGCTCGAAGCCACTATAAAAGGAGCACTCCTCCCACCAAATTGAGCACGCCAATCGCTTCTCCTCCTCACCACAGCTCTTCTCGTCCCTCCAATTTCACCGTTTAGCCACCGCCTCGCCCCAATCGCTAGCTCGGAGCCCCGCCGCAGCCGGAGTTCGCCGGAGCAGAGGCCACCCAGAAGCGCCGCTGCTAGGGGATCCTCGTCCTCGACAACGCGCCGGCGCACCCGCCGGCGACCGCCGGAGCCCCGCGCCCTCCGACCCCTACCGACGCCGCCGGTGAGTCCCGTTCTCGCCGTCGACGAAGCCCCACCGTCGATCTGCGATCTGATCGCACGGCCCTCCTTCCCCGTACCGCCGGGCGTGAAAGCCCACCGACGGTGGCCCCACCTTGTCGCGGCCCGCTGCGCTGACGCGTACGGCCGGTTCTTTTTTCTCCTAGTTTGTTTTCGAGCCCACCGGTTCAAATTCGAATTTTCCAGATAAATAGAATATACAATCTGATGCAAACTTTGAAAATTAATAGAGACAAATCTACTCGGCCAAATTTTACAAACTTTATATATTTGGAAACCTTAGGAATTTATCTATACAATGCCACTGGAATTAACTATAGATCTATTATAGAATTAAAATAGAAAAATAAACAAGGCAGGGACTTTTCTGCCTTAGAATAATTATTAAAAATCAACCAAACATGATTTTAAGTTAATTCCAACTCCTATAATTCACATTTCACTTATATTAATTGTTTCTACGAAAATATGCCATGCTTACTGTGTATGATCATGGCCTAGTTAAATTAAAGGACTATAAGACTATTTCTAGTCAAAACTATTGTCCAAAAATATTAGTAAATCATATGGGAGTATTTTCTTCCATTTAAATCTTGTCATGAACAATGTAATATGAGGGAAAGACTCTGGTCATAAAAATCTCATATGGTTTGTTGATGATATTAAGTCTTTACCATGCTAAGATTAAATTGTATGGGGTGCTACACCCCATTTAAATCATTTTCTCAAAATGATAAGTGTGAAGAGGTTGACTTGGGTCAACCTAGGTCACATATTATGCATAAGAGAAATTAAATCTTAATAAAATAATGAGAGGAAATTATTTATCTGAATAACTCAAAGTAACATTCAAGATTAGTATGAGAGGAAATTATTTTTCTTAATTAATAAGAAAAACACATCCACCAATAAAATAGTGATATGTGATGCTAGTATAAGTTGTGTAAATCCTGAGTGTGACTAGTTAGCAAATTTGTTTGGTATGATGATTGTGTACCCCGTATTCGTATTTTAGACGCTAGTACCGAGGAGTATCCGGAGGAGGAGGAGGTCTACTGTCAAGGAGAAGAAGACCACTTTGACCAGTTTCCCAACCAAGGCAAGATAATACTCTTGCAAAGTGCTAGCTCATCCTGAGCCAAGCACCACCCATTTACTTTATGTTATGAGCCTAATTCCCAGTTTTATTTCAAGTTTTACTTACTGTTATTTTGTACTGTTGATTCATAATTCAATAGGGTTAATGTTAGATTAGTACAAGAGTATCAAAGTTAGCCTAGAAGCAAAGCAAATTACTTAGCACCCCTCATCCTTAGATGCTAGTGCTAAATTAAAAATGACTACTCTAGATGGGAACATGTGTGGTGAAATAATGAAATGACTTTTGAAGGTGAATATGACCAAGAGAAGATGGTGATTTTTGATTAAAAACTAATATTGGTTTGGATGCGATACCTTTCCAATTATTGAGTACCCCCACAATACCTGATTATGGGTAAGGGCTTAACTAGAAGTTTATGTATCTTAGTATGAGTTCCTCTGAACACACATCATAGGGGTTATGCCGAGGCTGCCTCCGTTGTTGAGAAATGATGTGAAGTGAATTGTACGGCCAAGCCCTGTGCAGTTCCCAGGTTGACAGTTGGTCTTCACTGGGAGGCCAAGCTCATGGGGAGAGGTGCTCATACTAGGGTTAGTAAATGAAAGGTTATGGTTGATGATCCGCGTACTGTGTTACGATGATTCGGGAAATCCCGACGGATGAAATCAAATGTTGTGGCACAAGTGTGCAACCTCTGCAGAGTGTAAATCTATTCGAATAGCCGTGTCCACGGTTACGGACTGTTGGAAAGGCCACAGTTTCCAGTGTTAGAATTTGATCATGTTGTTGATATAAATGGTGAATGGTGACTTGAGTATATTGAAAAACAACAGAGTTGTGGGAATGACACTAATGTTCCCACTTGAGTTAGTTAGCACATGAATAAGTCTTTAGTAAATACTTGCAAAATAAAATTGGCTTTATGCAAATAAACTAGGGCTTAGCACCCCTCTACTAGAAAGGTTAGCACTTACACTAGTATTAGTTTGCGAGTACATCAAGTACTCACGGTTGTGTCCCTGGCTATTCAAATGGCCAGACTATGAAAGGAGCAGCAGTACGAGGAGGACGGTCAGCAGGAAGTCTACAACAACTAGGAGTCTGCTAACGTCAAGCGTTGGCTGTGGACTATAGAGTCCTTGTATCTTACGCTTCCGCTATGAACTTGTGTTTGTTCGTTGATCAGTTCGTTGATCGTTAGATCAACTATTTGTGTAATATGGATCATGTGATTCCAATTTGTAAGACTTTATGAGTTGTAATGAATGATGACTGTGATACTTAACTATTATGCCTCGCAACAATAATATTCCTGGGATTGCGATGTATGACATAATAGGCATCCGGACTTAAAAATCCGGGTGTTGACAGGTGGCCACATGCGGGTGGGCACCGAGGTAACTGCGCTTCACCCACCTGGTCCAGGGGGAGTCTCGTCCGGTGAACAACCCATGCAGCGCCTTCAACAAGAGACATTTGTTCTGGAGACCGAGATCAACAACACCCAGCCCACCTTCAGACCGCAGACGTAGTCCCAAGCAACTTGGCAATCACCACCAGAGCATTTATCTTAGGACTGTAGGAAACACTGATCACGTTTCAGATCACGACGCGTACATCGCAACTAATTTATCATCAGGAATATTTGCTGTAGTCTGAAAGATGTTTCAGTACGCAACACCTTTGCCAAGACCTTTGAATTTACAAGCTTTGACTACAGTTTTCAGTCACAATATGCTACAGAAACCAAATTCAAAACACAAGAAAACATAATTCAGGCTGCTAAATCTAGTGCTATCATTTTCACTCGGTCAATCCCTACTGTTGCCTACGAAATAGTAATCAAACTTCCAAAAGGTCCCAGGTCAAAAAAAACTTCCAAAACATTATGATGACTGCATTAATCTCAGACATCCAACTTCCCAAAGGAGTACCATACCATTTCAGACATTTATGTGCTAGGACCTGCTCATTATCTAATATACAAATAATGACAGTAAGAAATGGCCTACCAAAGAGCGCAGTCCCATAATAATGGCATAATCACATAGTGACACAAGAATTAGCTAACTAACAGGTACCACTTTCCCAAGCAGGTCGTATGCAAATTATCCTCGCTGCTACTAGCACCACCGCCCAAGGGTGGAGAAGAACCAAACTACAAGAACTATATATACACAACAGTGCATGCAGCGTACCGCTGCTACTCGAGCATGGTAATGCCCATCGAAAAAATAAGGATCATACAAGGTGGAGCGTGTTTGCTCGGGGTCATACTTGATTTGCAGTTACATGGCGACGATAAGCTCGTCCGGGGTTTCTCCATCCGTGGTTAGAGGTGGCAGCATCAAGTCATCCCCGGCCGAGAAATGGTACTTCTCCCCTATGGCTCTGAGGAGCTGATAAACCTCAAACATGGTGGGCCTCTCTTTCGCAGTGGAGACTGTGCAAGAACATGCGACTTTCAGGAATTGCATCAGCTCACTATCAGCGTCCTTCCCGATCAACGACTTGTCAATTGAGTCTTGTAGAATCGAATTGTTCGACAGGTAAGTGATCCACTCTACTAGATTTCCTCTGAAATTGTCCGGAGCATTGGAAACCTGAGTAGGCCTCTCACCGGTGACAAGCTCGAGCAGAACCACGCCAAAGCTGTAGACATCCCCCTTTGGCGTGGCCACCAGGGTGCTCCCATACTCTGGTGCCACATAACCAATATCTCCAAATTCTCCATTGACAAAGGTGCTGAGATGGGTGTCTAGGGGATTCATAAGCCTAGCAAGCCCAAAATCCGAAATCTTTGGCTCGTAGTCCTCGTCCAAGAGGATGCATTTGGAACTTATATTACGGTGAAGGATTCGAGGATTGCATGTGTGGTGAAGATATGCAAGGCCCTTTGCTGCACCAATGCCGATTCTTAACCTCAGAGGCCAATCCATCTTACAATCTTTTCCCTCTTCGTGTAACTGATCATAGAGTGAACCTTTGGGCGTGTGCTTGTACACCAGCAACTTCTCCCTCTTAGCAATGCAAAATCCTAGGAGAGGAACCAAGTTGCGATGCCTTACTTGGCCTAGCGTCTTCATCTCAGCAGTGAACTGTGATTCAGAATGCTGTGAATCTTGTAGCCTTTTGACAGCAAGAAAAGAACCATCAGGTAGCACTGCCCTGTACATAGTCCCTGTCCTCCCAGTACCTATGATGTTTTCGTTGCTGAATTGATTGGTAGCCTTCATAAGATCACTTAATTTCATCTTTGAAACCGGATTTTCAAACATAGACACCTGGATAATCGAGAAAACCATGACGATAGTGAGTTATAGTTAAAGCTTCTCTGAACGATTCTATTGGCCAGTGCCGTCTGTGTTAAAAGAAAGAAAAGGCAATAACAAATTACCTTGATTGTTTTTGTTCCTTTGATACTCTTTGCCCACTTATTATCTTCATCAGCTTTTGCCTTCTTGGCTGGTAATTTCCGCAGACAAACAAACACAACTATGACAACAATTATTATCACAACTACGACGCCAACAATAGCTCCAATGATTGCTGAGGTGTTTTTGCTCTTTGATGAAGCCTGGCACCGATCCAATGGACTTTCACATAGCCCTGGATTACCAGCAAAGTTTGACGCCGAGAAATTCTTTAGTGTAGATGGAATAGGCCCTGACAGTTGGTTGTCTGCGACATTGAATGCAGTTAGCCGAGTAAGAAGACTGAACTGCAGTGGAATTTGACCACTGAACTGGTTATGTTGGAGATTGAGGGTGTTTAGGTACGTCATGTTTGATATATTCTGTGGGAGACCGCCTGAAAAACTATTGTAGGAGAGGTCCAGTGATGTCAAATAGGGCACTTCGCGGGAGATGTCTGCGGGGATGGGCCCTGCAAAGTTGTTACTTGACAGGTCCAGCCCAGTCATACTGGTGCAATTCTGAAGACCTCGCGGAAACAAACCCTGGAGACCGAGGTTGCTGAGGCGCAAAGAAAGAACCCGGTCCTCGTCCGGGTGCCAACACTCGACACCGGTAAATTTGCATATGAAACCAGCAGTGCGATTGTTGAAGTTCCATGAGGAATTGAGTACACCGCTGGAGTCAATCACTGACTGCTGAACAGATCTCAAGCATTGGATATCGGATTCAGAAGCGAAACAAGCGGAGACCAAAACCAGCAGAAGAATAACCCTCAGCGGAGCGCAACGATTTGTCATCGGGCACTTGCACGAACCAATCCGCGAGCGACACCACTTGTAAGCTCAGGCTTCACCTACACGTAAACGTAGTAGAACTTAAAATTTTAGAGACATACCAATTGGCGATAACCGTATAACTGAAATGGAAACATGGACTTGATTGCAGGTACTAGAAAGCACAAAAAGGAGTATCAATGACATGCGAAACACCATCAGTGGAGAACTGATCCCCACTATAGACATAGCAAATACTAACAAATGATGCCAATATTCTGCCAAGATTAGCACCAGAGAATAACTGCAATTTGCATCGTCCCTAAGGCTAGTCATAGTGGGGAGTAACTTAGACTAGTAACATGACATATGTTACTAGTCTAAGTTACTACCTCCATAGTGGGTAGTAACTTATATGTGGTGTCATGCATTGTGTCATTTAGTATGTTGTAGACTCATCTTGTTTTGGGGTGTGTGATGTTATGGTAACATAGCTAGTTACCACCTCACTCTCTTTCTTCATTTATTGTCATGCCATGTCACCAAAGTGCATTGGAGTGTGTGATGTTACTAGCTATGTTACTCCCACTATGAGTAATCTAAGAGCAAGTACAATAGAGTCCAGTCAGCTGGCTATAAGATATTAAATAATATATTTTAGATGAGTTGGAGGAGAGAGAAGGGGAGAGAGAAGAGAGGTGGGCTACTATGCAATAGCCAGCTCTTGCACGTGCTCCTAGGCACTTTGTGAGAAAGGTGGACCATGTGTTAGTAAAGTAGTCCATTCTTATAGCCAACTATTATACATGTTAGCTATATGGTGACTACAAATGACATGTCATCTTGTTATAGCCAACAGTTGGCTATACTATTGGAATTGCTCTAATAAGAATAACAGTACGAACGGAGGCAGTTGCCCCGAGCGACCAATCGTGGCATCGATTCTTTATACTAGGAAACAACCAAAATGATTTCGTATTTAATATTTCGATTTCTCATATCAGCAGCGAACGGCTCGAACGGCCAAAAGGCGCACTGCTTTCCAGAAAGAGGAAAATCTAAGAAGGGGGAGAGAAATAACTCTATCTCTCGAAATAATGGCACCGCACCATCCATACCATATCTTTCTCCCTGATTTCACACCCACGGACCGGCAGGCTTTTAACAAAAGAGGAAAAAAAAAGAGCACTGGGCAAACCCTTGCTGCTGCTGCTCCCCCTCCAGCAAGCAACGAAGCCCCACCAATCAACAGGGCCAGGAGACCGGAGTTCCTCTCCCGAAATTCCATCACTGAACGCTAAACACCAAATACTTCCTCCTAATCCACATAAATTGCATCCTCTACTAACCCACAAGAACCCTGAAGAAGCGGCCAAACCAAAGCTCGGCAAGACCGTGTATATAAAGAAACATATATCATTCGCACCACACCAAGCGAGGCGAGAACTGCTACGGGATAAAGAAATCGGAGAGAGGAGGCGGAGTCGGCGGGCTGCTCACCTGAAGCTCGCCGACCGCCGTCGGCTGGTGTGGGGAGGAGGAGGACCCGAGGCGCGGAAGGGGAGAGAGAGGAGTAGTGAGGGGAGTAGGAGGGGGAGGACCGGAGGAGAGAGGAGGAGAAGCCGCCCGGCGCCCGTCAAAGGAAAGGAAAAGAAAGTGGGAGGTTTTTCTAAGCGTGTGGGGGCCCAAGCCCGGTGGGCCTGGCGGGCCCGGCGAGAGCGAGAGGGGGACGCGGAAATCCACGGACTTTACCGGTCAACTGCCCCAGTCAACCCGTCTGGATGGGATGGCCGGCCGGACGAATGGCTACGGCGCCACCGTGCCACTGAAGCTGAGAGAGTGAGAATGGAGTTCGGTGAGGTCTCGGGACCTCGGGTAGTCGGGTCTCTCCTCTACGCTTCACTCGCTCTCCACAACAAATGAAAATCCTAGGTATTTTAGAAGGCAAGGAGTGAGTGAGTTTTGTAGCTCTCTTTTTTTTAACAAAAATTCGAAAACAATTTTTAATTTTTTTAAAAAAGCTGGTTATTTTTTATGTAGACATTGCTGCAATCTAGGCACGTGAAACATTTCAACTTGAAATACTCTATATTATAGGCCGCCTAAAAATGCCAAAATCTGATAGGTTTTGAGATTTTAAAATCTTGCGATGTTCACTATTATAGATGTCGGATTTTATCATCTTTGTGCGTATCACGGTACAAGGTATTTTGAGTTGAAATTTGCCGCGGTGGTAGATCACGATATTGTTGGCATTAAGATCTATTTTCACATTTTTTCTAAAACTTCAAACTGCTGATTTTTAATTTTTCAAAAACCAGGTTACATTTAGCTCGGTCTATACTTGTGGTTTTCAGTATAGTTCCTTCCTGTATATTTAAAGAACACCATGCAACACGCTTACAAACATGTATGTACACCCACATCTATGAACGAGAATAGTTCTGGCTAAATTTGGAAATAAATCACAAAATGCAAACATCCACGCTAAACATAGAACTTGAACCTAGGTGGGTTTGTTTCACCACAAGGAACTTAACAATGAGAGCCAACCTCAGTTTGGCGTAGGGTTCCTATATTATTAATGTGTCCTTTGGAACAAAGTAAAGTGATATTGATTTGAAAGTCTTATGAATGGGCTACTCCATAGACATTTTGGATGAAAAAGAGTATTAGTACGTGTTCGGTGGACGGATGTCAACGCTCTCGTGACTCCTGGGGAACTCCGCCCCGAGCCCGTGTAGGGATTCGTAGCATAGAAAACAAAAAAATTCCTACCGCTAGAACGAAAACACAAGTCAAGATCTAATCTAGTAGATGTGTTGGGGGGATGACCCCCGGTATGCCAAAGGCGTGCCAAACCGGATGGTCTCATCCATCAAGATACCGGTTTAATATTTATACCGGAACTCAAAGATAGGAATTTGGCTAAGTAAGCTAGGCCGGTATCCCCAAGAGGGGTATCCGGAATCGGGAAGGAAAGATACCGGAGCACCGGAAGGAAGAGCGTGTCGGCTGACTGGTCAAAGATTCCGTCAGAGCTAAAAGACAAGGATGAGCTAAGCAAAGTAGCTTTAAACGAAGGCTGAAGACAAAGAAGAGGATGACGGCCAAAGAAGCCGGAGGACGTCAGCCTCCCTGTTTAAAGAAGACCCCGGCGTCATCTATGATTAAAGTAGCTTTATAAAGTATCTTTGTAAAGTAGTTTGTCTAGTCAAAGATCCCATTAGGGTTTCTTGTCCTGTAAGCCACCCTCTCCCCTATATAAGGAGAGGGGGCAGCCTCTTTCATACGCGCGTGACATTAGAGACAGAACCTTGTAAGCTTGAACCTGTAAACCTGTGGAGATCAATGAAAGTGGTGATCTAGAGCGAGTTCTTCCTTGTGTCTTTCTTCTTCAACCTCTGGCTTTTGCCAAGTTCTTGAAGAAACCATCCGGAAGTTCATCCCATCTAGTCGCAAACCTCCCCGAATCCTCTAGCGTCCATTCGGCCCCAAGATAAGCCATCCTATGGCATCTGTTTGTTCCCCACGACGACAGTTGGCCCACCGTGGGGCATGAAGTGGCGCTTGCTGGAGTTCATATTCGGGCGGGCATCCTCGACATCAACGGCGAGCGCACGGTGTCCGCGCTCGTGCAACGCATCTACAACATGGACTTCATCAACGATAACGCAGGCGCTTCGCCAACGGCGGCAAGTTCCCGCGAACGCCGCACCATCGAGTTCGGCAGATCCGCGTATTTCGGCACCGTTCCCGTGCGCCGCACCTCGCCTGCCGTGGCGCCGGATCCACCGAGATGGCGTGTGCTGGCCGCGCCGCCGCAGCGTGGAGGTCATGATGGTCGGTGCGGTCAACACCGGCAAGGAGCTGTGGAGGAAGGAGATGAACGTGCGGCATCAACCCGCCCGCAAAACCACCGCTGGAGCGTGACGCCGCGTCGCGGGAGCATCGTCGCACCACCGGCAACGCCTCTTCAGCGGCGATGCACACGGGCCACGCCCATCGCGCAGAACATCGACCGGCAAAGGCTCAGGAGGAGCTGGAGGCCACACGCAAGGCCATGCTTACCGGTGGCGCCGACATCATCCGGGCGCAGCGCGAGCTGAACCTAACCCTACGTGAGTACAACGCTGCCCATGGCTTTGCTTCAGTTAGTGCTCATGCTGCTAGGATACCGGAAAACCGGCTTAAGGCTCGCAATCTAGATCAGATTTGCGCAAAGAAGTTCTTGCCGGCAAGAGTGCATCTGTATCTGTAAGCATCGTAGAAAAGCCTAAGTACGTTCCGGATAAAACTATAAAAGCCGCTAAAGCTGCAGTAGAGCTATGTGAATCGCTTTCCGGTGACGAGTTGGCAAAGCAGAAGAACGTGTAAAAGAGCTGTTGAAAACTATTGAGCAGAAAATGCTGAGCAGCTAGCTAAGCTGAACGAGGCGTGGCCTCAAAATCCGCGCGTTCAACAAAGAATGCCGGAAGCAAGTCCCATGGGCAGGCGTCGTCCCCTCATCCGGACAAAAGAAGGGAAAGAGAAAAGAACGCACGGCGATGACTGTGTATGATCCGTTCTTGCCGGAAAGCAAAAAGCCGGGCAACATGATGCCGGTAGAAAAAGCCAAGGGGCGAACGGGGCTACGCCAAGGGAGGCTATGCCGAAACAATCATGCCGGTAGACATGAAACCGGGCAATTATCGAGCCGCAAGAGTGGCATATGTGGATGAAGAAATGCCACCACCAGGGTACCGGCAGGCAAGAGCCGTGGAACCGGAAGAATATGACGAATCAGATTCCGAGGTGGAACGAGCAAGAGTCCACCGGAACCCTTTGGGGGAACGACTGGGGGAGAGATGTTTGCAGACCGGGATGCGAGGCACAGGTTGGACAGGGTGCATCTTTCTGCAATAGTTGAATGTGAGGGACCTCCTGGCCCAAGGTGTTTTGGCCCACGAATCATGAGAGAAGAACCACCGGTGCGCAATTTCCAGTTGCCCCGGGACACAAGAACGTATGATGGTACGACCAAGCCGGAAGACTGGCTGGCAGATTATGTTTATGTGGCTGGTGGTGGAGAACCGGTTGGGCGGTAAGAATCATACCGTCCTACCTCGTGGGTCCTGCGAGGATTTGGCTTAACAACTTGCCGGCAGGAAGCATTAACGGATGGTTGGACTTTGAGGAAGCATTTGTGAACAACTTCAACAGTACTTACAAAAGGCCAAACCGGCCCCAAGAATTTAGCTGTGCCAAAGTGCAGGAGAACGGACCGGGATTATCTCACCCGGTGGAACTCAATGAGAAACACATGTGAAGGAGTGATTGAGGCACAAGCCATTGCTTGGTTCAGTCAAGGATGCCGGAGAGGATCACCTTTGTGGCAAAGGCTGCAGAGAAGCATGCCAACGACTTTGGCGGAAATGATACGTGTGGCAGATAGCTATGCATTGGGAGACCCAATGCAACCGGCAGGCAAGCCGAGCCGAGCAGTCAAACCTGCCTCAACAGCAATACCGGGATAACCGAACAACAAAAGAAGGGAAGATTTTCCGGATCGAAGATATGCACCGCAGCAAGTTGCTGTTGTGCAAGAAAATTTTGACGCCAGCGGCAGAGACAGAAAACCGGATCGCAGCCATGGGCGGGTCCTAAGAAGCAATGGGTCGAGAAGAAACCCTGGGGCCAGAAAAAGAATTGGCAAGAGCCTGAAATACACCATGGAAGCCGCCATGGACCAACCTTGCCGGTGGCACACGCCGAACCCGGATCACCCGTCAAACCATCTGACGAAGGATTGTTCTTGGACCAAATGCTTGATGCAAAAGGGTGCAGTGAAAGATGCGCAAGGACAAGGGTGCGCCACAATGTTGCCGCCGCTGCAAGATATGTTACGCCAACAACAACTGCCACCACCACCACCACTCACCGGAGCAAATGCTCTACCGGTACAACATCAGCCAAACAGGCAGCAGTACCAGCAAGTTAACCGGGTGGAGGAGAATCGTGATCAACCACCTCCACCGGCACCTTTGGGCCGGAATGTTTACGAAGACCCACACTTGTGCATGGTTGTCTTTGTCACGAACCAACCGACAGGCAGAGCGTGCATCGCCGTTCCATGGAGGTGAACGCGGTGATGCCGGCAGGCCCAAGTACATGCTATGGTCAGATCAGGAAATAACCTGGTCGTTCAAGGATCACCCCAAAATCATGCCGAATCCGGGTGGATACGCTCTTGTTGTGGACCCAATCATGAAGGGGCCGGAAACTCGAGTAAAATTCAGCAAGGTGCTGATAGATAATGGTAGCAGCATAAACATCATGTACAAGCACACCATGCGTACGCTGGGCATAACGGAGAATATGCTGCAGCCAACTCACACAACTTTCCATGGGATTGTTCCCGGTTTGTCTTGCGCCCCGATAGGAAAAGTTCGGGTGGATGTGTCATTTGGAGGACGTGACAATTGTCGTGTTGAGAATATTGAGTTTGAGGTGGTGGACTTAGATAGTCCTTACCATGCCTTGCTGGGGAGACCGGCATTGGCAGCTTTCATGGCCTCAACTCATACGGCTTACCTCAAGATGAAGATGCCGGCACCTCGTGGACCCTTGACTGTGGTCGGAAACTATAAAGTCTCAATGGAAACTGCTTCCGCCGGATCAAACCTGGCAGAGTCACTGGTGATAGCGGAAGAAAAGAAAAGAATGCAAACTGCTGTTGCGCTGGCTCAGTCCTCAAAGTTGAGCTTAGCGGCAATGAGTGGAAACTAGCCGGCATTCAAACCGACAAACGAGACAAAGGACATTGTGCTGGATCCGGCTTACCCAGAGCGCACCGTATCGGTGCCGGCCTCGGCCAAGCATAGGAAAGCGCGCTCGTCAGCTTCCTCCGTGAGAATCGGAACATCTTTGCCTGGTCTACTGATGACTTGGTAGGAGTTCCGAGGGAGCTGGCTGAGCACTCTCTAAACGTCCGGAAAGATGCTAAGCCGGTGCGTCAACCTTTGCGCCGGTTCGCAGAAGATAGGAGGAAAATCATTGGAGAAGAAGTAACAAAGCTGTTGGTTGCCGGTTTCATCGTGGAGGTCACGCACACAGAGTGGCTGGCTAATCCGGTGATGGTCGAGAAGAAAAAAGATGAGAACCTGGAGGCACAAGCTCCAAAGGTGTGGCGCATGTGCATTGACTACACCAACCTCAACAAAGCTTGCCCAAGAGATCATTTCCCTTTGCCCCGAATCGATCAAGTGATTGATTCTACTGCTGGGTGTGAGTTGTTGTCGTTCCTGGATGCGTATTCCGGCTTCCACCAAATCCCTCTGAAAAAAGAAGATCAAATAAAAATGCGTTCATTACCCCGCACGGGGCTTATTGCTATGTTACAATGCCTTTTGGTTTGCGCAACGCTGGTGCAACGTACCAGCGCTGTATGCAAAAATGCTTGTTTGATCAAATCGAAAAAAATGTGCAAGTTTATGTGGATGATATTGTGATAAAAACTAAAGTAAAAGATACCTTAATCGATGACATCCGGCAAACATTTGATAACCTAAGACGGTTCCGGATGAAACTCAATCCGGCAAAATGCACCTTCGGTGTCCCTGCCGGCAAGCTGCTTGGTTTCCTTGTGTCAAGCCGGGGCATCGAGGTTAATCCGGTAAAAATCCGGGCAATAGAAAGGATGACAATACCGCGAGAACTGAAGGATGTGCAAAAGTTTACCGGAAGCTTGGCATCGCTAAGCCGGTTCATAAGCAGGCTAGGAGAAAAGGCCTTGCCACTCTATGCTTTGATGAAAAGTCGGATACTTTCGTCTGGACCACACAGCAGACGCGGCGTTTAAAGAATTGAAAAACATGCTTGTAACGGCCCCGATCTTGGCCTCGCCCTTGGAAAGAGAACCTATGTTGCTTTATATAGCGGCAACAAACCGGGTGGTTAGTGTTGTGGTAGTGGTGCAAAGAGAAGAGGAAGGAAAAACCGTCCAAAGGCCGGTATACTACCTGAGCGAAGTGCTCTCCTTCTCAAAGCAAAACTACCCACACTTCCAAAAGATGACTTATGGCGTGTTCATGGCCGCCACGAAACTCAAGCATTACTTTGAGGAGCACCCAATGAAGGTGGTAAGTGAGGCACCTATCTCCGATATCATGGGTAACAAGGACGCCAGCGGCCGGATTGCAAAATGGGCAATTCAGCTATCACCGTATGTACCGGTGTATGAAAGAAGAGATGCCATAAAGTCGCAAGCTTTAGCTGATTTCTTGGTCGATTGGGCGGAGATACAATACAAGCCGCCAGAACACAAGGTAGAATACTGGAAGATGCACTTTGACGGATCCAAACTCAAGGAAGGTCTGGGTGCCGGTGTGGTACTCACCTCACCTAAGGGAGATCACCTCCGGTATGTTTTACAAGTGCACTTCAGGGCATCAAACAACGTCGCTGAATATGAAGCTCTGATACATGGGCTTAAGGTCGCAAAAGAAATCGGAGCGCTCCGGATCATTTGCTACGGCGATTCAGATCTGGTGGTGCAACAGTGTTCCGGAGATTGGGATGCAAAAGATGCAAACATGGCCTCGTACCGGTTCCATGTGCAAAAGATTGCCGGCTTCTTCGAAGGGTGCGAGTTTCACCATGTGCCGCGAGCTGAAAATGAAGCCGCGGATGCTCTATCCAAGTTGGGCTCATCTAGGCAAGAAATTCCACCCGGAATAGCCTTGGCACATCTAAGAACTCCATCAATCAAGCCAAGCCCGGAGTCGGAATCAATTTTCGTACCGGAGTCGCATGTGGTGCCAATGGAGATTGATGAAGGAAACCCGGGGACTGTAAACTCGGGGACTGCGACGCCCATGCCGGAAGAGGCAATGCTCGTGGACAGCATGGACATAGACATGCCGGTGTTTGTGGTTAGAGAAGCACCATCTTGGGTTAAACCTATTAAGGAATTCCTAGTCAACGGCACCTTGCCGGTTGACGAAAATGAGTCCAGAAGGATACAAAGGAGGTCCAAAGCTTACACTATCATCAACGGTGAGGCATACAAAAGAAGTGTTACCGGTGTCCTACAAAGTTGTGTGGAGCCGGAAGAAGGAAAAGAAATGCTTGAGGAGATTCATCGAGGAGAATGCGGGCACCACGCCTCGTCAAGGGCGCTGGTGGCAAAAGTGTTCCGGCATGGATTCTATTGGCCAACGGATTTGGAAAATGCGGAGGATATGGTAAGAAAATGCAATGGGTGCCAGAGGTACGCCAAGCAAAACCATACCCCAGCATCCGGTTTAAAAACCATACCGCTAACTTGGCCATTCGCTGTCTGGTGCCTGGACATGGTGGGACCATTTAAAACCGCAAGGGGAAACATGACCCACATCTTGGTAATGGTGGATAAGTTCACCAAGTGGCTGGAAGTGAAGCCTATCGCAAAATGTGATGGCCACACAGCGGTAAAGTTCCTAAAAGATGTAATTCTGCGGTATGGATACCCGCACAGTATCATAACTGACAATGGCACAAACTTTGCTCAAGGAGAGTTCAAACGATTTTGTGAAGACAAGAACATCCGGTTGGATTTGTGCTCGGTGGCGCACCCGCAAGGCAATGGCCAAGTTGAGAGAACGAACGCTTTGGTACTTTCCGGTATCAAACCAAGACTCATTGATGCAATGGAAAAATCGCCGGGATGTTGGATCGATGAGTTACCGTCAGTGCTGTGGAGTCTAAGAACAACTCCGAACCGGTCTACCGGATACACGCCATTCTTCATGGTTTATGGAGCAGAAGCGGTCATACCAACCGACATTCTCCATGATTCCCCAAGGGTGCAACTCTATACCGAAGAAGAGGTAAAAGAGGCCCGGGAAAATGATGTGGACTTGCTAGAAGAAGCAAGAGAACTAGCTCTGGCAAGAACAGCCATTTATCAGCAAAACCTCGACGCTATCATAGCCGGAAGGTTAATCCAAGAGTGTTCCGAGAAGGGGACCTAGTGCTACGCCTGGTGCAGCGCACTGAAGGCCGGCACAAACTTTCCCCTCCATGGGAAGGACCTTTCATTGTGAGCAAGGCTCTCCACAATGATGCCTATTACCTAATTGATGCACAGGAATGGAAGAAAGGAAAGGCGGACAAGTCAGGAGAGGAGACCAAACGACCATGGAATGTAGCTTTGTTGCGTCCTTTCTACTCTTGAAGTGGTGCTGTAAGAGTTCCTTTTTTGTACCTTAATTGCTATGAATAAAAAGATGTCGGAACCTCGAATGAATCTCGGGGACTTCCCTTATTAAGTTGCATGAAACATGTTTATTTTTTCTGTTGCCGGTTGCTTATTGAACGTTTTTTCTTTCCGGTTTAGTAATGTGCTAGACCATACCGGAGTCTTCGACTCTGTTGTTGTCCATAACTTGGCTTCATGGCAAGCAAGATAAACCGGTAGGGGATAAGCACATGAACTGCGGAAAGGGAGAGCAGGAAAGAACAATCCGGAAAAGTTTAACTAACCCCGGTTATACCGGTTTTTTGCAAAAATTTCGAGTTATTTCTAAGTTCAAGAAAATGCTTGCTTGGTAAAAGAACTTTGTGCTCATACGCCAAAAATGCCCAGAGAAGGTAGGCAGAGCCAAGGCAAAAGAGCCAAGTATGCATCAATTGGATGCGGAAACAATTTCGGAATCATTGCAGTGCAAGAAAAAGCAAATCAACAAGCAAATATCTTAAGTCAAACATAACTTAATAAGTTAACCGGTACAGCTTACCGGCATAAAAGTTGCAGCACAAACCAAAAGGTTAAGTCTTATCTTACATCATAAACCCCGGCATACCGGGGTAGAATTTAACAAGTTTCATGACAAGATCAGGCAGCAGGGGCTTCCGGGGGAGCAGCGCCGGCATCAGGAGTTGGCGGTGGCACGTCCTCGCCTTCATCTTCCTCCTCCTCGCTCAGATAATCTTTGACATCTTCAGGAGGGGGATGAAGGTGCGCATGTCGGCATACTCCGCGATGTGGTACGCACGGTCCTGCCGCTTAGCGGTAAGAACCGGATCCACATCAGTGGGAGCACCTTCACGCACGCCGATGAAGGCATCCAGGTCCAGCTCCGGATACCAGGAGCAGGCGATGCGGAGCGCTGAGTCCGCTCCGGCACGGGCGGCAGAGCACTGCCACTCCCGGATCCTTCTGCAGGCACCTTTTAACCGGTCGCTGATGAGGGAGAAGGTGTCCGGCACCGCTTCACCAGGCCAAAGGGTCTTGAAAAGCTGGGAGGCTACTTCAGGGATGTCGGAAAGGTTCCGATCCACTGAGCGCATATGGGAGATCCGCGCACTCAGAGCAACCAAGTGATCATAAGGATCCCAAGGTGCACCCAAGTTGTTGCCGGCCTGCTGTGCCCGGTGCTCCGCAACCTTCTTTATGGCATGGGCCTGGGAGTCCGGAAAGAGCCCTACGAAACAAACAAAAGCTAAGTATATGATACCGGAATGAATAAGCTTGTAAGCAGAAACCGGGAAAGAGAAAAGGAGAAACTTACGAAGGGCAAGCGCATCAGTCCGCGTGACCAGAAGATCATACTCCTTCTGTTCCGCTTTCAACCGCGCGACCTCGCT
Organism: Lolium multiflorum; assembly: GCA_030979885.1. Taxonomy (NCBI): domain Eukaryota; kingdom Viridiplantae; phylum Streptophyta; class Magnoliopsida; order Poales; family Poaceae; genus Lolium; species Lolium multiflorum. Next base: position 167,615,025 of record CM061747.1, read on the forward strand.
CTCGGCTGCTTTCTGGGCCTTCCTGGCCTCCTCCGCGGCAGCTTTGTGCGCTTTGGCGGCTTTGCCCTCGGCTGCTTTCAGCGCCTTGGCGCCCTCCTCCAGCTCTGCCTGCAACACCACATTGGCGTTGCCGGCATCCTCCAGCGCCTCGTTTAGCCTAGCCTCCGCGGCAGCTTCGGCGGCCTTCCTCCTCAGCGTACCGGACTCCGGCCTGCATAGCCTGGTCCTTGAGCTCTCTGGAGATCTCCTTTTGGGCGTCCAAGGCCTTCTGGTGATCCCGGATGAGCTGCTCCTTTTCAGCTAAGAGCCGGAAGAGAAGATATTAGCAAAACACAAAGGCAGGTGAAAAGCAAGTCAACCGGAAAGATAGAAGTTGTACCTTGGAGTTTGGCAACCTGGTCCTTGAGGGCCTCAATGGAGGCTTCCGGGATAGCTGTTGTGCAAAAAACTTGTAAGTCACAAAGAAAAGAAAAACCTTCCGGTGAAAAGATGTCGGAGGTGCGAGAAATTACCTAGGCACTTGTTGTGCGCCTCAGCAAGGCTCCGGTGCTCCCATAGAAGCTCCTCAAAGAGGGCTTTCCGGGCGTCGGCCGTGCTCTGTTTAAGGAAATGATGTTAGTGAAGAACAAAAGATTTTAACCCGAAACTCGGGGACTGGTGATACCGGTTTCATGCATTTCGACTAAGTTTTGCGCTAAGAGTTGCACTCTAAACCCAAAACTCGGGGACTGGGAGTTTGCGGCATCTTTTAAGAGAAAGTTTTGCGCTAAGAGTGAGCTCTCAACCCAAAACTCGGGGACTGGGAGTTCGCGGTTTACTAAGAGAAAGATGCCGGTTTCGGAAATTCTTTAAAAAGAAGTTTCGCGCTCAGAGTTGCACTCTAAACCCAAAACTCGGGGACTGGGAGGATAGACAAGATCCGAAAAGAGGAAAACCGGCATCAAGAAAATTTACAAGAGAAGTTGATAGAACTTACCACCACGTTGGCGGTGGCGTCGTACCACGCGCTGTCGAACTCCTTCACGGCACGCTTGAGGCGCGAGAAGTGTTCTTCAGTAGAGCGAGGGCCGGCAGGATCCTGGCGCTGGGAGGCGGTCCTTCCCCAAGCCGCGGGTAGCTGCGGAGATGTCCGCAGCGTTCCAGCGCTGAGCGTAAGGAAGGAGAGGCCCCAAGTCTTGGCCCCCGCGCTTAAGCTCAACGATCCGGCCCAAGAGGCCGGAAGGTTTGTCTTGAACCACCATGGCGGCAGGCCCGGTGTGCAGCACTAAGGGCTGCGAGCCGCTTGAGGCGCTGCCGTCCGTAGCCTTTCCGCGCGACGCCCCCGGCTTGAGATAGTCGGTGATCTTGAGGGACGCCGGCGGCGGCTTAGGCGCGGTCGCGGGAGCTCCTTGGGTCGGTGGAGGCGTTGGCGTGGGCCCGGTTGCCTCAGGAGCAGAGGTTTCCGGTGGCGGCGGCGGTGCTGAAGTTTCCGGCGCGGAAGCTTCCGGCGCGGGCTTGGAGGACGTCTTCTTCCTTTTCTTCTTCTCAAGGACGGGAGGAACAGAAGTTTCCGCCCGCCCGACAGGTTCTTTTCCGGCGCCCATGTTGCTGGCGCCGGTGTCTTGGGTCTCTGGAGGAGAGGCAAAGTCCTCCTCCGCGCGGGGATCTGGCGGTGTAGGGGCCGCGCGCCCCGAACTTGTTGTGCCCCCCAGAGGGGAGGCAGAGGTGTTGCCGGCACCAGATGGTGCCGGGCTCGAGTGAGGAGGAGGAGTCGAGGTCCTGGCCGAGCCGGCAGAGCCCTCAGGCCTAGGGCCAAGCTTGAGCGCGGGACTGAAAGAGAGAAAAGGAGAAGGTTGGGAAAAAAGCAACCGGAAAAGAACTTAGTGAAAACAGAACAAGCAGAAAGGAAAGAAGCCTTACCCGGTGGCCGTCGGCATCTGCTTGCCCTTGTGGCGCCTCATGGCAACGACCTTACCCGCGACGGGCTCGGTCCGGAAGCGTTTGGCAGGAGGAGCTTGGCTTGAGCCGGCATCAGAGGCCGGCGTCTTGTTCTTCTGGCCCTGGGCCATGAGTTTGTCCACAAACTCCTTGCCTGCCTCGGCCTGCAGCGGCGCCACATGCTCATGGACCTGTGGGTTGAGGTTGGCTGAGGGCACATCTACAGAAGAACAATAGCAAAAGAATATGAGAGGAATGAAAGAAAAGCTACCTCAAGAATGGTCAATTCATCGGACGAACCGGAAGGTTCCGGCGGAGCTTTGCCAAGGCGCGCGGCTGGAGTCCGGCCCATCTTCAAGTCCTTCCAAAAGATGACGGGGTCGGGGTCGAACTTGTCGAGACCGCGCTTCCGGCAACGGCCGCGCTTGTCGGATTCGATGCCGGGGAAACGGTCCTTGGCCTGAAAGAACAAAAAAGAAAGAAGAGGTTAGCCGCAATAAAAGCTTCCGGAGAACCGACCCGAGTTGTGTAAATTCTTACTTCTTGGGTTGGAGGGTTAGTAGAGCTAAGAGGCCGGAGGCCCCATTCCCAGTCTTCCGGCATGGAGGTCTGGCAGATCTGCCTGGCCTTGAGGACGACGTCCTTCTTGCTGAGAGGGAGGCCGGTGATCTTGGTAGGATCGCCGGGACCATACATCTCGCACATCTTGTGGGCGCGGCGCTTAAGAGGAAGCACCCGGCGCGAGATGAAGGTGCGGATGATGTCGTCAGAGCAGAGGTTGGTGTCCTTCATGCGCTGTTTCATGAAGCGTATAATCCGGTTTGTCTCGTTGTGAGACTCCTTCGGATTGTAGCTCCAGTTAGTCTTGGTGGGCGGCGCCGGATCGAAAGGAGGCAGATCAATGAGATCCGCGGCGCCGTTGTTCCTAACATAGAAGAAGGTCCCTTGCCATGACCGGCATGACTCGAGACCGGAGAATTCGAAGAAGGGGCTCGCTTGACGAGAGCCAATGATGCAGGACTCGCATTGAACGGGGGGTTTGGGTTTCGGAATGTCTAAGCCCTGAATGGAATTAATCCGAAGGCGAAGAATCGAGCAAACGTCTCGAGTGGGACGAATGCCGATGTATGCCTCCATGAAGGTGACATAGCAAGAAAGGTAGAAGATGGCGTTGCGGGAAGATGGTGAGGTTGGAGTTTGTAGAAATCGAGAAAATCCCGAAAAAGGAAGAGACGGGAAGGCCGAAGCCGCGCTCAAAGTGAGCGAGAAAGACAACACGTTCACCGGGTTCGAGCACCGGTTCGATCTCGTCCGGGAATCCGGCAGGTTACTCCTTCCGGAATCCTTCGGGACGGTACAACCAGTCAATCTCGTATCGACTAACGCTGGAGCCCATCCAGGTCCGCGGGTGACCTCGGAAAGATCGTGCCGGAAGCTTGGCTAGAGCTTCCGGCATCTTGTTCTTGAGCGCTCGCTGTTTCCATCTGCGCGAGATCTGCGCTGACCCCGTCGATGCGGGATTTTCCGGGTTACTGGAGGAAGAGGTGGAAACGTATTGTTCGGAAGACATTCGGATTCGAGAAGTTTTCGGTATCTACTCGGAAAAACAGATTCCCTAAGAACTACCCCGCGAGAAGATCTACGAAGAGACAAAAGCAAAGAAAAGGAAAGAATAAATATGCTTTCAACTCAAGATCTGAACTGCAAGCAAAAGAGGAATAAACGCGGGTAAGGCCTAACCTGAGGCGGCAGAGTCGCAGAAGGAGAGGTTCGCGCGGCGTTTGGGCGAGCTTGCCGTGGCGTAGAGTTCCGTCGACGGTGGGGCGGAGAAGAACTTGAAGGAACCTCAATGTCGCGGCAGAGAAGAAGGCGCCGCGGAAGTTTTTCCCGCGGTGAAGTCCGGCGGCGTCCGGCGCGCGCTGTGAAGGTTTGCTGGGCGGCGGAACTCGAGCAGCGAAGGGAGCGGCGGAGGCGTACGAGCAAGGAGCAGTACTGCGCGAGCGAATGGGGAATGCGAAGAAGAGGAAGGAGAAGGGACGGTTTGACCTTATAAAGAAAAAGAAGTGGGCTAAAAACCGCCGAACCGTAGCGGTTCAGCCGTGGGCCGCGACAGTTCGCCTCGCGTGTAGCCACGTGGCGCGATGATACACGTGCGGAAGAAAAGGGCCACAAGGAGGCACACACGATCCGAGAAGTGGTTGGGATCCGCTGCGGTCAATTAATGCGCGAGCGGAAGCCGAAGGAAGTGACTACTGACACCGGCGCGACAGTCACGGTGCGCATGTCTCTGTCACAGCGCGGGACCCGATATATTCTCGACTTCGCCGAGGAAGTATTAAATGACCAAGATGCCGGAAGATAAGCTGCCGGAGAGTGCCTTGCAAAGAGAGAAGGCATGAGTCCGGGCAAAGATGCCGGAGCCAAGTTGAGCGCCCGATAGATTAAACCGGTATACAAGAACGGAGAACTGGCATGGTCTGTTGGATAGAATCCGCCAGACTATACCAGCTTCGGACTAATGTTGGGGATGACCCCGGTATGCCAAAGGCGTGCCAAACCGGATGGTCTCATCCATCAAGATACCGGTTTAATATTTATACCGGAACTCAAAGATAGGAATTTGGCTAAGTAAGCTGGGCCGGTATCCCCAAGAGGTATCCCGGAATCGGAAGGAAAGATACCGAGCACCGGAAGGAAGAGCGTGTCGGCTGACGGTCAAAGATTCCGTCAGAGCTAAAAGACAAGGATGAGCTAAGCAAAGTAGCTTTAAACGAAGGCTGAAGACAAAGAAGAGGATGACGGCCAAAGAAGCCGGAGGACGTCAGCCTCCCTGTTTAAAGAAGACCCCGCGTCATCTGTGATTAAAGTAGCTTTATAAAGTATCTTTGTAAAGTAGTTTGTCTAGTCAAAGATCCCATTAGGGTTTCTTGTCCTGTAAGCCACCCTCTCCCCTATATAAGGAGAGGCAGCCTCTTTCATACGCGCGTGACATTAGAGACAGAACCTTGTAAGCTTGAACCTGTAACCTGTGGAGATCAATGAAAGTGGTGATCTAGAGCGAGTTCTTCCTTGTATCTTTCTTCTTCAACCTCTGGCTTTTGCCAAGTTCTTGAGGAAACCATCCGGAAGTTCATCCCATCTAGTCGCAAACCCTCCCCCGAATCCTCTAGCGTCCATTCGGCCCCAAGATAAGCCATCCTATGGCATCTGTTTGTTCCCCACGACGACAAGATGGTAGCAACGAGAAGATCATGAGACTAACCCTCGAAGATTTCCAAAGCCTAACGAGATTAGATCTCGTGGTGGATGTAGTCGATCACTTGCCGCTTGCAAAAGCGCGTAGAAGATCTTGGAGCTGATACGTCCAAAACGTATCTACTTTCCCGAACACTTTTGCTATTGTTTTGCCTCTAATTTGTGTATTTTGGATACAACTAACACCGGACTAACGCTGTTTTCAGCAGAATTGCTCTGGTGTCTCGTTTTGTGCAGAAATCCAACTTTCGGGAAAATCCTCGGAATTTCTTCAGATGGCCCTATTTTACCAAAATATTGACGGAGCCAGAAGGGCAAAGGAGGTGGAGGCCCGAGGGCCCCACACCATATGGCGGCGCGGCCCGGGGGGGGCCCGCGCGCCCTATGGTGTGGCCCCCCGCCGGCCTCCGACGCCCCCTTCGGACTACTTATTGGTTTCGACCTGAAAACGCACGGAGAGAAGTCGAAGTCGCCAGAAACCCTCCAGAGAGCCGCCACATCGCGAAACTCCGTCGCGGGAGCCGAAGTCTCCGTTCCGCACTCCGCCGGACGGGGAATTGGAGGAGATCTTCACCGCCATCACCGCCAACGCCTCTCCATCGACCAGCCATGTTTCCCCCATCCATGTGTGAGTAATTCCCCCCTGTAGGCTGAAGGGGATGGTAGGGATTGGATGAGATTGGTCATGTAATAGTCATAAGATTGTTAGGGCATAGTGCCTAGTATCCGTAGATGTCACTTTTATGATATTGTTGCAACTTGTTATGCTTAATGCTTGTCACTAGGGCCCGAGTGCCATGATCTCAGATCTGAACATGTTATTGATTCATGAAGATATTCGTTGTTTATGATCTTACCGCAAGTTGTATACACATGTCGCTGTCCGGAACCAATGGCCCCGAAGTGACAGAAATCGGGACAACCGGAGGGGATGGTAGTGATGTGAGGATCACATGTGTTCATGGAGTGTTAATGCTTTGCTCCGGTACTCTATTAAAAGGAGTACCTTAATATCCAGTAGTTTCGCCCGGCTGCCACCGGCTGGTAGGACAGAAGATGTTGTGCAAGTTTCTCATTGCGAGCACGTACGACTAAATATGGAACACATGCCTATTGATTGATTAGTACTTGGATACCGTTTTATTATTATCTGCAAATGCCCCTGCTTTGATTGTTACATGAGTTTCTCTCATCCATGCAACGCCCGTTAAATCCGTCCCTGTGCCTACAGTATTTTAATCCTGCTGTTTACTATAATCACTACTGCTGTCTTTATTTCACCGCTGTGTTATTTCACTATTTCCACTGCCATAAAACTGTTACTACTGATAAACTCTTGCGAGCAAGTCTGTTTCCAGTGCAGCTGAATTGACAACTCCGCTGTTAAGGCTTACAAGTATTCTTTGTCTCCCCTTGTGTCGAATCAATAAATTGGGTAATACTTCCCTCGAAGACTGTTGCGATCCCCTATACTTGTGGGTCATCAAGACTATTTTCTGGCGCCGTTGCCGGGGAGCATAGCTTTATTTGGAAGTTCACTTGGATTGATATTGTTCGCTGCAAATTCTCCATTATGGGTAAACCTCGCGATACTAAGATCGCCATATTACCATCCACTACAAGAAAAGGTACAACTCGGAGTACCTCTGCTGCTCTTGATTCACCCTCTGTGATTGATAAACTTGTTTCACCGCCACATGCTTCACGTGTTGGTACTTCTGCTGAATCTGAAAATTCTCATAATATTGATAATGTTTCTGCTGTGCTTGATGATAGTGGTTCATTGGGATCTTTTCTAGATGCTACAATTGCTAAGTCTAGACAAATTGAAAATACTGAAACTCCTAATGAAAATGCTGCTACACCTGTTAATTCACCTGAGTCTGTTGAATATTCTAGTGATGATCTTGATGAAGATTATGTAGAGCTAGATGATGATTTTATTGAAAAATGCAATGCTACTACTGATGCAAGAAAAATTAAAAAGTTGCTTGCAGAACATGCTGTTAGATATAAACCATCTCCTGATCCTAAATTTGCCACATCTCCTATAAACATTAGGGATAAAGATTATGATTTTTCTCTTGATCTATCTCATATAGCTATTGTTGAGAAAACACCCTTTTGTGGTACTGAAAAAGAAAGTGCTGTTGAACACTTGACTGAGTTATCTACTCTTAGTGGCGTGTTTTCTGATGATGTCAAGATGCGTACTTATTTTGTCGCTAAAATTTTTCCTTTCTCATTAAAGGATGATGCTAAAACTTGGTATAATAATTTGCCTCCTGGTTCTATTAAAAGTCCAACCGACTTGCGTGATGTTTTCTTTCGAAAATACTTTCCTGCTAGTGCTCAACATGCTGCTTTGCAGAGAATTTATAATTTTGACCAGGAAGATGGAGAGAAATTGCCTGAGGCTTGGGCTAGATTTTGTTCTCTTATTAGAGCTCAGCCTGACCATGATTTAGAAAAGCATGATTTACTTGATATATTTTATAGTGGACTAACTATTGAGTCTAGGGCATACCTGGATAGTTGTGCTGGTTGTGTTTTCAGGAAAAGAACTCCAGACGACGCTGAAGAATTATTGGCTAAAATAGGCCGGAATCATGATGATTGGTCTACACCTGAACCAACCCCGACACCGATAGTGAAGAAGAGGGGTATGATTAAATTAAATGATGAAGATATGAGGGAAGCCAAGAAGTCTCTTAAGGAGAAGGGTATTAAACCTGAAGATGTGAAGAATTTACCTCCTATAGAAGATATATGTGAGACAATTCCCCCTTCATCCATGATTGAGGTACACTCGCTTCAACACTTTACTAGAGAAGATATTCCGTATTCAAAATCTCCTGCTCAATGCTTAGATGAATTTGATAATTATATTGTTAAGCAAGAAAACTTTAATATGAGAGTAGAGAATCATTTAATGGAAAATTCTCGAGCTATTAGTGAATTGCATGGTATTGTGGAGAGAACCTCCAATGATGTTAAAATACTTGTTAAACATTTTCAAATGGTTCAAACTCAAATTGATCAACTTACTAAAGTGCAAAATGACTTGTTGGGAAATAATTCTAAAGAAAAACATGCTTATGAAGTAACAACTAGAGGTGGTGTTTCTACCCAGGATCCTCTATATCCTGAAGGGCATCCCAAAAGAGTTGAACAAGATTCTCAATTAATTAAAACTAGTGCTCCATCTAAGAAAAAGAAAAAGAAACATAAGAATGTTGTAGAATCCTCTGAACCTGTTAATGATCCTAATAGTATTTCTATTTCTGATGCTGAAACTGAAAGTGGTAATGAACATGAGGAAGATAATGATAAGAATGATACTCCTGATAAAGAAGAAATTGAAAAAGAACCTGAAAAGCATGCTAAAAATAAAAAGTACACTAAAGAAGACTTTATTACTGAGAAACATGGTAATGAAAGAGAACCTTGGGTTCAAAAGCAAATGCCTTTTCCTGCTAAGAAACTAAAATCAAAGGAGGAGGAACATTATAATAAATTTTGTGATTGGATGAAACCTTATTTTTGCAAATCCCTTTGACTGATGCTATTAAATTGCCTCCTTATTCAAAGTATATGAAAGATATTGTTACTAACAAAAGGAAAATCCCCAATGAGGAAATTTCTACTATGCTCGCTAATTACTCCTTCAATGGTAAGATTCCAAAGAAGTTGGGCGACCCAGGTATACCGACTATTCCTTGTTCCATCAAGAATAATTATGTTAGAACTGCTCTATGTGATTTGGGAGCAGGTGTGAGTGTGATGCCTTTTTCTCTTTATAAGAGACTTGATTTAGATAAATTGATACCAACTGATATATCTTTGCAAATGGCTGATAAATCTACTGCTATTCCTGTTGGTTTATGTGAAAATGTTCCTGTTCAAGTTACTCAGCATTGCTTGATATTAACTGATTTTGTTGTGTTGGAAATGCCTGAAGATGATAATATGTCCATTATTCTTGGAAGACCCTTTCTTAATACTGCAGGGGCTGTTATTGATTGCAATAAAGGCATGGTTACTTTCAATGTTGATGATAAGGAACACACTGTCTATTTTCCCAAGAGGATTGATAAAGTATGTGGAGTCAATACAATTTTTAATGTGAAAACTATCAAAGTGGGATCCATTGATTGTCCTATATATGAGCCTAAAGAAGAATATCAAACTCTTGTGATTGGATCCATATCAATTCAATATAAGGTAACATGATTGATTTGAGGTTTATTTCTTCTTATGTCATATAAAATTTATTTGATAGCAAGACTTGATCAACCTTGTTAACAAGTATATTTTATTGCATAAAAGAGCTAAACAACACTTCTTTCTTTCTTTCTCCCCTCACCTATTTTACTTGCTGTAGCACTTTTGTTTTGCAATATGCTTTAGTCATTTAAGATTTTAGAAATCATTTTCCTGCGCAGTAATCATTAATTTAATACCCAGAAATGTGCATTTTTCGAAGTTCTCTAAAAATTACAAAAATTACACCGTTGGTCCTATTTTTCGACGAGGCACCTGGGAGCACCAGAGGATGACCTGTGGGGCACCAGGGGGTGCCACACCATAGGCCGGCGCGGCCAGCAAGGGGGCCGCGCCACCATGTGGTGTGGGCCACCCCTTGCCCCACTCCTCCTCTCTTCCTCCCAGCACCTTCTCTCTCCCGAAAAAGCTCGTACCAAGTTTCTCTCACTCGTGTTTCTGCTCAAGAACTCGCGATTTTTCGATCTCCTTGCTCAGCCCAGATTTCTGTCTGAAATTTGGCACATTTACTCCTTGGTATGTGACTCCTTTGATTGTCCAATTAGAATTTCATTTGGTTGAGTATATCTTGAATATTTTGCTGCTGTAGATAACATGTTTAGTGAGCTTGCATGCTTGTTCTAAGTGGTAGAAATTAGTTTTGATGCATGTGTAGTACTCTAGCAAGTTCCTATAGTAGTTCCCTTCAATTACATACCTTGAAATCAAATTTTATAATGATTGTTGAAAATTTCAGAAAATGGAAGGAGGTGTGCCCCAATTGAACCAAGAAGAGTTGGAGGTACAGCACGTTATGAGAGTCCATCGTGAAGAGGGAGTATACCCCTCTTATTACCCATGCACGGACTTTATGCGGAATGCAGGAATCCTGCAAGATGTGCAAACACTAATTTCCAATGCAGGATTGGGAAATTTTGCTGTTGGTGAACCTCACCAATATGCTAAACTAACGGTGTCGGTTGTGCAGGATTTCGAATTTCACCGGTCTCGAACTGACCCCATGGTCCGGTATAAAATTTATAACAAAACCATTGACTTGCCTTTCAGTGATTTTTGCACAGCGATTAGAGTGCCGCAGTGGGGATCCTGCGAGAAGATCAGGGGAACACCGCGGGAGCTCTCAGATCTTTATACAAGGATTTGTAATGGGAGGAGCCTCCAATGATGGTGGTAAGATTAGTAGCATTCAACATCCAGCCATCCGCTACTTTGCCTATTTCATTACAAAGTGCGTTCTTGCAAGAAGGACTGGAGGTAAATTATCTGTCCCAGACTTGGCTTTCTTAGCTGCTGCTTTGCAACAGGATAGGACTTATAATTTGGGTGCTTTAATAGCTTGTAGACTTGCTACTAACCGTGAGAAAGGAGGAATTTGTGGAGGTCTTATTGCCTCTCGCTTATTAGCTATGCATGGTGTAGGTCCTCACCATTTAGATATTCCGCTTTCTATAGAGAAACTTGATGTTTTCTCCATGATTAGACATGAGTTTATTTCAGATGCATCTAGTTTGAACAACCTGCATTATAGGATAACTTTGTATAAGAAAAGTTGGAGTATAACTAAGAAAATTGAAAAATTAGTACGCTTGCCTGCACCTGCTTTGTTTAACCTTGATGCCAGGGACGGGTGGTCGATCACAGAAAATGAGCTAAACGCATACATAGAAAGAGAAAGCCGTCGTGAGGGAAGATGTGGAGGAGACCGAGGAGCATCCCGACTCTTCATCCGATGCAGCAAGCTCCTCATATCAACATCATGGTCATGTGGAGCCTCCACGATATTCTTCTGCACAGGGGCCCTATTACCACTCCATGTATGATCCACCGGCGTGGAACTCCGACCCTCGTTGGGAATGAACTCCACTTAGGCCAAAAGCCTAAGCTTGGGGGAGGTATACCGGCATCACTCATTCTTTGCATATTATGGTTGCTGGATACTTGTACATACTTGTTTAGTCTCTAGAGTGGTTTTCTAATGAGAGGGAGATGATATTTGGGGAAGTGCTGTCCAAAAACAGATTCTGTGCTGTTACCAAAAAAATTCGTACGCACAGCCAGAACGTTATTTTGAGTTGCCAATTTTTGAGCATGTCCCCCAGGTTGTTATCTAACTTTCATTAGTTGAACACTTTTTGGTCTGAGCAATGGAAGATTTTTGTTAAATTCGATTTCTGTACTGCTGTCAGGATTTGGCAGATTTCTGTCATCCTGCTTTTCTGTGTTTCTGTTAGTTTGCATTCTTTTGTTTTCGCTTTGTTTCTTTCCTAAAACACAAAAAGACCAAAAATATTTCTGTTGTTTCTCTTCACCATTTGTTTATTTGGTACCTTGCTCTTAGTTTGCTTTATTTGCTATCGTTAGTTTGCTATGAGAAAACCCAAAAAGATTTTGCTTTGTTTGCTTGTTCTCTTTCGTTCTTGTTTCTAATTCGAAAACACCAAAAATATTTGCTGTTCTTTTTTGGTTTGTAAAGTTCATCATGAGTTCAATGGTCTTCGGTGGCTGGAGCGTGGTTTTCATTTCATATTATCCAAGCTACACAAGTGAAAAGGCAATAATGACGATCTACGACAATCTGATTGTGGTGAGAGGCTGGTATGAACTCTATTTGCTTTCATTTTTGTACATATACTCATCCATATGAGCATGCTTAGTTGGTTCATGTGAGGTATATGTTATTTGAGAAAGTCTAGTAGCTCATGATCTCTCATGTTTAGTTCCAATTTATTAATATGAGTAGCATGTCATGGATGTTTGCTTGCATTGTTTTATTCATAAGTAAGTATGGCATTGTGGTATCCTCCTCTGAATAATTCATTTATATCGACTTGGCACATGCTCACGCATGCATATGACTGAACAAAAAGTCAATTAAGCCTCGATGATTTATATTGCTTCAGAGTTCTTGTATCACTTTTATGCCTCCGTTAATTTATTTTGCCGCAAGCATGATTATGACAGTTACTGCTCTCTTGATTTGTCGCTCCCTAGTCTTTTGCTAGCCTTCACTTGTACTGAGCGGTGACGCCGCTCGTGCTTCCAAACACCTGAAAACCAAGTTGTTCCAAAGTGTCCACCATAAATACCTAAGCATGGCATTTCAAACCATTCCAAGTAAATTCTCATGCGCTACCTTTAAAACTTTCAAAATGCTTCTCAATTTGTGTTAATGTTTCATAGCTCATGAGGAAGTATGTGGTGTTTAGCTTTCAACCTTGTCATTTACTTTTGACGGACTCTCATATGGACTAGTGGCATATCCGCTTATCCAATAATTTTGCAAAAAGAGCTGGCAATGGGATTCCCAGTCCCGAATTAATTAACTTAAATAGACACTCCTCCATGGTTTGTGATTATTGGACGGCACCCGAAGGATTCGGTTAGCCATGGCTTGTGTAAGCAAAGGTTGGGGGAGTGTCATCATCATAATAAAACTTAAATAAAAAGGCACTCCTTCATGGTATGTGATTGATGGCAGGCACCCGAGGATTCGGTTAGCCATGGTTTGTGAAAGAAAGGTTGGAAGGAGTGCCAACCAAAAAAAATAAAATGGGAGCCGCTCTTGTGAGTCCGGTTGATGAGGTAGTTAGTGTACCCATTACCATTCGTTGACAACAACAAACACCTCTCAAAATAATTTTACTCCTGCTTTACAAATGAAAAGCTCTAGCGCATGTTAATCCCTGCTTCCCTCTGCGAAGGGTCAATCTTTTACTTTTATGTTGTGTCTCCATTCTTTCTTTGAGCACTGTCTTGAGAGCACAACTGTCATTCTTAGTATAATATGCTTGTCTCAAAATATGATTGATCGTGGTATAACTTTGATGCTTTTATCTTTGACAATCACTACTTCTAGTCTTTCTATGAACTCAAGAGGTGCCTCGGCATTTATGTTTTGCCGATCAAATACAGGCAAGCGAGATACCACTTTATCATATTCTCTTATGAACATTGCAATCCTGCTTATATACATGATTCATGGTGCTTATTATTAATTGTTGGTACCTTTCCATGATTGACATAGCTGTTGGATGATTTTATTTGCATGTATCTCATTTTGAACTGCTTAAGTATTAGCCATAGCATGAGAATATATACATCATATGAGCGAATGTGTTCGTGAAAGTTCTTTTATCGCTCAGTTGTTAACTGAATTGCTTGAGGACAAGCAATAAGCTAAGCTTGGGGGGAGTTGATACGTCAAAACGTATCTACTTTCCCGAACACTTTTGCTATTGTTTTGCCTCTAATTTGTGTATTTTGGATACAACTAACACGGACTAACGCTGTTTTCAGCAGAATTGCTCTGGTGTCTCGTTTTTGTGCAGAAATCCAACTTTCGGGAAAATCCTCGGAATTTCTTCAGATGGCCCTATTTTACCAAAATATTGACGGAGCCAGAAGGGCAAAGGAGGTGGAGGCCCGAGGGCCCCACACCATATGGCGGCGCGGCGGGGGGGCCCGCGGCGGCCTATGGTGTGGCCCTCGGCCGGCCTCCGACGCCCCCTTCGGACTACTTATTGGTTTCGACCTGAAAACGCACGGAGAGAAGTCGAAGTGGCCAGAACCCTCCGGAGAGCCGCCACATCGCGAAACTCCGTCGCGGGAGCCAGAAGTCTCCGTTCTGGCACTCCGCCGGGACGGGAATTGGAGGAGATCTTCACCGCCATCACCGCCAACGCCTCTCCATCGACCAGCCATGTTTCCCCATCCATGTGTGAGTAATTCCCCGCTGTAGGCTGAAGGGGATGGTAGGGATTGGATGAGATTGGTCATGTAATAGTCATAAGATTGTTAGGGCATAGTGCCTAGTATCCGTAGATGTCACTTTTATGATATTGTTGCAACTTGTTATGCTTAATGCTTGTCACTAGGGCCGAGTGCCATGATCTCAGATCCGAACATGTTATTGATTCATGAAGATATTCGTTGTTTATGATCTTACCTGCAAGTTGTATACACATGTCCTGGAACCAATGGCCCCGAAGTGACATCACAACCGGAGGGGATGGTAGTGATGTGAGGATCACATGTGTTCACGGGAGTGTTAATGCTTTGCTCCGTACTCTATTAAAAGTACCTTAATATCCAGTAGTTTCCCTAGAGGCCCGGCTGCCACCGGCTGGTAGGACAGAAGATGTTGTGCAAGTTTCTCATTGCGAGCACGTACGACTAAATATGGAACACATGCCTATTGATTGATTAGTACTTGGATACCGTTTTATTATTATATGCAAATGCCATGCTTTGATTGTTACATGAGTTTCTCTCATCCATGCAACGCCCGTTAAATCCGTCCGTGCCTACAGTATTTTAATCTGTTTACTATAATCACTACTGCTGTCTTTATTTCACCGTTGCTGTTATTTCACTATTTCCACTGCCATAAAACTGTTACTACTGATAAACTCTTGCGAGCAAGTCTGTTTCCAGTGCAGCTGAATTGACAACTCCGCTGTTAAGGCTTACAAGTATTCTTTGTCTCCCCTTGTGTCGAATCAATAAATTGGGTAATACTTCCCTCGAAGACTGTTGCGATCCCCTATACTTGTGGGTCATCACACCGCTTGCAAAAGCGCGTACAAGAACTTGACGGTGCCACAATCGGGCAGCACCTCCGTACTCGGTCACACGTAAGGTGTTGATGAAGACGACGTCCTCCTCCCCGTTCCAGCGGGCAGCGGAAGTTGTAGATCCTCCTCGGAATCCCGGCAGCACGACGGCGTGGTGGCGGTGGTGGTGGAGAACTCCGGCGGGGCTTCGCCTAAGCGTATGGAGTTGTATGTGGAGGATAGGTGCTAGGGTTTGGGGAGAAGGGGGCTTGGCCGGCCACAAAGGGGGCGTCCAAGGTTGTGGCTTGAAGTGGCCGGGCCCCTCCCCTTGATCCTCATTATATAGGTGGAAATCCTCAAGTGTTGGTATCCAAGTCTTCGAATAAGACCCGAAACCAAAACCTACCAAAGGGACAAAACCTACCCAAGGGGGGAATCCCACTCAAGGTGGGACTCCCACCTTTCCTTGGGGAAGCTTGGCCGGCCACCCTAGGGGAGTCCACCTGGGACTCCTCCCCCTTAGGGTTGGCAGGTCATGTGGAGTCCCTCCGGGACTCCACTTTCCATGGTGATTTCTTCCGGACTTTTTCTAGAACCTTCTAGAACCTGCCATAAATGCACCGGATCATTTCCAAACTTGGAATATGACTTCCTATATATGAATCTTATTCTCCGGACCATTCCGGACCTCCTCGTGATGTCCGGATCCCATCCGAGACTCGAACAAAACTTCGAACTCCATTCCATATTCCATATCTACTTAAACGACATCAAACCTTAAGAGTGTCACCCTACGGTTCGTGAACTATGCGGACATGGTTGAGACTTCTCTCCGACCAATAACCAATAGCGGGACCTGGAGATCCATAATGGCTCCCACATATTCAACGATGACTTAGTGATCGAATGAACCATTTGCATACGATACCGATTCCCTTTGTCTCGCGATATCTTACTTGTCCGAGGTTTGATCATCGGTATCTCGATACCTTGTTCAACCTCGTCTCTGACAAGTACTCTTTACTCGTACTGTTGTATGTGGTCTCTTATGAACCATTCATATGCTTGCAAGCTATTTAGACGACATTCCACCGAGAGGGCCCAGAGTATATCTATCCGTCATCGGGATGGACAAATCCCATTGTTGATCCATATGCCTCAACTCATACTTTCCGGATACCTAATCCCACCTTTATAACCACCCATTTACGCAGTGGCGTTTGATGTAATCAAGGTACCCTTCCGGCATAAGTGATTTACATGATCTCATGGTCGAAAGGATTAGGTAACTATGTATCGGAAAGCTTATAGCAAATGAACTTAATGACGTGATCTTATGCTACACTTAATTGGGTGTGTCCATTAAATCATTCATCAATGACATAACCTTGTTATTAATAACATCCAATGTTCATGATCATGAAACCCGATCATCTATTAATCAACAAGCTAGTTATACAAGAGGCTTACTAGGGACTCCTTGTTGTTTACATAACACACATGTATCAATGTTCGGTTAATACAATTATAGCATGGTATGTAAACATTTATCATAAACATAAAGATATATAATAACCATTTTATTATTGCCTCTTGGGCATATCTCCAACAGTCTCCCACTTGCACTAGAGTCAATAATCTAGTTTTCATTTGTAAAGATATAACACCTTGGCCTTCTGGTGTTTTATCATGTTTTGCTTACATGAGAGGTTTTAGTCAACGGATCTGACACGCTCAGAAACGTTTGTATTTTGCAATTCTTTTGCGTCTCAACGCATCACTCATTTTCCAAATGAGTCGGCATATATGCTTAGTCCTCTGGTGGAACCTTAATTCTGCGGTCTGAAATATGTCACTAATATTGTCACACACAATATAGCTTCAAAGTTCTGACACTATCGGAACTACACCAAGTTCTCAAAGAACTTTTTGACTTAACATCTTTAGTCATTGTCAAAACAATGACATACTCTGCCTTCGTTTGTAGAATCCGTCACAATATTTAGAACTCTTCTAAATCTAGCATTGTGCTACCTTTTAAACAACACTTAGCTTAATTGAGATTTGAAATTCATTTTTATATGTGACCAAACTAATATCGGTGCAACACTTTATAGCGATTTGTTTGTCATTAACTCATACAAAACTATATATATATTCTTGGTTCTTCCAAAGTACTCAAGGATATTCTTACTGTAGTCCAATGATCATCACATGAATCATTCTGGTATATGCTCATAACACTTTAGAGCATAGGACATCTGATTATGTACATATTATACGTGATCTATAATCACTCATGTGTTTTAACTCATTGAGTGTCATATACACTCAAGTCTTGTTAATCCTTCACATGAAAAGAACACCTTCTTTATATTGAACTACTTCAATATTCATTCTATGTACTTTAACTTAAACTTATTATGTGTTTCAATCTATCTTCATAGATCTTGACACTAAATATGTTTTTAGTCCATATCCTTTCATTGAAGCTAATTCTCAATGAAACCTTTTAATCAATTATATAATTACACTATTTATAATCAACGATATGTCAGCTACATAAAGTATTACAAATATGTCTCAGCGCTCCCACTTAATTTCTTGCAAATGCAAGCATCTTCATCGTTTCTGATGAAATCAAAAACTCTTTGACTATTTCATCCGGTGAAGATTCCAACTCCGCAATACTCACTTCATCCATTTGAAGTTCGTATACTTATCTAGTATTCTACGGACTAGCAAAACTCTTGGTTGTATCTTTTATACACCTTTAATACACACTTCTGTTAAGTAATATATTTTGCCATCCTACTAGCATATCTCATAAAGAAATATGTAGCGATTACTAGAATAATCCACATAGACTATAAGCATTGCTACGGAAGATCTAATCTTATCGTAGTCAACTATTTGAACTTTGTTGTAAACAACTTTTCGACAAGTCGTGCTTATTTAAAGGATATTGTATCCAAGTCCATCAATTTATAGATCAATCTACTTTCAAAAAGTATTCATCTATCTTGGATTTCATGGTGCATAGCCATTTTAATGGAGTCAGGGCCCATCATAACTTCTTTGTATGTAGTTGGTTTATCATTGTTCAAAAACAATCCTTTGTCCACAAATCATTTGATCACAAAGTAAACCAAGCCTACAAGGTTCAATAGGTACTTCAATCTCCATGGCTAAAACACTTTCTAGTCATGGGAGCCATGATCGTCGTGGCAGCTTCCGGAACCATTTCCGATGCTGCGCTACTCTGATCATTATGCTCAGGTTCATAAACCTTATCAAGTTCTATTGTCCTCCCACTCAAATACTTCGCTAGAAAACAATTTCTTGGAAATAAGCAAGTAACATTAACAAACACTTTTGTCTTTTACTTCATAGTGGAAAGAATTCCCAATCAATTCTCTGGGATAACCAACAAAGACATTCATCCGATTTTGGTTGTAAACTAATTTACTTATGCTATGCATACCAAAATTTAAGAAAAAGACTATTAGGGTTCATACCCATGCCATAACTCGTATGGTGTCATTTCAACGGATCATGATGATGCTCTATTTAGTGTAAAAGCGGTAGTCTCTAAAGCTTAATCCACAAAAAATATAATGGCGTCAAATTATATTATCTCATCATTAATCCAACAAGGTTTGGATACATCTCTCGGATACACCATCATCATTATGACACTCCAAGAAATGTGAGTTGTAGAACAATTTCATAACTCTCTTAGATGTTCGCTAAAACTCGTAATTCAAATATTTCCACCATGATCCAATCATAGATATTTGACTTTTCTATTACGATGATTTCCACTTCATGCTGAACTTTATTTGAATCCATTCAAATGTTTCAAACTTCTTCCTTATCGAATATATCCACAAATATATATTCAATTCATTGTTGGAAGTTATCATGAAGTAGAAGAATCTCGCACACAACTATGCCCAATGAACCACATACATCATCATGTATGTTTCCACTAAGTTAGTTGCCCGTTCAACTCTTGGCCTATGAACGTATTTCAGTCATTCTCTTTAGAAAAGATTTGCAAGCGCCAAACGATTCAAAATCAAATGACTCCAAAAATCCATTGCATGGAGTTTCTTCATGCATTCCTTTCTAACATGACCTAAATGGCGGTTCCACAAATAAGTGGAATTCAAATCATTTGCCTTATGGCATTTTAGCGTCATGTTATGTATGTGTGTTTCACCATTAATATTTATAATAACTTTATCCATCGTACATGGAGTAATGTCATAATTTGAACAACTCATTGTTTTCATTTGACCAGAGCAAAATAACAATTATTAAGTTCTTTATTATAAATTCTAAGGGCTAGATAGAATACCAACGACGAACATAATAACACTTTATTTTTGTTTCAGACGTGTATTCCTATCATATTCCTTGTCAGTCACTTAGGCAATTGTATTCTTGTATTGCATTGTTTTGCATGACACTTCATACCAACCAATATGGTACAAATACCCAAGAATTTCATTGTGTGGCCAAACTAGGAATACAACCATAACATGTATATCATTTATATACACCTGAGCTAGACTTTCTAGTCTTTTCTTTTCTTTCTGCCAAAATATCTTTTATAGTTTCTCTTTTAGCTTTCCTCATTATTCAGAAAAACACTTCAACATCATAGACTTCTAGATTTGTTGGTCAAATACCAATAACCTTGAGGTTCTTACTTTGAAGTTGATCATCATATGACAAGTGTTCCTGATTTCACTATTAGTAACTTTGTAATATGATGAACAATTTCACTCATAATTTTATCCATCATATCATGACGACTTTCCGAGACCATGTCTGTACACACTAGGCTCGTAAAGTTTAACCTTAGTATTCGCATGTGCAAATCTGGCTTGCACCCGTTGTATGCACTCGTGGAATCTATGACACCCGATCATCACGAGATGCTTCGAAACGACGAGTCTTAGCAACGATGCATACTAAGGACGATCACTTCATGGATATGCGAATATTTTTAGTGCCCCAATAGTTGGAGGATTGGGACGCCTGGCGTCTTCAACCTTCGTACATTCCCATAAAACTTATGAGTTTATGTATCACTAGATTATATTCTATCATCTTGCAATAAGGTCTTAGATATCGCATATATCTCATACCTCGCTTCTTTCTGAAAACAAAACTTTTCAGCTCCTTACTTTTCAAACAAATTTGAACATCAAGTTTCACGGAGACAAGATAATTGTAGGTACTAATTGAAACCATAGCTCTTTGAATCAACAATGTGAGGTTTACTAAAAGTTTGCAATAGGACTTAATTATTTCTTAATTCTTTAACAATACGGTACCAGTCCGTAAAGTTAATTGTCAGACTTAACAGTATTTCAATCTCAATTACAAGACTAGCATGGTAGAAAAACGGATGCCAATTCTACAAATTTAATTCAAAATACTACTCAGACTATGTTTATGATAATTAGTTCAAGTTTTAATCTAATTACTAATGAACTCCCACTTAATACAACATCCCTCATAGTTGTTAGTGGTACACGATCCACATCCACTACACCAAAACCGATCATCACGTGAGATGATGTAGCTTCAATGGTGAACATCAACATGTTGATCATATCATCCATATGACTCATGTTCAACCTTTCGGTTTCCGTTGTCCCGAGGCCATGTCTGTACATGCTAGGCTCGTCAAGCAAACACAAGTATTCCGCGTGTGCAAACATGGCTTACACCCGTTGTATGTGAACGTTGAGTCTATCACATCCGATCATCACGAGATGCTTTGAAACGACGAACTGTAGCAACGGTGCATACGAGGGGAGAACACTTTATTATCTTGATATTAATGTGAGGGATCATCTTATAATGCTACCGTCGCGATCTAAGCAAAATAAGATGCATAAAAGATTAACATCACATGCAATTCATATGTGATATGATATGGCCCTTTAGTCTTTGCGCCTTTGATCTTCATCTCCAAAGCACGGACATGATCTCCATCATCAACCGGCATGATCTCCATCATCGTCGGCGTAGCGTCAAGGTCCATGGCGTCGTCTTCATGGTTGTTCACCGCATGTAGCAACTATTACAACTACTTCGAAATAATACTCAACATGAAATTTAAAGACAACCATAAGGCTCCTGCCGGTTGCCACAATACAATAATGATCATCTCATACATATTCATCATCACATCATGGCCATATCACATCACCAAACTGCAAAAACAAGTTAGACGCCTCTAATTTGGTTTGCATATTTTACGTGGTTTAGGGTTTTCGAGTAAGATCGAATCTACCTACGAACATGAACCACAACGGTGATACTAGTGTTGTCAATAGAAAGAGTAAATTGGATCTTCACTATAGTGGGAGAGACAGACACCCGCAAAGCCACTTATGCAATACAAGTTGCATGTCGAACGTGGAGCAAGTCTCATGAACGCGGTCATGTAAAGTTAGCCCGGGCCGCTTCATCCCACTATGCCGCAAGATGCAAAGTACTCAAACTAAAGACAACAAAAGCATCAACGCCCACAAAACAATTGTGTTCTACTCGTGCAACCAATCTATGCATAGACACAGCTCTGATACCACTGTAGGGATTCGTAGCATAGAAAACAAAAATTTCCTACCGCAAGAACGAAAACACAAGCCAAGATCTAATCTAGTAGATGGTAGCAACGAGAAGATCATGAGACTAACCCTCGAAGATTTCCAAAGCCTAACGAGATTAGATCTCGTGGTGGATGTAGTCGATCACTTGCCGCTTGCAAAGCGCGTAGAAGATCTTGACCGCTTGCAAAAGCGCGTAGAAGAACTTGACGGTGCCACAATCGGGCGGCACCTCCGTACTCGGTCACACGTACGGTGTTGATGAAGACGACGTCCTCCTCCCCGTTCCAGCGGGCAGCGGAAGTTGTAGATCCTCCTCGGAATCCGGCAGCACGACGGCGTGGTGGCGGTGGTGGTGGAGAACTCCGGCAGGGCTTCGCCTAAGCGTATGCGGGAGTTGTATGTGGAGGAGAGGTGCTAGGGTTTGGGGAGAAGGGGGCTTGGCCGGCCACAAAGGGGGCGGCCAAGTTGTGGCTTGAAGTGGCCGGCCCCCTCCCCTTGCTCCTCATTATATAGGTGGAAATCCCCAAGTGTTGGTATCCAAGTCTTCGAATAAGACCCGAAACCAAAACCTACCAAAGGGACAAAACCTACCCAAGGGGGAATCCCACTCAAGGTGGGACTCCCACCTTCCTTGGGAAGCTTGGCCGGCCACCCTAGGGGGAGTCCACCTGGGACTCCTCCCCCTTAGGGTTGGCAGGTCATGCAAGGTGGAGTCCCTCCGGGACTCCACTTTCCATGGTGATTTCTTCCGGACTTTTCTAGAACATTCTAGAACCTGCCATAAATGCACCGGATCATTTCCAAACTTGGAATATGACTTCCTATATATGAATCTTATTCTCCGGACAATTCCGGACCTCCTCGTGATGTCCTGGATCCTATCCGAGACTCCGAACAAAACTTCGAACTCCATTCCATATTCCATATCTACTTAAACGACATCAAACCTTAAGAGTGTCACCCTACGGTTCGTGAACTATGCAGACATGGTTGAGACTTCTCTCCGACCAATAACCAATAGCGGGACCTGGAGATC
Organism: Lolium multiflorum; assembly: GCA_030979885.1. NCBI lineage: Eukaryota > Viridiplantae > Streptophyta > Magnoliopsida > Poales > Poaceae > Lolium > Lolium multiflorum. Next base: position 167,637,704 of record CM061747.1, read on the forward strand.
CATAATGGCTCCCACATATTCAACGATGACTTAGTGATCGAATGAACCATTTGCATACGATACTGATTCCCTTTGTCTCGCGATATATTACTTGTCCAAGGTTTGATCATCGGTATCTCGATACCTTGTTCAACCTCGTCTCTGACAAGTACTCTTTACTCGTACCGTGGTATGTGGTCTCTTATGAACCATTCATATGCTTGCAAGCTATTTAGATGACATTCCACCGAGAGGGCCCAGAGTATATCTATCCATCATCGGGATGGACAAATCCCACTGTTGATCCATATGCCTCAACTCATACTTTCCGGATACCTAATCCCACCTTTATAACCACCCATTTACGCAGTGGCGTTTGATGTAATCAAAGTACCCTTCCGGCATAAGTGATTTACATGATCTCATGGTCGAAAGGATTAGGTAACTATGTATCGAAATCTTATAGCAAATGAACTTAATGACGTGATCTTATGCTACGCTTAATTGGGTGTGTCCATTACATCATTCATCAATGACATAACCTTGTTATTAATAACATCCAATGTTCATGATCATGAAACCCTGATCATCTATTAATCAACAAGCTAGTTATACAAGAGGCTTACTAGGGACTCCTTGTTGTTTACATAACACACATGTATCAATGTTTCGGTTAATAAAATTATAGCATGGTATGTAAACATTTATCATAAACATAAAGATATATAATAATCATTTTATTATTGCCTCTTGGGCATATCTCCAACAGCCCGACCCGAGGTCCTGTTCATGGCGGGATCACCTCGATCCGCGTCCATGGTGGGCCAGAGGCGCGGAGTGTGCCTCTCCACGCGTCGCGCGAACACCTTCTCCTGCCACTTGTCTCCTCCACAACTCCGCATCCACCCACCCCGAGCTCTCCGCCGATAGCTAGGTTCCTACCAAAATCCAAGGCGAATCGAAGGCTGACGCTGGCGATCTGCACGGATGAGGAGGGAGAGGAGGCGGGGGAGCAGTCGTGGTGGTGGCGGTCTGGTGAGGGAGGTGGGGAAGGGGATATGGGAGCTCGCGAAAGCGCTGCGAGTGCGGAAGCTGGATCGGCAATGGCGAGGTCGAGGCCGACGAGCAGAGAGCACGCGGAGGATCGAGTTACTCCGCCTCGGCGCGGAGGCTTCAGCTTCTGCGTGAGTTCGTTTGGGCCAATCGCCGTTGCTCCCGAGCTCGTCTCCCTCGGTGCGACAGCAGGTTTCACGAGATCAGGTGAAGCCGGAGACCAAGTTTTTCTCAGGGGTGATAATGGCGCTGCAGGCGCCGGTACAGGGGCGGAAGCCTGGTCCGAGAACCGCGCGGGTGAAAGCGGCCTTTCAGAGAGAGCTGGAACTGCAGGACACAGCGCAGAGTCTGTTTGCGGAGGAGCGGTGGCTGTCGGAGCAGAGCAGAGGTGCGGGAGATCAGCTATCCCCATTCGATTTGGCGGTGCAGAGAGCCCTTGCGCAGCTTCCCCCAAGGTGGAACAAGAGGCCACATCCACTGGGGCTTGCTGTAACGGAGCTGAAGGCGGCGCTAGCGCTGTTGATTCTGCGCCAACACGCTCTGCTGCTGAACAAGCCTGCAGAGGAGATAGAAGGTACAGAAATTTGATTGGAGCAGCATTGCTTGGTTTGGGCGGGAACAAAAAGTTGGAGGAGGTACTGGTGGGTTCCAGAAGCTCGTCCATGGCGTCGTGGACCAGGTCCAAAGCTGGTGGGTTCCATGTGACTGTAGCGGACATGGAGGAAAAGGAGATTGAGATGCTTTTTGAGCAGCTATGGGATATTCTGCAGCATCTGGACAACCCACCCTCGCGAGTGGTGCCATATATATGCCCTCCGCATCCTAGGGTTCGACGTTCCCCTCCACCGCCGCCATTACCACCAGATAGACCAGCCTTATGTTATCTGGGGGTTGAAGAGGTTGAGTTTGTAGATCTAGAGTTTGAAGAAGTGATCATGGAGGATCGGGGCCATGGAGGAAGAAACAGGGGAAGAGGATCTGGAGGGGGAAGGGGTGATAACTGGAATCGACAGCAGTTCAACAACAACCAATTTCAGCAGAATCCTCAGCAGCAACAACCCTTTCAACAGAATCCAGGTCAATATCCACAGTTTCCTCCACAACCTTATGGTTTTGCACCTGGTGGGATGCCCCCTCCCTGGGCTTTCCAAGCTAGGCCCCTACCCACAATTTCCTCCACAGCAATTTGGGTATCAGTCCAACCAATGGATAGCCCAAAACAATGATGAACTCCCACAGAATTCTCAGAGTCAGGAGGGTGACAGTGCAGCTAAAGCAAAGAGTGGGATGGTAAAGCAGATGCAGAAGAAGAAGGCTGGAGGGAGTGGAGAAGCTCAGGTAATTCCCAACCAGATGTCCTATGTGGATACAATCTGTCTTGGATGTGGAGAACCTGGGCACTTCAAACAGTCATGTGACAAGAAAGCTTTTTGTTTCATATGTAAAGCTACTAACCATGCTGTTGAAGGATGCCCTGTCATCAAAAGACCTCCTCAGGTGGCCAAGTACATAGGGAGTGCAGCTAATGGCCTAGGTTTCTTCCATATTGAGATTCCTGAGGTAGTTGTTAATCCTGTGACCACTACAAAGAATTGTGGGCTTGTGCTGATTGAGGAAGGCAATATAACAAAAGCTGAGTTAGCTAAGGAATTTGCTGGCATATATAGGACAAATTGGCCATGGCAGATCAGGGAACTCACTCAATGGTCCTACCTGGTTAAGTTCCCTCCTCACCTTCCAGTGGACCAGGTGATTGGTTATCCTAGGTTTGGCCTCACAAAGCCTGGTGTGTGGGTGAAAGTGGAGGCTTGGGATGATGATCCAGACCCTGTGGCAGTGATGTGAGAAACCTGGATGAAGATTCATGGTCTGCAGCCTCCATGGTGTGAATGGAACTGTATAGCTCAAGTTGTTTCTGTGTGTGGCATTCTAGAAGAAATTGATTGGATGAGTGTGTTCAAGGACTGTGCTGAGGTAGTGAGGGTGAAGATAAAATGTAGAGATGCTACCAGAATTCCTGCTGGCAGACTTTTCCATTTCCAAGGGAAGTTTCATCGATTCTTGTTTGAGGTGGAGGGTGAACCTGCCATGGGGGTGGCGGATGATCCACCTCCCCCACAACCACCTCCTCCTTCGATGGTAATGATGAGAATGGGAATGAGGTCAGAATGGTGAAGGCAGGATGGCATGGATACTGATAGAAGCAATGCGCAGGGAATACTTCTTCAAACTCTGTGGTGGTGACTCACTGGTGCAGCCAGCTCTGGCTCTGTAGTGAGAAGGTTAGTTACTGATGATGAAGAGGTGAAGGAATATGTTAGTGGTGCAGAGGTCTATGATTTGCTCCTCAAAAATGGATGTGTGGGTGAAGATGGGAGATTCATCTGGAGAAGTGGATCTAGCTTGTCTGGTGAAACTCTGGGTGAAGAAATTCAAAACTTCATGTTGGATGATCAAGAGAACCTAGCTTGCAATCAGGAGATTGATCTAGACAGTATGGAGATAAGTGAGGGTGACATGGAACTTGCTCTGCCAGAGGATATTCTGCCTAGCTTTGAGAAGACTGATAAGGAGTTAGTGGAGACTGAACAGCAAGGGAAAACAAAGAAGAAGAAAGCTTGGGGGCCTGTGCAAGCTACAAGGCAGAGCTCTAGAGTCGACAGATCTATGAATGTGATGAAAAAGGCTATTGAATACGAGAAGAAGAATAATCTGGAGGAACCCAACAAGAAGATGAAAGGTATAATGCATTCTAATGCTTTTAAATTGCTAGATGATGATTACCTTGAAAATTTGGCTAGGAATGTAGGAATTGATATATCTGCTGTTAGTGCTAGTGATGAAAAAGAGGAAAATCTTGTTGTTCTGTCTAGTTGTCATGAGAGTAGTATAGCTTCTAACATGAGTGTGTTAGTAGATCTTGAGATTCCTAGGGAGTATAATACTCATGGATCTCTGTGTGTTCCTTTATCTCCTAGTAAAGGAAACTATATGACTCCTCCTTCCACTAGTAATAGGCCGTATAAAGAAAACTATGATGATGAGGGGGAGAAATGGATAGAGGTTATTAGAAAATCACGGGGCAAGCACCCTAGGAAGAGAATGCAATGTTAATTTCCTTTTTTAATATTAGGGGGATTACTGCCCCTGGTAGTAAAAAATGTTTAGAGGATACTGTTATTCCTTTAAAGGGTGATTACATTGGTTTCTAGGAGACAAAAAAAGAGAAATTCTCTAAGTCTTTCCTGAAAACTATCTTAGGAAACAGGAACTTTGAGTGGAATTTTATGCCTGCAGCTGGTTCGGCTGGTGGGATCCTAGTTGGTATAAATAGTGATATTTTTGAGGTTATTTCTTGGGATATTAAGTTGTTTTCTGTTAGTACAGTTGCTAGGATTAAAAGTTCTGGTGTGGTTATTAGGTTGACTACAGTTTATGGGTCTCCCTATGAGGAGGGTAAGGATGCTTTTATTTCAGAGTTGCATGAGTTATTTTTGAATTGGGATGGACCTGCCATGATTGGAGGTGACTTCAATCTGGTCAGGTACCAGTGTGATAAGAGTAATGGAGTAATAGATTTCAAATGGGCTGACAAATTTAATGCTTGGATAGATATGTGGGCTCTAGTAGAGATTGGCCTGGCTGGTATATCTTTTACTTGGAGTAATAACCAGAGTAATAGGATTATGAGTAGAATTGATAGGATTTTATGCAATACTAGTTTTGAGGCTTTGTTTCCTTTAGGGAATGCAAGGGCTTTACCTAGATTAGGTAGTGATCATACTCCCAATTTTTGGGATTCTGGGGAAGCTTTAGCTCCTAAGAAAAGTAGTTTTAAATTTGAGAAATGGTGGAGTACTAGAGTAGATTTCCTAGAGGTGGTAGTTAAGGCTTGGTCTATCCAGGTTAATAGCAACAACCCTCTTGATGTTTGGCAATCCAAAGTGAGATGCTTTAGGAGCTCTGCTAAAGGGTGGAGTGCAAATATAGATGCTGAGATTAGGAAAAAGAAAAAATCCCTTATGGAAGAGTATGATAATTTAGATATCAAAGCTGAAACGCAGGAACTTTTGGTTGAGGAGGCTGAAAGATTTAGACAAATCCTTGAAGAGCTTAGTTCCTTTTGGCTCATTGAGGAAAGAAAAGCTAAACAACGTTCTAGAGATAGAGATGTGTGTGAAGGAGATAGGAATACTGCTTATTTTCATGCTTTGGCTAATCAAAGAAGGAGAAAGAAAATGATTCCTGTTTTAGATGGTCCTGAAGGCCCTGTAACTGAAACAAAGGGTATGTTAGAAATAGCTAAAAGTTACTATAAGGATTTTTTTGGTGTGAAGAAAGACCTGACATTAGGCTGTTAGATGATTATTTCCTTCCTGAAGAAAAAGTAACTGTTGAGGAAAATGTTATGCTAGGGAGTCGTTTTACTTTAGAAGAGGTAAAAGAAGCTGTGTTTGGATCTTATGCTGATGGTGCTCCTGGGCCTGATGGCTTATCCTTTTTCTTTTATCAGAAATATTGGGATATTGTTGCTCAAGATCTGATGAACCTTTTTGATGCTTGGTTTGCAGATAATTTAGATAATTTTCAATTAAATTTTGCTATGATAACTCTGATCCCAAAAGAAAATGATGCTAGAAGTATGAAGAAGTTTAGGCCTATAAGTTTACTTAATTGTAGCTTTAAAATCTTTTGTAAAGTCTTCACAAATAGATTGGCCAAGATAATGGGAAGATTGATTTCCCATAATCAGTCTGCTTTTATCAAAGGCAGGTACATTCTAGAGAGTGTGGTCACTGCACATGAAATTGTGCATGAGGTTCATAGGAGGAAAATGGAGGGTTTTGTCTTTAAAATTGATTATGAAAAGGCCTATGATAGGGTTAATTTAGATTTCCTTTATGAGGTTCTACATCTTAGAGGGTTTAGTCCCTTCTGGATTAGACTGATCAAACAGTTAACTACTGGAGGATCAGTGGGTGTGAAAATTAATGAGGTTGAGAGTGACTTTTTTCTTACTGGCAAAGGTTTAAGATAAGGAGACCCCTTGTCTCCTGGTCTTTTTAACTTTGTAGTAGATGTTTTTTCGAAAATGCTTCTCAAAGGGGGCAATGAGGGGTTGATTAGAGGTCTCTGCCCTGAATTTGTTCCTGGGGGAGTGGTTTGTCTTCAATATGCTGATGATACGTTGCTCTTCTTGGAAAAGAGTAGTAGGATTGCAACTAATTTGAAGTGGATTTTGACTTGCTTTGAACAAATTTCTGGGATGCGAATTAATTATCATAAAAGTGAGCTGATTCCTATCAATGTTGATGTAGAGGAATGCAACACTTTCCTGGAAATTTTTGGTTGTGTTTTAGGATCTTTCCCAATTAAATATTTAGGGATTACTTTGGATTATGATAAACTTAAAAGAGAGGATTTACAACCCCTGATTGATTCTCTTTTGAGTAGATTAGCTGGTTGGAGGGGGAAACTTTTGTCCTCTGCTGCCAAAAGGGAGCTAGTGAAGTCTGTTTTAGCTAGTATTCCCATTTATCTGCTTTCCTTTTTCAAATTTCCTAAATGGGCTTTGAAGTTGATAAACACACAGTTAGCTAATTGTATGTGGAGTGATGAGGAAGGGAATAACAAGATACATTTAGCTAATTGGCCATCTATTTGTATGAGAAAAGAGTTTGGTGGCATGGGGATTCCCCATTTGCAGGACCTAAACCTTTGTCTCTTAGGATCTTGGATTAAGAGGTATATTCAGGGGGAAGGAACTTTATGGAGGAAAATCGTAGACAGTAAATATAATACTAAGGATCCAAACATTCTTTGTTGTCATGATGCTCACCCATCAACTTTCTGGAAAGGTGTGATGGGGGCTGCAGAAGCTGTTAGATTTGGATATAAATGGAAAATAGGAAATGGTAGGAGTGTTAGATTTTGGGAGGACATTTGGTTTGGTAATTCTAACCTAGCTACTCAATTTTGGGACATTTACTTTGTGTGTAATCAGCAAACTAAAACTGTTAGGGATATTTGGGATGGTGCAAATTTGAGATGTGATTTTAGGAGAACCTTCTCGGATGACATGATGTCTCAATGGCAAGAAGTGTTAGCTATTGCTGAGACTATAGTTTTTAGTGAAGATGAGGATCAGTTGATCTGGTCCTATGAAACAAATGGGGTTTATTCTTCAAAGTCTATGTATGCTATAGTTAATTTTAGAGGTGTGACTCCAATTTACTTACCTGCTGTTTGGGATCTAAAAATCCCTCCAAGGATCCAGATTTTCCTTTGGCTTCTGTCTCAAAATAAGATAATGACTAGGGATAACTTGAGAAGGAGAGGCTTTCCAAAACCTATGGAATGTTCTTTCTGTAAGGAATTTGAGAATGTGCATCATCTCTTTTTTGATTGTATTGTTGCCAAACAAATCTGGAGTCTGGTTGAGGAGGTTTTTAGATGTAGAATAGGAGAATATTTGGATGTTGCAAGTAAATGGTTGTGTAACAAAAAGTTTATGCAATTTAATTTCATTTCCTCTGCTATTCTTTGGGGGATTTGGAATTCTAGGAATAGTTTAGTGTTTAATAGACTTACTTGGTTGAATTTAAAGCAGGTGTGGAGTGTGATCTTGTCATACCTAAGGAATTGGAAAGTTCCTTTCAAGGATCAGGTGTGGAAGGAGGTGGATTTGTTCATGGAGTTACTGGTGAGAAGAATCAAAGCTCCGCTGAGGCTGGCGCAAACCTGAAGTGTTCCTCTTTCGACTGGATCACTTCCTGGGCTCCTGCTTCCAAGATGTCGCATGGCGGAGTGACAAAAGTTAATTTGTCATGCCTACAGATGTTGGAGCTAGGGTTTTGTTAGAAGTAGAGCCAGTAGATCTCGAAGGTTTCAACCGAAAAGTACTCGACGATTGTGGCTTAGGGTTGTGTTGACGTGGGTCGATCCTTTCTTCGTCCCTCGTCTCCCCCTTATATAGGAGGTGGAGCCGAGGTTTCGTGCTCTGGGACTACGAGTTCGGGAAGGTTTCGCACTCAACCCGTAAGATTACAAATCTCTATCTTTCCTAATACAATCTATCTTTCCTTAACACTAGTAATGACCCGAGTCTTCTATTCTTCGAGTCCTTTGGGCCTTCGGTAAACCACAGGTACACCCAAGTGGGCCCATTGGGGATACCTATGTCAGTAGCCCCCGAGATTTTTCTTGAATCGAAGAATCAGGGAAAGTCTCCAATTTTACTCATTACATAATCTTTCAATATGCAAACACTATTTTGTACAGGGATAATGGTAGTTGGGGCTGGTTCATCTGACGGATCAGGTCCTAGTTAAGTGCTCTAGTGGCAATCCGCAGAAACCTACTTCAAGATCACGTCCCTGGACATGATCTTGGGATGCTGGTGTAAACTTCGATAGGTGCCGCTCTAAGGTCTTACCATTCTGTCGAGTCCCCGTCATATTTTATACCGGGTACCTAACGCGTCCGTTAGGATTTTTCTTCGCATCTGTTGTACGGAAAAAGTAGCAATCCGCCGTCAGAGACGGTGCCACGCCGCTCGGAACGGCTGGGGTCTTACCTTCGCAAGTTTGCGGCATTCAGAGATTTTGTCGCGACTTTTAGCGCTCCTGAGAATATATTGTTGAGTGCTTTTCGGCTGTTGGAATAGCACATTTTATCGAGTCATATTTGATGACTTATTTTGTCTTCCCGATGGGAGTATACGTAGAGTTATACGTAGCAACTCGAAATATACTCATACATTTCTTTATCTTGAAAAATTCTGTCGGAGCACGCGAACAGCGTTCCCGATGGGAGTAGCCCCCGAGGCTACAACCAAGAACTTGTGCTTGGGTGTAGGCTCCACAGATTAGTATCCTTTGCCGCTATATTTATAATCCTTCTCGATATTTTTCTATCTATCGGGTGCGCGACTAGCGCTCCCGATGGGAGTTGCTATGAACAAATGCTTGCATTTGGTCATAGGATCTCGCCATTCTATCTTGTCATATTCAAAGTTTTCTATTTTTCCAAAGTAGCGAGCGTTTGGGCAAAAACTTGTATTTGATCAAAAGCTCTCGAGATAACCAATAGTCTTTTCTTGTCGCCAATGTTGACACGTGGTGGAAACATCTGGCTGGCTCCTCTCAACGCCTTGTGGGTCCAAATTTCCCATCTGATTGACACGCGTGCAAGTGGGGGACACACGTCCTCCACTTTTAGCGCACATCACGCACCCTACCTGTCGTTTCTTTTCTCAGTGAAAAACCATTTTTACCCCTTGTCCACGTGTAATCCATCTACGCCGTAATTTTTCTATCCAACGGTTGCATCGATTCACCGCACCTCTATTTAATTCCATCATCTTCTTCCTCTGTCTCTTTCGCTCACTCCGCCCATCTGCGCCTCTGCCAAAAAATCCTCCATTGCGCCCATTGCCTTGCGCGCTCCTCCGAGCTTGTGTTGTTCTGCTCCCCTCGAGTGGGAATCATCATCCCCGCGACACGCATACTCCAGCGCTTCAACAATCTCCAATGGCCACCGAAGATCTGGAGTGGGAGAGATCCAAGATCTCCAATCAAGACCTGAACCTGCTGAAGAGGTTGGGGTTCACCAAGGAGAAGGATGCCTTGCGCTTCCCCCGCGAGGAAAGCTACCCAAATCCTCCAATGGAGTACCGGGTTAGTTTTGTTGACCATCTTATCCGCGGTCTTTCCCCTCCGATCCACGAGTTTCTGCGCGGTCTTCTTTTTGTTTATGGGCTTCAGCTTCACCAGCTGACGCCCAATTCTATCTTGCACGTGTCGTCACACGTGCGAATGCTTTCTCGGAGTCCGCTAACGGGCTCTGTGGAAACGCATCTTCTGCCTCCGCCGTAATGGCTCCCACGGCGTCGCCTATAATATTGGCGGCGTCGTCATCTGTGTTCGATCGGACGTCGATTATTTCGACGTCAAATTTCCCGATTCCGTCCAAGGGTGGCGCAAGAGGTGGCTGTATGTGCACGAAGAAAGCTCTGATTCAATGGAGTACAACATCGCCCCTTTGATGGAAAAACCAAAATTCTTCGCCGCCGCTCCTGGGATGTTGAAGCTTGAAGAGAAATTGGCGACAGAGGCGCTGATGACTCGCATCCGTGAACTTCAGAGTACCCGTGGCAAGGAGCTATCGGGTATCCAAATCACAACCTACTTCCTTAGGATTAGAATGCAGCCTCTGCAAGCTCGAAAAAATCCCCTTTGGATGTATGCTGGTGATGAAGATGTCGAGAGGCTCTCCACAGATCTTTGCAAAAGATTTGGAGAAGCTAATCCGAAGAATTTCCAAGCTTAGCAAGAAACACCATTCCATCTTCTTGCAAGGTTGCGCCATTTTGTCGCGCCAATCCTCTTCCCAAGGTATTTATTCGTCGCCGGTATTATACCTTCTTCCCGAAGTATTTTTGTGTCGACTATTTTTACTTGTAGTGAGATATAATTGTTTTGTCGATTTTCTTTGTTCTCCACAGGGTCACCTTGTTCTATCTTCTCTTCCTCCCCTTCCCGAAGGTGGGAAGTCGAAGAACGGGCTGTTGTCACCGACGACAACCAGGGTGCCTCTCGCCCTGAAAGTGGAGTCGGGGATTCCCATAAATCCGCGGCTTCTCTTGAAAAAGAGACTGAAGCAGAAGTTTCTTCGTCGACACGCTCATCTCTCCCTGCTGCTTCTCCAAAGGGCAAAAGGAAAAGGGATGAAGCCATCGACTCTGGCGCCTCCAAAGCTACACTCACTGCTGAGGAAGAAACTTTGGATCTTTACGGTGCTGCTCTCGTCAGCTCGTAAGTTATTTGCAATTGCTGTGCTGTTTTTCTCTTTGTCGATGTTTTTGAAATTGCTATTTTATCTTGTCGCTATATTTATGGCAGTGATGATGAAGAAGAGGATGCTCCTATCGACGAGACTGCTCGAACGAGCACGTCTCGTACTTTAGTTGTTTCAGAAACTCGTCCTGATGTCGACGAAGCTTCTCCTCCTCCGCAAAACCTTGAACATCCAAAATCAGCTGAAAGCCCCCGAGCTTCTTCCCCAAAGAGAGCAAACCAAGGAACCAACCATATTAACTGGTTGTTCCTCGAATTCTTTGATGGAAGAGGTAAATTGTTCTGTATTGACTTTTTCTTTTGAAGTTTTCCTCTTTTTCTCCTTGATGTCAACTTTGTCTTCTTCCTATATTGATTCTTTTTTCATTGTAATCTCTCTAGCCTTTTATGAAAGAGCTCGTCCGTTTCGGTACCCAATTTATCGGGTACCGCGATTATGCTGGCGAACTTGAAGGTACTTGCTTGTTCTCTCCCGCTTTTCTTGTCGAGTTTTTCTTGTCACTATCAATGATTATCTGGCAGTAAAAACAGTAAATGTCGTGGTATCGTCATGACATATGCCATAGGGTGGCTAATCGAGGTGGTTCCTAGTGGTCTCACGGCGGTATCCGGAGCGGGTATGGGCATGAGCGACACGGCGTACCCAGGTTCGAGGCCCTCCGATGGAGGTAACACCTCTACTCCTGCTATGAGTGTATAAGATGATCACACAGTACAATGGTGCTCCTTGAGCTGTATCCGGCTGCTCCTGGAGGCTAAGGTGACGAAGGTCTCTCTCTCGGGGCAGCTCTAAGACTAGTGAATGGCAACGATCGATCGTCCCGCACGAGGGGGTAGTGCGGCTTATATAGGCACCGGCACTTTACATATAGGTCCCTAGAGTCTAGTGGCCGGCATGGGCCGGCTTCGCTCCCGTCCCTTCCCGAGGCGCGACGCCAGGGAGCCGTTGAGCGTAGTGGCACGTCCCATCTGCCCGGGTCAGCGGCGTGGAGAGTGCGTCGTTGTCGTCATCATGCTCTGTAGCGCGTGCGGCTCGACGTACGCCATGATGGCCTGTCTGGCGCGTGGCACTGCTGCTCTACAGTGCCCCGTACTTTACGGGAGATGAGGTCAGCGTGGACCTTTGAACCCGGCTCACCTACCCAGTTCCTTCCCGTGCAAGGCTCGCCAGCCTCGAGTCGGTCTGAGGTACAAACCCCAGTCGGATATGGCTTGTAGAAGCCGGCCCAGCTACAGCGTTGAAGGCCGCAGCCAGGCCGACTAGGACTTAGAGCCAGCCGGCTCCCGAGGCAGCCGGCCACGGCTCCAGCCGGCTGCTCCTCGCCGGCCTTTGCCGCGAGCCGGCCGTCCTCGAGCCGGCCGCTCCGCGTCCATTGCCCTACCCGGGTCTTCCCCCCGACATTAGCCCCCGAAGCTGGCAAGGTCCTGCGTTAAGAAGGACCTAGGCAGGTTTCCCTGGCTTCTATACATCTCTCGCTTGTTTCTCGGCTCCCGGAGGGGCCAACTGAGAATTTTCATTGCCGGCTGCGCCCTCATCCGGCTCGCCCCGTCCGGCTTCCTCCAGCCGGACGCCTTTTTTGCTTCTGTCGTTTTCACTTTTTCTTAAGTGTTGAAGATGTTTCCGGCTTGTTGCCAGAACTGGGGCCGGGTCGATTTTATCGTCCGGCTCCGGCTTGGGCGCAACGGCAGCTCCGCCGCCTCGAGTCCCGCGCCCGACTTGACCGCTCTGACGGCTTCGTCAGCGTGGCCGTTTCGTATGGTCACATCACTGTCCCCTTCCGGATTTTCTGCGGTCGTGGGCGAAGTGGGGCGACCGTTTCTGGTAACTGCCGGCGTCGTGTGGGGCGGTTTCGGCGCAGTTAATCCCATCGTGGCCCACGATCGCCACGTGGCTGCGTAACGGGCGCGCCGGGCGGCTATAAATGCCCCCGGTGCGGTACCGAGGCGCCCTTCTTCTTCCTTGCGCCACTGCTTCTTCCCTCTCTCTCGCTTTCTTCGCTCGAGCGCTCTCGCACGCCATCGATTCTTCTCCGGTGACCTCCTGGCGAACCTCGGCGACCTTTCGCGGCCGGAGCTCTCCGCCGTTCGGCAGCCGTCCGCACGCCAAGCCGGCGCCACGGGGCCCCGCGGCTCGACGCTGCGCTCATCGCCGCCGCGCTCTCCTCCGGTGAGGAGTGGTTCCTCCTCTCCTTTCGCCCTTGAGTGGTCCTCCTCCTCTTCTTCTTCGTCAATGGCCTCCGCCGGCGGGTCCTGGAGGGGCTCGTATATGAACGACGACGACATCGAGCGCCTGGTGCGCCTCCGCCGGATTCCTCGGAGGTGGTCACGCGGGCGCCGGCGCGGAGATGGAGCCAAGCCGGAGCCCGGCGAGCGCGTCGTCTTCGGCGCGCATCTCGACCGCGGGCTGGGTCTGCCGGCTTCGGCCTTCTTCCGATTCTTCGGCCTGGCCGCACCACTTGCCGGCCAACGCGTGCGTCCTCCTTAGCTGCTATGTGGCTTTTATGGAGGGCTACGCCGGCTGGCCGGACGTCGACTTCTGGAGCCGGCTCTTCTACCTCAAGTCGCAGATGACCCAGGGCCGCCTGAGGACCTGCGGCTGCGCCTCCATCTATCCCCGCGCCGGCTCGCTCTTCCCGAAGATACCGACTGTCGACTCGGTGAAGAACTGGCAGATGTCGTTCTTCTACGTGAAGAACGCCAACCCAGCCTTCGACCGGATCAACCTGCCGGAGTACGATCCGGCTCCTCCGACCACCCGGCTCAACTGGGGTCACAACGCCAAGTCGCCGGATCCGGACGCGGAGGTCAACCTCCTCTGGGATTTCTTGGGGGAGTGCGTCTCTGCGGGCCGGCGAGCGCCGAGGACCTCCTCTGCACCTACGTGGAGCGCCGGGTGATCCCGCTCCAGGGCCGTGTCCACAAGATCGGGCTTATGTCCGGCCGGCTGGATCCGACCCGGACGTCGAGGATAGCGCTCACCAAGGCCCAAGTCGCTCACCGGGTGAACAACATCACCAAGGCCAACATGCCGGAAGCCTGGCAGTGGGGGCTGCCGCCTTACGACCGGGCCGCGCCGCCTGAGCGGGTAAGTTGTATTTTTAGCTTGTGCCTTTCGACTTGCGGCTGCGTGGCTCGCTTGTTACTCATCTGTTCTTGTTTTCTAGATCTTCCCCCGCCAAGAGATCGAAGACGGCGACTTGGCGCACAAGACCTGGACGGCGGATCTCGTGGATCCGGCTGACCAAGCCGGCGACCAGGCCGGCGACCAAGCCGGCGATGACGACCTGCCGGCGGTGCCCGACCAGGGCGGCCAAGGGGAGCACAACCCGCCGCCTTCGCCGGAGCAGCTGGAGGAGGAGGAGGCGGAGCCGGCCACGTCCACCACGGGGCCGGGACCGCTCCGGGCGGTGCCTCTCGCACGAGGCCGCCTGCCGCCTCGGCGACTTCCGCGCCGAAGAGAAGAAGCGGGCCGCCGGTGGGAACACGGCCAGGCTGGAGGGCCAGGCCAAGAGACAGCGCCAGCAGGGGCCCAAGAAGGTCCCCGAGATGGCCGGGTAAGTCCTTTTTGTTTTCTTCATTGTTTGATTCCTTTTCTTTCCTTGCCTTGCACTTATCTTCCTTTGTTTGTTTGACTAGGGCCGCCATAAAGTTCACCCAGGGCGGCAGCTCTGGGCCGGCTGCTGCGCCGCCGTTCCGCGGCAGAGGGAGCCGACGCCGCCGCCTTCGACACGTGCGCGCACGCCGCCCGTTGTCGTTGTGCCGCCTGCGGCTACGCCGCCTGCGGCTACGCCGCCTGCGGCTTCGCCGCCTCCCGCGGGGGCGTCTTCTTCGGCTGCGCCTTCTTCAGCGCCGCGGCGGGGCGCCCAGGGCGAGTCGGTCCAAGGGCCTACCCTAGGCGACCTGTTTCCGCACCGCGCGCCGCTGCTGGGGCCGCTGCTGGAGCCGGCCGCGGTGTGCCACCGGCGGCAGGAGCTGGAGCCGGCGGAGCTGCGCCGCCTGAAGAGCCGGAGGTGGTTCCCACCGGGCCAGCCGCGCCGCCTCCGGCTTCGGAGCCGCCGAGGGCGGAGCCTCAGAGGAGGGCCGCAGCGGGAGGAGCCGGCGCGCGCCAGGGACGCCGACTCCCAGGCGTTGGTGAGGTCGAAGGGCCCGGCGGTGTCGCCCACTGGCCTTCACGTGGCCAAGGGTGCCCGGTTGGTGAGCGTGCCGTCCGCCTCGGACTCCAGCTTCGGCTCGGCTGGCACCATGGAGCAGGCCTGGAACCAGGCGGACACCTGCGAGATCATCAGTCGGGATGGGCAGCCTGGCACGGCGCCCTTGAAGATGCTTTACTCCGGCTACCGCGCCAGCCTCAAGAACAAGGCCACCGAGACTTTGGCCCAGCTAAAGACGCTGGAAGATGCTGACAAGGTAGGTGGCTTCCCATCTTATTTTCTGTGATTTTATTGTTATCCTGGTAGCCCTCCGAGGCATGGGCCGGCTGCTCGGAGCCGACCCAGGTTTCGCCTAAACGGTTCTCTTTTTCAGGAGGTCGAAGAGCGACGCACCGTCTTGTACAACAAGGTGGTGACTAGCTATCATAAGGCCAAGCTTGAGCGGGCCACCTTGGCTCGTGAGCTGGAAGCCGTCAAGGGTAAGCTCCTGTTTCTTTTGGCTCAATGTCTTTTTTCTTTTGTCTTTGTTGGCTGACATCTCTTTCCGGCTGCCTCACAGTTGAGGCCGCCAGGGTCCCGCAGCTGGAGAAGGACCTCCGGGTTGCTCGCGCTCAGTGCGCCGAGAGCGAGGAGGCGGGCCGCGCTGCCGCCGCCAAGCTCAGGGTGGCTGATGGGGAGTTGAGGCGGCCGCGCGCTGGAGAAGAACCATCTCGCCGAGCTCACCTCCCTTAGGACGGCAGAGAAGGAGAAGGTAGAGGATCTGAGCCGGCGGCTGGCCGAGGTGGAGAAGCAGCGGCTTGCGCTTCAGCAGGAAGTCACCGCCAAGTCCACGGAGCTGACGGCTACTGCCAAGCACTGGACGGACATGATTGGCGCGATCGATGTCGGTTTCTCGGGTGAGTGTCTATGTTTCCTTCCCTTTGCCGGCTTTCGGGTGATGCTGCCTCGTTGGTGCCGGGTACCAGAAACTTATCTTCTTTTTTTTTTTTTTTTTTTTTGCTATCTCCCTCTTCACTGGGAGACGGCCGGTTCGTGTCGGCTGCCGCGATCTTTCTTTTATCCTTCGAAATCTCCATCTTCGGGCTGGGCGGCGCGTCGGCTGCCGCCAGTCTTTTCTTTTATCCTTCGAAATCTCCATCTTCGTGCTGGGGCAGTCGGCTCGTGCCTGCTGCCTCCCTACTTTAGACTTCGGAATCTCCATCTTCGGGCTGGGGGGCGGTCGCTCGTGCCGCCTTTTGTCTTTAGGACTTCGAAAATTTGCATTTTTCAGCTTATTTCGGCTTTTATGACTTCTAACATGCTTCCTTCTTGCAGCGGCCTTCCCGGAGACGCAGGATGCCGCCTTGGCGGCCGTTGGCGATGCGCGCGAGGCCAGGGGGCGGGCGACTGGCGAGGGCAGCTCGGAGAGCTTCACCATGGAGGACCACATGTCGTCCCTGGCTGCCCGCGTCGAGCCCATCACCAAGTTTGGCTGGGAGCTCCGGAAGGCGGCTGAGGAGCTGGTCCCGATGCTGTGGCCCGGCAAGGAGGCGCCGCAAGACATCTCCAGCCTCACTTCCTTGATCGAGCAGGCGCCGGATCGCTTCATCGACTGGAAGGGGTCTGCCACGCGTGCCGGCGCCGACATGGCGCTGTCTTTCGTCCTCTCCTGGTACAACGAGGTGGACCTGGGGCAGCTCGAGTATCGGCGAGCCGGCGTGGAGGAGGAACTCTCAGCCGAACAGAAGGCCGCCCGGCTTGCCCGAGCCAGCGCCATCGCCGACTTCGTCGACAAGCGCCTTTTCATCGCGGATCCGAACCCTCACTCTGATGAGGAGGAGGAGCTTGAAGACGAAGGGGTCGAGATGGATTCTCCGCCGCCTGCTGTTGATCCGGCTGCTCCAGCCGGTGTTTAGACTTTCCTGTTTATGCAACTTTGCTTTTGCCAAGACAAGTTATTAAATCCCCGGAATGCCGGGTGCCTTATGTAAAGACAATATTATCGCCCTTTTTATTATGATGCACTTTAGTGTGTTTGTTAATCATTTGTGTGCCGGCTTGCTTTCTTCCGACTTGTTCGCTTTTTCCCATCCGCCCCACTCTTTGGCTGTGCCCTTGCCGGTCGTACGTCCGACTTGCGGTCCGTCGCCGGATCAAGAGCGTGCCGCTGGGTGAGGCCGATAGTATTTCAGTCGAACGAGTCGATTTCGGCAGTCCGACACTTTTATGAAAGGTTGCAAGTCAACTCGCTTTTACTCTTTCCTTAGTCGTTTTTCGCGTGTTTGTTCCCTAGGCCTTACTCCCGCCAGCCGGACAGCCGGGTTGCGGTCTGTAGCTGGTCGGAAGCCGGCTGTCGGAAATCAGATCACGTTACTAAGCCGTCGCGTGAAAGGGTTCAAGCCAATTGGCGAAACGAAATAGAGTGCGCGAAAAACTTGTCGGAAACGGCGCTCTTGGCGCATGCTTTTTCATAGCTTACAACAAGGGATACATACATTCCTGCTCTCAAGTGTAAAATGGTCGAAGCAACCTGACATTCCAGGGACGTTTTGTCTCCTCGTCGGTTTTGCTCGCCTTGTTCTTTTTGGCCTCTTGGGCATCTATGAGATAGTAGGAATCATTGCCTACTGCCTTGCTCACGATGAAGGGACCCTCCCATGGGGATGCTAGTTTATGCTGTCCGGCTGTCCGTTGGATCAGCCGGAGCACTAGGTCTCCTTCTCGGAATGCTAAGGACTTAACCTTCCGGCTGTGATAGCGACGGAGGCTTTGCTGGTATACGGTGGACCTGGATTCGGCCATCAGCCGGACCTCTTCAACCAGGTCGACTCCATCTTCGCGAGCTTCTTTGGCTTCAGCTTCTGTGTATAGCTTGATCCTTGGCGCGTCGTGTTCGATGTCAGTCGGCAGGACGGCTTCGGCCCCGTATACGAGGAAGAAGGGCGTGAAGCCGACCGAGCGGTTTGGTGTTGTGCGCAGCTCCACGCTGGGCAGCTCTTCAATCCAGCAGCCGGCTGAGCGCTCAAGCGGCTCCACCAGCCGAGGCCGGATGCCGGCTAGGATCAAGCCGTTTGCCTTCTCCACTTGGCCGTTGGTCTCCGGGTGTGCTACGGATGACAGGTCCATTCGGATCCCCATCTCCCCGCAATAGCGCTTGAAAATGCCTTCGGCGAAGTTGCTGCCGTTGTCGGTGATGATGCTATGCGGGTAGCCGTATCCCGATTATTTCCTTGAGGAATGTGACGGCTGTGGAGCCATCCAGCTTCTTGATCGCTTGGCCTCGATCCACTTAGTGAATTTATCAATCATCACCAAGAGATGCGTCATGCCGCCTCGGGCTGTCTTGAATGGGCCCACCATATCCAAGCCCCATACGGCAAACGGCCAGGTAATGGGGATGGTTTTTAGGCGGAAGCCGGCGTTTGCCTTTGCTTTGCGAAGCGCTGGCAGCCGTTGCACTTCTTCACCAAGTCTTCTGCGTCTCTGAGCGCACGGCCAAAAAACCGTGCCGGAAAGCCTTGGCCACTATGGCTCGGAGGAGGCGTGATGGCCGCACTCTCCCTGGTGGATTTCCGTAGGAGTTCAATCCCTTCAGCCGGCTCGATGCACCGCTGGAACACCCCACTTACGCTGCGTTTGTACAGCTCGTGGTTGATGATTGTATAGGCCTTGGCCCTTCTCTCAATCTGCCTAGCTTGAACCCTGTCATTGGGCAGCACACCATCGGTGAGGTAGGAGAGGAATTCTTGTGCCCATGATGGTACGCATTTTATTTCAACACGCTAACCACCAAGGCCTCCATCTTCGGAGCTTCCGGTTTCGACTGCGTGGTCGCCGGGTGCGGCTGTGAAGCCGGCGGGTTCGGCAAGCCCCAGTTTGGCTGAGAAGCCCCCGCGTTGGACCGATAAGCCCCCGGGTTCGGCTGAGAAGCCGGCGGGTTTGGCCCCGACTTGGGCAATGAAGCCCCCGGTTTGGCTGAGAAGCCCCCGGGTCAGCCGGCACGAATATGGAATCCGAGTCCGGTGACGGTATGATGGACGGTTTCTTGAGAACCGCCAGGGCAACGCCCGGCGGAATGGCTTGCCGGGTCGAGCCAATCTTGGATAGGGCATCTGCCGCCTCATTGTTTGCTCGTGGCACATGGTGGAATTCACAGCCATCGAAGAAGCCGGATAGCTGCTGGACGTGGAAGCGGTATGAGGCCATGTTGGCGTCCTTCGCGTCCCAGTCGCACGATGCTTGCTGTATAACCAATCGCCGAAGCAAGGATGCGACGCACGCCAATCTCCTTGGCCAGCTTCAGCCCATGGATGAGCGCTTCATACTCCGCCACATTGTTGGATGCGGCGAAGTGGATCTGCAGGACATAGTCCAGCCGATCTCCCTTGGGGGAAGTGACGACGATGCCGGCTCCCAAGCCGTTTCGCATCTTCGAGCCGTCGAAGTGCAGCTTCCAGTGCGTGGAGTCGGGCACGGCGGCAGGTATTGCATCTCGGCCCAGTCGACGAAGAAGTCCGCGAGGATCTGCGACTTGATGGCTGTGCGCGGCTCGTAGAGGATGGTGTGGGCGGCCAGCTCCAGGGCCCACTTGGCAACCCGGCCGTTGGCATCCTTGCTGCCGATGATTTCCGCCAAGGGCGCGGCCACCACCCTAATGGGGTGCTCTTGGAAGTAGTGTTGAGCTTCTTGGCCGCCATGTACACGCCGTAGGTGACCTTCTGGTAGTGGGGGTAGTTCTGCTTCGACTGGGACAGCACCTCGCTGAGATAGTAGACTGGGCGCTGAACCAGCTGCTCCCTGTTGGCTGCTTCTTTGCGCTCCACCACCAGGACAACGCTAACCACCCGGTTGGTGGCTGCGATGTACAACAGCATCGCTCCATTGAACCTGGCGTTGCAAGGATTGGCGCGGTTGAGAGCACGCGCTTCAAGTCACGAAAGGCTTCATCCGCCTGTGGTGACCAGACGAACTTGTCCGCCTTCCTCATCAATTGATACAGGGGCAGTGCCTTCTCCCCCAGCCGGCTGACGAAGCGGCTCAAGGAGGCCAGGCATCCGGTGAACTTCTGGACGTCCTTGAGGCACTGCGGCAGCTCCATCTTCTCAATGGCACTGATCTTCTCCGGGTTGGCTTCGATTCCTCGCTGAGAGACGAGGTAGCCCAGGAGTTGGCCGGCTGGCACGCCGAACGTGCATTTGGCCGGGTTGAGCTTCATCCGGAATCTTCGCAGATTGGTGAAGGTTTCTCTCAAGTCATCAAGGAGGGTGGGCATCTCCTTGGTTTTACAACGACATCATCCACGTATGCGTGAACATTTCTGCCGATTTGATCCTGCAAGCACTTTTGCATGCACCTTTGGTAGGTGGCGCCTGCATTTTTCAAGCCGAATGGCATAGTCGTGTAGCGGTAAGCCCCATACGGGGAATGAGCACGAAGTCTTTATTTGATCAGCCGGATTCAAAGGAATCTGGTGGTAGCCTGAGTAGGCATCTAGGAAAGACAACAGTTCACAGCCGGCAGTCGAGTCTATGACTTGATCTATGCGCGGCAGGGGAAAGGGCTTCGGGCACGCCTTGTTGAGGTTGGTGTAGTCGATACACATGCGCCAGGAGCCGTTCTTCTTCAAAACCAGGACCGGGTTCGCCAACCAGTCCGGGTGCAGCACTTCCATGATGAAGCCGGCAGCTAGGAGCCGGGCGATTTCTTCACCGATGGCCTTCCTTCGTTCTTCGGCGAAGCGCCTGAGGAGGCTGCTTCACCGGCTTGGCTTCAGGCCTGACGTGGAGGTGGTGCTCAGCCAACTCCCTCGGTACACCCGGCATGTCCCTTGGAGACCATGCGAAGATGTCCCGATTCTCACGGAGGAAGCTGGTGAGCTCGCTTTCCTATTTGCTGCTCAAGCCGGCACCGATGGTGACGTACTTGTCCGGCTGGGCCGGGTCGAGCAGGATCCTCTTGGTGTTGTCGGCCGGCTGGAAGTGAGTCGTCCCAGCCGGGTTGCCCACAGCCGGCATGTCCGCCTGCGCGGCCTTGGCCAAGGCAACGGCGTCGTGGATTGCGTCTCGGTGGCGATGACCAGCGTCTGGGCCATCTTGGAGCTCTGCGTGGCGCAGTCCATGGAGCGGCGGTAGTCGCCGGCTACGGTGATGACCCCCTTAGGGCCAGGCATCTTCATCTTCAGGTACCCATAGTGGGGCACCGCCATGAACTTGGTCAGGGCCGGCCTGCCCAGGAGCGCGCGTGGTAGGGACTCACGAGGTCCACCACCTCGAACTCGATGTTCTCCGTGCGGAAGTTGTCCGGCTTGCCGAACATGACCTCCAGGGTGATCCGGCCGATCGGCTGGCAGCAGTGGCCTGGCACGATGCCGTGGAAGACGGTGGGGGTGGGGCGCAACTCGGCCTCTTGGATGCCCAGCTTGCGGGCGGTGTCGCGGTAGAGGATGGTGATCTGCTGCCCCCGTCCATGAGGACGCGCGAGAAGCGCACGGCTGCGCCGGGTTGTGCCGATGGTGGGGTCGAGGACCATCGCGTAGTTGCCCGGCCGGTGGGACAGCCGGTGTGTCGCGATCAAAAGTGATGGCTGCTCGACCGGTGTAGGTCTTGCTTGGGGGACCCGACGGCATGGCAGCGTTGACTTGAGGGAACGACGGCCCCCAGCGGCTCGTCTTGTCCTCGGGCTCGGTGGTGAAGATGATGTAGGTGGCATCCTCAGCCAGGTACCGGCCGCCATGGTGCACTTGGTTAGCCTCGTGGTGCTCGGGGTTGTTGGCTTCTGCGCCGGCTTGGCCACCCGGCCCGCCGGCGGGTGGAGGTGGGGGTGGAGGCGGAAGGGGCTCGCCGCTCGTCAGCCGCTTCATGAAGTGGCAGTCGCGGGTGGAGTGGTTGGAGGGGTTCTTGCCGCTGTGGTACTTGCACGGCGAGTCGAGCATCTGCTCGAAGGTGTACTTCGGCTTCCAGGGCCGGTCCGTGCGCCACGGCGCCGGCCGCCGGCCGCCGCGTGGTCGAGCACGGCACCCGTGGGCCGAGCCGTGCCGGCGGTCCGGCTGGTCGCTGTGCCTCTTGCCGCGGTAGTTGTCCCGCCGGCTGCCATGGTGGCCGCCCTCGGCCGGCTTGTTGTTGTCCCGCCTGGATGGAGCCGGCGAAATCTCAGCCGGCGTGTTGCTGGCTTCCTTCGGCCAGCGCATACTTGTCTGCGATGGCCATCAAGGCAGCCATCGTCTTGGGTTCACTGCGGCGCAGCTTGTGCCACAGCATGGTGTTTTGCCGGCAGCCGGCCATGAAGAAGCCGACTGCCTGGATCTCGTGCACTCCCTCGCAGGAGTTGCGCATCTCGCACCAGCGCGTCAGGTATGCACGGTCCGTCTCGTCTGCGCCCTGCTTGCACATCTCAAGCTGTTGGGGGCGACCCGGCCGGCGGTAGGTGCCGGTGAAGTTGCTGATGAAAGCCGCCTCGAAGTCGAGCCAGCCGTTGATGCTGCCGGCTGGCAGGTTGTTGAGCCAGGTGCGGGCGGAGCCGAGCAGC